>OV884059.1:79957392-80332392 GCA_930367215.1 Pollenia angustigena
AATCTTATGAAACTTAATCTAAAAAAATGTAAATACATGCGTTTTGTTAGAAAGAGTCCAATACCTACTATCTACTTTTTTAAAAGGTATCAGTAGGAGTCGGTGGATAATTTCTTAGATCTTGGAATTCTGCTTGACTCGAAACCAAATTTAATCGCACATATAACAATGACAGCTAACAAAGGCAGAGGTAAGATCGGTTTTGTAAAACGATGGGCTAAAGAGTTCAAGGATACATATGTAACGAAAAGTCTGTATACTTCCCTTGTAAGACCTGTATTGGAATATTGATCTGTAATATGGGACCCTATATATAATAAATACTCCGACCAAATTGAATCAGTCCAGAAACAGTTTCTGATTTTTTGTCTGCGTGGGTTGAACTTTAACCAATGGAATATGCCGTATTATTCTGCAAGACTAGCCCTCATCAAGCTGCCATCTCTAAAGAGCCGTAGATCTGTGCTGAACATCTCGTTTATTTTTAACATAATTGTTGGCAACGTATGCTCTGGATACCTAATCAACAATATAACATTTAATGTTCCTCAACGCCCATCACGTAATTTTGTTCCGTTATCAGTTCAATTTTAAAAATCTAATTATGCTAATAGTGACCCGTTAAGAAGGATGTGTATTGAGTTCAACATATTTTATAAATTTATTGACTATTCTTCTAGTCCCACTGATATTTAAACTAAATTATTAATCTTTTTAAACACATAATTTTTGTAATTTTTTGTTTCCCTCTTTTATATATTTTGTAAAATTTAGTTGTATTTAATTAAGAAGTCTGTAAGGATTATATACCATAGACAAATAAATAAATAATAATTATAATAATAATAATAATTATTATAGGAATAATAATAATAATAACTGTTTTTGCTTTCAATGTAGTTTATGGTGTTGCGTTTTGTTTTGCTCAATAAAGGCCTCAGTGTTGCTATTTCTGATAATATTTTTATCAACCGGTACGTATGATAAATCAATTAATCAAATATTAATTGTTAAAAGTCATTTACCAATCCTGTTTTTTTCTAAACTCTGCGGGGCAAAATATGAACACCTTTATCTACTCTTAAACCTACCCTTCTAAAATAGATACTTGGGGTTGCGGCGCAAAAAGCAGTGAAATTAGTTTTAGTGTTTACAGTGAATTTCAGAAGGCTGCTTAATATGGGATCAAAGGTAAATTATGGACCGTATTCTCGCCATATGAAACTAAGTTGGAACGAAATTTTACCACAATAAATATATCTGCTACGGTTTTAGGCGAATTTTATTAATTTACCAGAGTGGGCTTTATATGGGGCCTATAGAAAACTATGGACCGATCATCACGAAATTTATTAATACTATTTCTAGTCCTATAAAACTGTGAAGTATTCAACTTTATTTTTAAAGCATTATTAATAATGATTTTAGGCGTATTTAACTGTTTTCCGGGAGAAGAGTTAATATGGGGCCTAGGATAAACTATTGTGATTTGAGTCGAATAAAACTACTTTTTGCAAAATCTTGTATCATTCCGTGCATTGTTCCACCATTTATGTTAGCTGTGTCACCGAATTATCAATTTTTTAGGGCGGTGGCTCCAAATTTGGATTCATAGCTCTGATCCCACTGAACCGATTTTGCTGAATTTCAATCCCAACTTGCTTAGGATAACAACAAGTAATTTGACACCAAGTTTTGTTCATTTTTTTTGAGTTTTTAACAAGTGAACGTGTTTTCAACAATGTTTAAACACATTTTAAACCAAAATGAGAGGTTAATTTGCTCTGATTTTTAAGCCCTTAGAATCAGTGTTCGAAAATAAACAGTACATTATTTAACGTTCGGCTCACACACCCAGGAACGATATTTTTTTTAGTGATTGTGTAGACATACACAACCCTTAATACCGTTCGTAACTATTTTCAAGAAAGAACCGAACATTATATAATGTTCGGTTCTTCGTTAAAAAAACAAAACAATCGTAGTGATACTGTAGACAAACATTATATTTAAATGTGCTATAATGTTTTTTTCGTGTGTGTATTTTGTTTTTGTAAAAAAATTTTCAGTTTTTTTTACCAGCAAAAAAGGGACGAACATTAACGAGCCGAACCGAACACATTGAAGTTTGTGGATTTTCAAAAATAAGCGAACGGAATTAAATGTTCACATCTTTTGTTGACTTTGAAAAAAACAGTAATATTTTTGTGTTCGAAAGATTACTAACAGGGAAACGTTATTTTTTTAATGATTTTCTACACAAACACTATTAGCGTTTGTGTTTTCCACAAATGTACCGAACCGAATATTAAGAAACGATATTTAGTGTTTATTTTCGAACACTGCTTAGAATTACGCAAGGAGCCAGAATATATAAAACAGTTTCACTTGGAATGACAAACTAAGTATACCCTCTTCACAACTAATTGTGGTGGAAGGTATGAACAGTAATTTAAACTATATTTTTAATTTACAAAATTTGTTTAACTGTAGTCCGGACGATTCAAAAAAAGGTTATACTCTATATCGATATGAAAAATTAATTGTAGGAAAACTGAAAAAATTGAGTTTTTAGGTACCATAATTACTAATCCTTATTATTTTTAAAACTAAAGCTAACCTAAAAAAGCAGCGTTCTCGAATGAGGTTTCTCCGCCGGGTGAACCGATTGTTTCAAAAAAAGTTCCCGATTCGAGCACAGTGCTATAAGTTTAAAGCATATAGGGAAATAACTTTATACAAGTGTTTATACGAATTTCTTTTTCAAATGTACCGCGACCATATTTTTAAAACCAAAATACAGAGCACAAAAATTAATGGTATACAAATAGATCATATTGATTGGTTATTTTTCAAATTTAGACCGTTATCTAGCCAAGATAGTTGTTAAAAGCTTTCGAAAATTGCAATCTAATTTCTTGTTCTAAAAATTTTGGATTTCAACCCAAAAAACAAGCATATGAACTTGAAGTAAGAAAAGTATTAAATAGGGTTTCGATAATCGAAGGATAATAAAAGCGATTTTAGAACAAAGGATTTAAAAAAAAAATAACCTGCAAAAAAGGTTACAAAATGTTTAATGGCTATAATAAGTTAATAATGAGCCGAACGTGCTCCTAAGAATAAATTTTGACAATTTGATTGTGTTTCAACGAAATACAAAAACTTCCTAAAAAAGATAAATTGCATCTAGCAATAATTCAATTGAGCAATTACAGGCATCACACTTCAATGCCTTTGGAACAGATTTCAAAGATTTGCCTGAATTGCAGTAAAGTGAAAACAATTAAGTCTTGAAAACTAAAGGCTCAGTTAGTATTAACTCTCTGTTCTGTTACGAATCAGCTGATTTGTTTTTGTTATTAAAAACCGTGTGAAATTGATTAGTTTTTCTGTTCTGTTGCGGTTCAGTTTGTTAAAATCAAAAACTTGTTAAGTTATTGTAAGAGACAGCAAAATAAATAATAAAAAATACAAAAACTTTACAAAATCAAAAACAACAAGGTGTTTTTGCGTTTGAATTTCTTTAATAAAGTCGACATTTTTGCAGTTTTGTGTTAACATGTAGTTTAATAAAACGAACAAAAATCAATCAAAAAATCAATTTCAAATTTTTGTGGAGCTACGTCTGTTTGCATTTAAGGTAACGATATGTAGGTATTTATTTTATAAATAAAAAAAATATTAGATCAGTCTCGTTTCTAGAAAATTTTTTTACATATAAAAAATATTGGGTCGCTTGGTACTACAGTTATGTCGCTAGCTCATTATTGGTTATTGGACCATCAAAAACAATTGAGTTTGGTATGGGGTATATATATTTTGAATGCCCCCTTTCTGAATCCAAAATCTGACTTACGAAATTTGTTTACGGTTTCTGAGATATTAAGCATTAATTTTGCTTCATATTAACTATTTTAAAGTTTATTAAGTAGGTGCCGTGTAATAAAGCCATATGGCTTTTTTACCGCCATCCAAGTGCAAAAACACCATAATCGCTTAATAACCAAAGTGGAAATAACGCCATAACAGTGTAATTGTTATGGTTACAAATTGTCAAAAGAATGAGTTGCCATTGTCAAGTGTTGAAAAAATATGGTACAGTAGGAGGAAGGAGGAGGGGAGGAGGTGCGTCGTGGCGTGCACGGCGGGCCCGCCGCAAACTGTTTACAAACTCCAAAGCATAGCCGGCCTTCGGCCGGGCGCAAGGATTTTCTCCTCTATGGTATAACAAATACCTGCTTCGCTAACTAAAGCTTCCCTGCATACGAAAACGAAAACACTTTTGGGCGCAAGGATTTTCTTCCTATGGTATAACAAATACCGGCTTCGCTAACTAAAGCTTCTCGGCGTAGTCGGCCTTCGTTAGAAAACAAGTAACGTGAAACCGGTACTTGTTATACCATAAAGTAGAAAATCCTTGCGCCCGGCCGAAGGCCGCCTATGCAGAGAAGCTTTAGATAGCGAAGCCGGTTTTTGTTATACCATAGAGGAGTAAATCCTTGCGCCCAAAAGTGTTTTCGTTATATTTTTAAAATATACACCCAGAGAAAAAACAACAAAACAAATTTTAAATAAATTAGAATTATATTAAAAGAAAAAATTTAAATGGGAAATAAGGCCATGTATGGCTTTATTTCACTCCTTATAGGGAAATAATGTCATATGGCCTTATTGCTCAATGGATTGAGAAATAAGGCCATATGCCTTTATTGCACGGCACCTAAATGTCACTGTTTGGTGATTGCTGCAAATTCCTAATACAAAAACGTACAAAATAAATTCAAGTCTTGCTTTGCTTCATTGCCGTAATATATATTAGTCGTTAAAGCAAAAGCAAAATAAAATGGCAACAAGAAACTAAATATCTCTTGCTTCACTTTATTGCCGCAAGAAAAAAGGTGGAAAGCATAACCAAAAGCAACTTTTTCGAAATATGTTTTGAAAAGTGTCGTATGAGGCACAAACCAATAATTTTCACTTTCAAAAAAATACTATTAACTTCTAAGTTCGTTAATGAACGTCCACAAAAATTTAAATTTTTCTTAAAAACATAAAAAAATACAAAAAAAAATCTATCGGGTATATTTTCAGAACACTTTATGTAAGCAGTCATGGTAGTTTTTCTCCACAACGCCTTTTTTCACATGCGCCAAACCAATAAAGAGCTGACGATGTGTTTGTGTATGCCGCAGTTTTTGAAACTTATAGGTATGGAACCACTTAACCGAATTTTACAGACAATAATATAACGAAACAAGCTCAAATTTTCTAGATCCAAAGTTTAATTTCTCTGTTAGCATTGGTTGTGCAGCTAAAACATTTAAGAAAACTACTGGTTAATTTTTTGTAATTCTAGGGTTTATTTTGCAATAAAAGAAAACATTAATTTTTCATTTTCCGGATTGCACAAAAAACAAACAACGTACAGGCATTTTTGCAAAAGTCACACACACATCTTTAAGGTACTGTCACAAAACTAAACATAAGGCCGTCCGTCGGTAACTGATTTGTATGTGCTTTGGAAAAAATATTTTAATCCCTAATAGTGCGAAAAGATCTTAACGAATATATTTCTCAAAGAAGTTCGAATTATTTAATCTTAAGCGTCCCATAGACACATACTGCTCATGCTCATGCAATAATGTATGCGTCACACAGACAATGCAGTATGAAACATGAATATAGGTTTGGTATTGAAATGAACTCATATTTTAAAATTATGATTGATATGTGTGTAGTAAAATATCAATCACACACGTATACGAAAGGATCATCGGCAGTAGCTGTTAGCAGTATGTGTCTATGGGCTACTTTGCACGATCAAAACGAAGCCATTTCCCAATCGATTTTTTCTAATTCCTCATAACATAAAATCTTCACTTTCAATTATATTCTTAAATTCAAATTATGTTGAATTTGTAGCATATTTCTTGGTGTCAAATCTTTTTATTAATAGTTATTACAATCTGAATTTGATTGATAATGTGTTAAGTAAGTATAGTAATCCAATATCGACCATTTTGTAATTTAAGCTGTTTTAACTTCTGATATAAAATTATAAGGCATATTTAGAAACAATAGGTAAATGCAATTTGCTACTTCAAAAAAAGAACTTCTGAGTTTACACCTAAGTCTTTGTTTACATATAATGTTGGCGTGTGCAACCGCATGCACTTGTTTTTAAAGTTTTACTTTTTGAAAACACTCCCAGTTTTCTACATGCACACAAACAAACATGTACTACAAACGTTTTGTGAAATATCCAAACATTTGGAACAAAACACACATTTCAATGTTCAAATTCAAATTCATTGAAAAACTAAAACCATATACGTATATTTTGTTGTTGTTTTGTTTTGAATAATATTTGTACACTTTTATATACTCAGACTCACACACAAGTATTTTGTACAGCTTTTTTTGTAAGTGTTCCATATTTTTGAAAATTTATGAAAAATGATTTTTTGCTAACTGTTCTATATATATGTAAGTTTTTTTTATGTATCTGTATATAAATATAAATTTTTTAACACTAAATAAATTGGTTTTATTGTTTGTCGAGAGGTTCAATTGCTACTTGGTGAAACACCGGATGTGTATGTACATTAGGGTGCGCCTTAACTTCAAATACTTGCGAAAATATACCGTAAATCCCCCTAAAAATGTTCTTCCCATCATAAAAATTTAAGCTAATCGCATATGGGTAATTCCAAAGTGTTGAACGTGACAGTCGTACATATCAAAAATGCAATAACATTTAAGGCAAAAAATATTTTTACGTTTTCTTAACCCTTAAATTATAGCACTAAGAAAGCACTGTTATCTATGTTTAAGTTTATGGAGGGCGCGATTCTAGGTCAAAGATATTGGTAAAAGAAGCAGCGGTTCGAACGTGAAAAAAACAGAAGTAGTTTTTTTGGCCATGTATATAAAGGCCTAGTTCAGCGAAACCTGGCACAATTTTTTAGTCAAACTACTTTCAGAATTTAAAGTAGCAATGTAACATTAAAATGTCTTGGTTTGATTCCATAATCTTCTGTATTTTCTTTTTTTTTAAGCCAAAATCTGGGTCGATACGTGACATTTTGAACGTGAAATTTTTTCCGTAATAATTTAACTGAAAAATGATCAAAATAAAATAAAAATTTACCTTTAATCCGAATAACATATTTCTCTTTGAACTCTTCCTTAGATTACAGACCATGTAAGAAAATTTTTTTGGAATTATTTTTATCAAATATCACCTCTTTAAAGAAAGATAAATACTAAAGAAAACATACAATAAAACATTCTCACATATAAGAAATTACGTTTGCACAACTTTGCAGTCTGATTGTTCATCTATGTGACAAATTTATGAGTAAATTTATAAAATTAGTAAAATCTAAATATTTCTCTATAACAATATCGTAAAATAATCAGCTTTTAATAACTTTTAAATGTTCGGTCACGGTGGACCTTTTGACGGAAATGTCCATATCGGGAAGGCGTGGGAAAAATGAAGGTGCATTTACAAAAGGAAAAAAATATTTTTTTTTTCAGTTTTTGTAAAAATATAGCAATCAAGTGTAAAATAATCGAAATGTGTGCGACATTTCCGTTCTAATAAAAGAATGAAAAATTTTAAAGTTACTTAAATTTCCCCAGGCCACTTGAATAAGAAATGTAGAAACAAAATTCACATATGTTGAGAAATATTTGAAAAAGAGTTAATTTTTACCTAAAATTTATACGTATTTACTTCTATATGAGTTTTTGTCTTTGTAGATACCGTTAACCTATTAGAAGGTATGACCAAAAAAAAATAAAAAATAATTTTTTTTAGCGGCAATTTCAAAACTCGATCTTCAAACTTTTAATAATTTTGTTTAACAAAATTTCCAATTTTTTTTTATCATCTCATACGGAGACAAAGAAAATACGGCTTCGCTAAAATACTGTATAAACCCTCCGACGAGCGGTAACTTTTTATTCGGTCGTTGAGCGGTAAGGTCCGTAGGGACCTTATAGGGAAATGCATTAAATTTTGCTAAAATTGATATATATTTTAATTAATTTTGATGTTATTATTTTTAATATGCATTGTAAACATTTGTTTTAAAAAATTTAATTAATTTTTTAGTCATTCATATGAAAATTCAAACAAGGTCCCTACGGACCTTACTGCTCAACGGCGTACTAAAAGTCTTTAAAATAAAAAATAAAATACTATGCAAATAAGAAATCTCCTGGAATTAGTATTTAAACACTAATAATACTCGAATAATAGAAGTCATGAAATATTTAGCCATTATCCCCATCCGTTTTTAAATGACACTTGTTTAAAAATTTAAAAAGTCCACAGGGACCTTACCGCGCGTCGGAGGGTTAAACTTTGTTAATTTCTTGGAGAAGTTACGTTACGATTAAAAAATATGCAAATCCAATCCAAAAAACAATGCAACAAATAAACAAAATCAGCTTTACCAATGTCTTAAATCAAGCAAATCAGAGTTAATCAAAATTACAATAATAAAAGTTTATTTTAAGACTATTTTTTAAAAGGTTGCAAAAGAAAAAAAAAACCTCCTTTAAAGTTTCAGTATTTTTAAATAACAATTTAAGGTATTATATAGAAAAAAAAATCAGTCAAAAAAATAAGTTTTTAAATGAGTCCATTTTTAAAATTTAATATTTTGCAGATACTACATTTTTCAAAAAAACTGTTTTCAACATTTTGCTTGTAG
Source organism: Pollenia angustigena (assembly GCA_930367215.1). Taxonomy (NCBI): domain Eukaryota; kingdom Metazoa; phylum Arthropoda; class Insecta; order Diptera; family Polleniidae; genus Pollenia; species Pollenia angustigena. The sequence continues at coordinate 79,966,122 of OV884059.1, forward strand.
CCGCAAGTATTCTCTTTAAAATAACATTTTCGTACGTAATAATGAAATAAGGGATGAAATAAGGGATCTGGTTCCGTACGTTTGTCCGCAATACTCGACTTTCCTCAAGAGTCCATCCTTGTGGTCGATTGGCCGGTGCATCGTACAGCGCGTACCAGGTAAAATACGTGTTTGGCCGGACTATACATATGTGGAATAACCTTTCTGTAGAAGTCTTTCCACTCACTTTCTACATAAATAAGTTTAAATCTAAAGCTGAAGGTCCACACCATGCGTTCGTGCGTAGATGCGTATGATACTTTTTGTGCGTTTCTAAATTCAAGTTACATGCAATGCGTCTTATCCGCCAAATTTGTTTTTTTATCAGCTGTTGTGCTAATATGCTTAACAATTAAAAACAATTTTGCAAGAAATTGAGAGTGTAATTGATATTTTAATAGAATTTATTTAATAGAATTCATAGGGGAATAAGCTTTTATTATAAAAATATTCGTGATTTTTCACGGTATCAATAAGTTTCCAATTCATGGTATTTATTAAAAAAATAATAAACACAACAAAGATGACACTCAGAAGCTAAAAGTAATCGATAACTAGAATGGCAAATTTTGTTCTTGTTAAATTGTGCTTAAAATTAATTTTAATGTATTTTATTCATTAAAGTTTATACAATCTTTGTTACGAAAGCTTTTTCTCTTATTAAAAACCTTTTTTAATGCGAAAACATAGTAAAAAGTAATCCACCACACAAACATATTTATCGATAACATTGAAAATAAAATATGATTTGCCATCCATGGCCATCAATAACAGCTGACTTTTTTTCACCACACATGCGACGGATACAAAAGTAGAATGTAAACCTACTTTCATGCGTTGATGCGTCTATGCATTCTCTGTATTTTGTTGTGTAACTTGTCATTTACAATTACACTGATTCAACTTGTTTGTCAAATGCATAAAAAGGACAAACGCATAAACGCATGGTGTGGACCTTCAGCTTTATGTCCACAAGCATTATCCAACACAATGTAATGCATAAGTAGAGGTCAGCCTCTAAGTGCTGGTCCTATCAATAAATTTAATAAATCATTTATAAGAGAAAATTACACTGTCAAACATTAAAATGATTGGCTAACTGTTTACGATAAACTAAATATAAAGCCCACACTCTAGAAGCAATAATAGTACGCGTAAAATCTTAAACAAATAATGCTAATTTGGAGAGTTTCGATCTGTTTAAATTATTTTTATATACCTAGAAATCACAATACTAGCTAAACTAACTATGTATTAGGAAACGATCAAACTTTTCTTTTTTGAAGTAATTTTACGTTACCACTATTGCACCAAAACTCTTATCCCAGAATACCTTTTGCCACAGTATGGATTAAGTTGCAATATTTGTAATATCTAACGATCCCGTAGCATTATAACTAGTTTGCCATTTTTCATATCTCAAGGTTCAACCTTTCTTGATTTCAACAGTCAGACGGAATGATACTTGAATATCGTCTTAGAGTTTGAGGTGGATCGTTTATATAAACACTTTTAAAGGTTTCTTATGGTTGAAATGTGTAACATATAAAATCTGAAACTCAATATGCTCCTATCTTTTCGGCGATAGGTTTGGGTTACACATAAAAAGAATATTCAGAAATTCTCGGTGTTTTATATATTTCATGCAATTTTCAAACGCGACATTTTTTTAAATATATTTATATATATATTTCCTTTTATTTATGTAAATGAATTGATATTGTGCATGTAGCTTTATAATATAAAAGTTCATTTTGAACATAGGGCGTCCTCAAATTCTTTAAATTTGGAACGATCATTGGCTAGAGCTTTGACTTAGATCCACGACTTATTGCAGCTTTCGACTTCTCTGCTTAATATCTTGACCCAAGTGTTTCGCGGGCGACCAGGCAGGCGGTAAGTTTGCGGATTCCAATCGAGTGCATCTCTGCAGATTTCATTACATGGCCTACGAAGAATATGGCCAATCCAATACCACTTTCGAAGTTTGATTTCTACCTCAATCGGTACACATTTGGCCAAGTACAAAAGGTGTTCATTTGTCACCCAATGAGGCCAGCATATGCGCAGAATTTGTCTAAGGCAACGATGCAAAAATGTTTGCAACTTTCTGAGTGTGTTATGCGTTGTTCTCCATTTTTGCACTGCAATTAAGTATTCTAACTTTTGCGGGTATAAAAATGTTGTTCGCTCGCCAGACTTTATTTAGCGAGTGCAATTCGACTCTGGCCTTGTTGATGCGATCCGTTATGTACATACCAGAACCGCCATCCTTCGAAATACGAGTACCCAGATAGCGAAAAGAGTCAACGTCCTTAATTACGGCTCCATATAGTGAAAGAGGAGTAAGACCCAACTTTCCTTGCGTATGTCAACAAAATTTCGAAATTTGTTTTTGTTTTAAATGCGTATACCACCAATATTTCGAAATTTGTTTTTGCTTTAAATGTAAGTTGAACAGACGAGTTTTTCGCTCATTCTCTATAAACCACAAATTAGTTTTATCAATGATAAAGCAAGTTTACCGAACAGTAATTGTTTAATGAATATTAATTGTCAATTATTTAGCACATCCTTGTCATGATATTTTTGACGGGGGCTTGTCATAACATCCAGTGTCACAGTGTCAAGGCCACCATTTTTGACATTTTTGACGCCAAATTTGCGTCTTCCGACTCTTCTTTTTAGTGTTGTCACAGTACTGTAAATTTAATTTTACAATGTTGGATTCACGAATTTACAACGTAGTCACAACCGTCTTCCGACTCTTATTTTCAATATTGTTACAAATATAAATTCGGTAAATAAACAAGCAAAAATTTGTATATTTTCTAACCTAAAATAGTTTTTGTGTTTTCATTTTAATACGACACTATTAAATTAATAAGACAAAATTTTTGTATTTATAGCGTTGTAGCGGTATAGAATTATTACAAACAAGGTATTAGGAAATAAAGGTTTAATTCTTGTATATACAGTGTTTTAGCGGTATAGTTCTATGGTAAAAACGACTTTAAAAAACTAAAGTCGTATTTTTGTATTTAGGGTGTTGTACCGGTGTTGAATCTTATTTAAAAACGGTATTAAAAACTAAGGTTGTAATTTTGTATTGTAGTGTTGTGATGGTACCATATTTTTGGTAAAGTCACAATTTTGTATTTACAGGGTTGTGGCTGTACATAATACTTAGAAAAGTCGTAATTTCTGCCTGGGTAATTTTTTCTTATTGTTCTTTATAATAAAAAGTGGGCCATTTTACTGTTAATCATTCTTTGTTTGTTTTTGTTAGACGAGTCTGAGTAAAATAAAAAATAACTGAGCTGAAACTTATACAAATAATTAAAAACCTATAGTACACTAGCTGACCCGGCAAACGTTGTTCTGCCATATAACTTATTTCATTTAGATGTAACAGTGTCTGCATGCCAAATTTTAAGAAAACCGGTTGATTAGTTAAGAAGATAATATAAAATATAGGCTATAGTTGTTTCCAGATGTTACACTATTTGCATGCACAATGTCAAGAAAATCGGTTAATTAGTTAAGAAGATATAGGGAGGGGGAGCTTTTACCCCTCTTGCCCTATTTCACGCCTTAAATAATAAAAGTTATAGGCTATACTTAATTTCAGCTGTAACACTATTTGCTTCCAAAATTTCAAGAAAATCGGTTAATTTGTTTAGAAGATATAGGGAGGAAGAGCTTTTAACCCTGTTGCCCTATTTTACGCCCTATTTCCTATTTACTTTCTGATGTTACAGTGCCTGCATGCCAAATTTTAAGAAACCCGGTTGTTTAGTTTATAAGATTGGGGAGCCCTCTTGCCCTATTTCACGCCCTAAATAATAAAAATTACAGTCTATAGTTCTTTCCAAATGTTACATTATTTGCCTGCAAAATTTCAAGAAAATCGGTAAATTAGTTAAGAAGATATGAGGGCGAGCTTTTACGCCCTCTAGTGATACGAAATATGCTTTACGACGTATTCTTCTAAATTTCAAAAAATCGGTCAAGCCGTTTCGGAGGAGTTCAAAATGGATGTCATTTTGTTTATATTTGTATGGGAAAATATAGAAAAATCTAAATGCCATATCTCCAACGCCCCTGCGTCGATTTCGTGCAAACTTAACATAAACCATCTACAGACTATCCCCTACGTACCCTGAAATTTTGATTGAAATCGGTTAATCCGTTTCCGCAGTTAGTGGTGACATCAAAGTGTACACTTATTTTTATATATAAAGATTAGGCAAAACAATTTTTATGGCCAATTTCACCAATTCCTTTAAAATATAAATTAATTTTTATTTTTAACCCTTTTCTTTAGCTTCACTTCGGAAAATCAAATCTTGTAACGTTAATTTAACCGCCTTATACTCAATGCAAATGGATGAAACTTTGCAGGCATACATATTCCCGATGACAATACACGAATACATGGGCGTAGCCTGGATAAAATCTAGGCGGGGGGGGGGGGGGGCCAAATTTTTTTTAAATGTTCTTTTTTAAGAAAAGCGTTTCTTAAAAAAGTTTTTTCTTAAATGTTCTTATTAAATATACAAAGTTTTTCATATAATTTTGTTTAATTTGACTTAAAAAACATATTTTTAACATAAACCAATTTATTTAAATATTGGTGAAATTGGTCATTAATGTTTTAAAGGTTAAAACCTAATGTGGACAAATTTTTTTAAAGAAATTTACAGAAAGTCGCCAATTTGTTCAAACACTAACCTTAAAAAAGTTTCTTCATATAATAACGAGCATATTTTTTTAATGCTTTGTAAAAATTATTTTATAAATTGTTGTTCACTAATTTTCACTAGAAAAATAAAAACACTAATTTTCAACAAAAATTATTAAAGTCATTGAATAAACAAACAGTTCAAAAAATCACTTTTATTGGCTTAATTTCTAAAAATTTACCCAATCTACTCGAAGATTGAGTTTGGGCTGTTTTGTGCACTCATTTAATAATTTTGTGTACTAGATCGTGCTGTAACTTTTGGATCCAGCGGGGTCTTAACTTTGAGTACAATATAACTACTTAATATTTAAAATTTAACTTTATTTTTTAGCTTAATACTATTTCACACTCACGCACCACCGATCATAACGCAATTTAAATAAAAACTGTCATAAGTTAGACAAATTGCTTTTGTACATGACTGCATATCTTTGCGAAGAAGTCAATAATATATGACCATGTGCATTTGTGCTTTTGTTGTAATTATATAACTGTTGCAGTTATCTGAACAACTTTTTAAAGTGACGAAAAAGTATAAATTTAAAACTCATTATTTGATTCTAACGTATTTCGTTGTTGCTTAATCCCGCAAAATCTGCTGTTTAACCACCAAATGTGACGAAGTAGTTCAAATTTAGTTGATAATCGAAAATTACTCTGCCTATTGCTTGGAGGGGATAGTTCTATAAAAGCTTAATGCCGAAGTATTGTAATACAAAGGCATGATAGAATGCAACGAAAACTGGAAATCGCTTAATGGGCCCTCACCATTGTCTTTATACATTTTTGGTTCACACTTTTATGAAAAGCTTTTTTTCTATTTAAATGTGCTGTTTCTATATTTTTATGTTTTATTTTTTTCATTACTAATGTTAGTAAAATGTTTGATATAAAAAAATTGTACACATGTAGTTTACAAACAAGTTAAAAGTTTTCAAATATGTGTTTATTTATTTACCTTTGGGTAACAACTAAAATTGAATTCCAGAAATAAAAAGTCTTGTATGTATTCAAATAAATTGCTGGTTTTTATTAAAACTCTGATATAAAACTTTCAACAGAAAGACGTTGATTGATTACAGGGGTTGAAAACTAAATACGGATGGCTAAGAGTATAATTTGCATTTGTTTATTGTGACGAATAATGAATATATTCATTTAACCCTTATCCTTTACTTCAGAAATTCAACGCATATGACATAAGTGGGTCAAATTTGCCCAATACAAAAAATTCAAATATTTATTCAGTTTTTTTTTTTATCTTTTTTTTTACATTCATTACACACAAATGTTGGTCACAGAATGCTATTTGCAAATAAATTTTTGACATTCGGAACATTTATTTGCATATTTGGACTTGGACCAAAGTAACAAAGTCCCCTTTTTAAATATTGATTTTCTTAGGATTTTTGTATGAAAAACTTTAAATGCGTTTTTCCTGTAAAATATAAGAGCTAGTGCAAAAATAACGAAAATCTGTGATGACTCCTATTTCCCATAGAAAATTGTAATGGAAAACAAAATTTTTACTAAGCTCGTATCACATGCGTAAATTGTTTCTGTCGCATTGGGCAATTTTGACCCAAAAGTACCAATTGCGTAAGTTTTTTCACATTCGCTTTGTGAAACGATCTACAAAAATTATATTTTAAATTTCAATAGTATTTACTAAAATAATAATTGTTCAAAAGTTTCAAAAAAATCCGCTAAGTATTGAAAGAATAAATGAGCAATAAAAACTGTTTGGGCAATTTTGACCCATTAATACAGGATAAGGGTTAAATTATTAAAAACATAATTGCTTTCGTTTGAAGTTGAACTAATTTTATTCCTGACTAAATATGAGATCACTACTAAAGGCTACACTGAAAGAATTTTCTTCGCAATACTAACGAATTTTGACATTAATCCCATGAAAAATTGCAGTATAAAGGAACCTATGCAGCGCTTCGTTGGATCAATGAAACCTGTTTCATTAAAAGGACTTAATGAAACATTACATTAGATCCATGAATATTATTCATTGGATGAATACTTTTAATAAAGAAAAATTTTTTTTTTTTCATTTTTTTTTTTTTATTTATTTTTTTTTCTTTTTTCTTATTTTATTTTACTTTATTTTATTTTATTTTTTATTTTTTTTTTTCTGTCTCTGGTGGGATTCGAACATGTAACCTCGGTGCTGATAGACTAGCTCACTACCAGCTAGTCTACCGGGGCAGTGAAGTTTTTGTATAAAAACACTATGTTTTTTTCTCAATTAAGACCGTAAATATGAGATTAAATTGTCCATAATAACAATAACAACGTTGATTGAAAGTGGATTGAAAGTTTTTGTTTCATTACTATAATGACATTTTTATTGTCATAATGAAAATTTAAATTTATGAAGGCAATTATTGAAATATGTTGCTTTTATATAAAATTTTTTTGATTTCATAAATTTAATGGCATACATGTAACATTATATGTATGAAGTTATTAAATCTTACATTTTTTAAATAACAATTAAACATTTTTTTAAGGAAACTATAATTTTGTATTAATTTATGAATATAGTTATGTTTGTATATTGTTTTTTTAAGTTCCCAATTAAAATTTGTTGTTTAACTTGGACAAACTTAAGTTTTCATATATCCAATGAAAATTTTTAACGTAATTACGAAATCTAATGAAGCGATTTTAACGAAAATACTTCATCAAACCTATGAAATTCCATTTAGACAATGAAAATTTTCATTTACCCAAGGAAAACTTTTTTATGAAAATGATTCATTAAATATATGAAGCATTTTTCTTTCAGTGTAGTTTAGACTATTACTCAAGTCTTACGTATTCCATAATACTTTGGAAGATAGAAATCTAATGAGTTTTGTTGTGATTGTCATTAAAGGCCTGTTTATACAATCCATGTCACTCAACATTTTTGTTCAAATGAGTGCAAAAAGTTATTTGGCGTTTTTGTAATGCATGTGTTGGGTTATTGTGAGTAAAAACGTTAGAACTGACTTTTTTATACATATTTTCTGATTTTTGTATCACAATTAGAAATGTAATTTATGTCAAACCCAGACAATCAGTAAAATTAATCGTGAAGCTATAATTCTAATGTGTAGTTTATAGAACACGAGCGCCTTACCCGTTCGTTCAAACTACATTTAAAACAAAAACAAATTTCGAAATTTTGGTCCGATTCTGATGTATTGCATCAACACAAATGCCCAATGTTGGAATCTTTTGACCAAATTTATCAATTTTATAAACAAAAACCAAACGGCCTTATCTACAAAATATTCTATGATAAACGCTGAAAGTCCTAAGTAATAGTGCGCATAGTATAGAAAAATAGAAGAAAAATAAATTATAAACAATTTAAGACGATTTATTAATTTATCTTTAGTAGAATAGTTTTTTGCTACTCCTGTAAAATTTTAAAAATGGACCTTTTGCGTTTTTGGTAACGATATATCTATATGTACTTTAGTAAAATAAACATTTAACAGGACATTTCATATAAAACTCTGAACTTATAATAGCATATCCCGCATGTATGCACCTCAATATAACACATTTTTTTAAAAATAGCTTATCAAAAAGAGGGTATTAACTGCAAATTTATATTTAGTGTAGTAGGGATACTTTAAAAACTTACTAAGGAGCCAAGCGTTCCTTTTTCCATTTGAATAATTTGTTTTAAAGAAATGGTCAGCACCACTCTGATCCCAAATAAAGGCATCATGATTTGCACCGGTGTGTCTACCATCCACACACGTAATAGTCATATTTTGATCGCAAATCTGATAGAACCAACGAAAAGCAAACATTAGACGTATGTATGAACATACACATATGCTTACATATATATAGTATGTACTTACCAGCATGACATTAATACTATAATAACCTTTACGGTTATAATTTAAATGATTTATTTCACTTCCTGGCGCCTTTATTTTCACATGTGTGCCATCTACACAGCCTACCACGCCAGGCATACAACCAGTTCTGAAAAAGGCTTCTTTTGTTTTGTTTTCCTTTTCCATACTTTTTCCAGATTTATCCATTTTGGAACTATGTACAGTTAGGGACAAAATTGTTCACAAAATTATAAAAAATATATGTATATTATGAAAACTATTAAATTTTCAACTTGGAAACTTTTTAAAACTATTGTATGGCTTTCTACATTTTTTAATAATACTATGCAAACTTATTTTTAAAAGTACCGTTAGTTTTTTATATGTATACTAAGTAAACGTACAACCCATATTTGTGAACAATATTGACCCTGTGTGAATCTTTCATAAAAATTACGAAAAAAATTTCAAGTTTTATCTGTGGGATTTGCTTTAACAGTGAGTAAATTAATTCATTAATATTAAATTTTTTTAAAATTTGAAAAAAAACGAACAATTAAATTTTGCCTAGTTTCTTCAAGAACTGTATGTCAAAAGCTGCACTTTTAAAACAAAGCATTGTGTAAAATTTACAAAAAGGAGTTTATGAGTTCAAGATCACAAAAACTACAAATTTTCAATGAGATTTTAATGTAAAATAAAAAAAAGTTTAGTTAAGATACCAAAAGCAACAAAGCTGGTCACTCAAAAAAAACTTTTGCCAAAAGATTTTCGCGAATCAAAGCGACTTATTGTTACTGGTGTAGTCAATATGGCTATTGAGGTCCGGCAAATACTGAGCATAGAGTTCAATTTAGATGTAAGCATTAAACCGTAGGAAGTTGCTTACGTTCTAGTAGATAAGTAGCTAGAATAAAGAGCGACAACCCACCTTTAAGAAAAAATAAAGGCTAAAAACGGCTGAAGTTTGCAAAAAAGTAAAAAAAATTTCAGTTTTAAAGATTCAATAAAAAGAAAAAATAACCGTTATTTGTGTTTTTAAAAAAGATGATGTGACTGAAATGCAAATATCTTCAAAAATTTTAAACGGGGTATGTAAATCTTTCTTTCTAGTGAATGGTTATAAAATTTCTAAAATAACCATGGATTGCTTGTGAAGATTGGTCAAGAAATGACAGAGTTACAAGGGACAAAAGTTCAAGCTTCATTGAAAATTTTATGATTTTGTTCAATTTGGCTCTATTCAAGTTATTTTTTTTTAAACCAATGATTTAAAAATCCTAATGTTTTATTGCATGCGACATTAGATTATTTTAATATAAATATTTTGCGCCCAACAAGACATAGACTGGTACAAAAATGACAAAGCTATGACAAAGATTTAGTAAATTAACCCTCTTAGAAATTCAATACTTTTAAGCAATTTTTAATATTTTTGTTACTTAAAATTTAGCTTTGTATATTAATTTGTTGTGGGTTAGTTCAATTAATCTTCTGTAACTTTGTCATTTTTGCACCGATCCGGATCCTATTGGGCACAAAATGTTCGTATTAAAATAGGCTAAAATTTTATTTTTTGGATATTTGCATTTCAGTCCCAGCATCTTTTTTTAACAACACAAATAACGGTTATTTTGGAATATTGACAATTCTGACTTCATATTCAGATTCAGCGGAAAATTTTACATAAAGATTACGTATCAAATTCATTTGGTCAAAAAATTGTCACGTAGTGTAATCATTTTAACCGTAAATTATATGGCTTTCAATTATATATAAAATAAGTTTTTAATTGTCATGTTTTGCATTTTTTTTCTCTGATTACACAGTGCAACGAAATTCGGGTCATCGCAGCCAGCCTCAACACTTGCAACGCGAAATTAAAGTGTACCACTAGTAGAGCTAATCTGCAAAGGGTTGAGGCTGGTGTTTTTTTTTTTTTTTTTTTTGTTGCATAGGGTTATTTTATTTTGAACCAAACACAAGTTATCGGATTCTCGTTAAGGCTATAAGAAACTATTCGCATTTACATTTATTTTCATTTACTGACAGTAATGTTTGGACTTCTTTTTTAGCCAATCTTTTAATTTGTTTGGCTTACAAGAAAATTTATATTTTTCTTTTTTAATTTGACAAGATTAATGAACAAAAATATAAAACATTTAAAAATATTAAGAAATCATTATTTTAACATGTTGACGATCTTATTTATCGTTACCTAAAACACTCAACTCTTTTAATAGCTCAAGTGATACATCAGTTTTAAATCATCAAATGGGATCTAAAAAGACTCATTTAGGTAATATTTACAAAAAATATCACCTAAATGCTTGCTGGGATGGCGCTCAATAAAATTAAATGAATTAAAAAAATAAAAAAAACGTCAAACCGATGAAATATTCTAAAATTAATTTTTTATATAAAACTAGCTGACCCGGCAAACGTTGTTTTGCTAATAACTTATTTCTTTCAGTTGTGTCTGCATGTCAAATTTTAAGAAAACCGGTTGATTAGTTTCGAAGATAATAAATATTATAGGCTTTACATAGTTCTTTCTAGATGTTACACTATTTGCCAGCCAAATTTCAAGAAAATCAGTTGATTAGTTAAGAAGATATAGGGAGGGGGAGCTTTTGCTCCTTTTGCCCTATTTCATGCCCTGTTTTCTTTCAGATGTTGCAGTGTCTGCATGCCAAATTTTAAGAAAACCGGTTGATTAGTTAGGAAGATATAGGGAGGGGGAGCTTTTACCCCATTTGCATTATGCCCTTAGGCTATAGTACTTTCCAGCTGTAACACTATTTGCCTGCGAAATTTCAAGAAAATTGGTCGATAAGTTAAGAAGATATTAAGAGGGGGAGCTTTTACTCTTCTTGGCCTATTTCACATCCTATTGCCTATTTCCTTTCAGATGTTACAGTGTCTGCATTTAAGAAAATCCGTTCATTAGTTTAAAAGATATAGGGACGGGGAGCTGTTACCGCTATTGCCCTATCTCATGCCCTATTTCTTATTTTCTTTCAGATGTTACAGTCTCTGCATGCCAAATTTTAAGAAACCCGGTTGATTAGCTTAAAATAAGCTTTTATAGTTCTTTTCAGATGTTACACTATTCTCCTACAAAATTTCAAAAAAAAATTGGTCGATTTGTTAAACAGATATAGGGAGGGGGAGCTTTTACTTCTCTTGCTCTATTTCACGCCCTATTCCCTTTTTTTCAGATGTTACAATGCCTGCATGCCAAATTTTAAGAAAACAAATTTTAAGAAGATATAGGGGGGGGGGAGCAAATGCCCCATTTTGCGCCCTCTAGCGATATAAAATATACTCTACGATGTATTCGCATACCTAACAAATTCACATACAAAATTTCATAAAAATCAGTCAAGCCGCTTCGGAGGATTTCAAAATGGAGGGCTTTTTGTAGATATTTGTATGGGAATATATAGGAAAATATAAATGCCATATCTGCGGAACCCCTAAGCCAATTTCGGGCAAACTTAACTTAAACCATCTACAGACTATCCCCAAAGTACCCTGAAATTTTAGTTGAAATCTTCTTCTTTTTATATATATAGATAGATTGTTTGACTTTTAAGCATTCACTTCATTCATTTCTTATAAAAATTCACTTATTTTTACGAGAAATGATTTTATTTTGCACAAAATTATTAAACAAACTGTAAGTTATAACCTGTTTTAATAAAACTTGTTATGTGAACGTAAATTCAGCTGTTAATAGTTTTAATGTTAAACCCAGGTGTTTTATAGTTAAGCAAATCTAAATAATAATAAATAAAACAAAAATTTATGGGCAAAATAGGCTTCCCATAACACTAATTTTGTGAACAATTTTGTCCCTAACTGTATGTCTCAAATATGTTGAGTAGGTCACTTATTACTTTGCATTCCATGGACTTACTTATGGAGGGACTACCTCGTTTCCAATTAATGCCTGGTAAGCACCAGTTGCCAAAAATGACAATAGAGTCGCTATTTTTGTGTGCGCCGGAATATGTGTATTTCGGTACACAACATTTAGCTTAGGCATTATTTCTGACGCGAAACGCGTTGACAAAACTACAAACTTAACAAATTTTTAAAAGTTACTTTTTTATATACTTTTTTATATACAATGTATGTACATACCGCTCCTCTGGCAAATCTGATACATTTAATGCATCACGAACATTTCTGCGACATACATATACTTGTATTGCTAACACCATTCTCACTAGAATCACTTGATTCACTAAAATAATTTGCCACTGATGGAAACATCATTGTTAAATAAAAAAGAAAACTTAAGCGGCTCATACACTTGCAATAAAATTGCTCAATTTTGCGTGTTGTACAATTATATCGCTAATGTGTATGTGATATTCGAAGGTTAAATAATATATTGGCAACAATCAAGAGACTTTTGATTTTTATTGCACAACGAAAAGAAAGTGAAGTGTGTTGGCAACATTGTACAATACTGTTTATGTTGTTCCTATAGGCTATGTTCACCTTTTCATTGAATGAATGAAACCATTGTGCGACTTATCGCATAATATAGGACAAAATGGAAACAATATGGCGAATAACATATACAATAACATTGCAAGTGTATGTGCCGCTTAAAATATGAAATTTAGTTATTGCAGTAATAAATTTATTTTTATTATATTTTCCCAACACAATATTTTTTAGTAAACAAAAACAGCTGTTTTTATGTTTATTCAAGGGTTACCATTTTTTTGTTCAAAACGCAGGATTTTATATGAAAAACTTTAACCAAATTTAAAAATAAAATATAATGCAACAATAACATTTGACAATACCAAAAACACAACGTTATAGAACGTAAGATAGACGAGTACCAAAAAAAAACTAATTTTCTCACGTACTCGTCTGGGTACCACTCGCTTGTCTGAATCTTTACATGGCTTGTATAAACATGCCATAAATCTAATGTAGCAATACAGTTTGTAGTCGCACTACCATACATGAACATGCTTTTGTTAGAATGCAGCCCTGCAGCCGTATTCTGTAATTCGCTTAGCTAAAGCTAAATCTCGATCGCTTAGATGCCTTAGAGAATACAAAATGCAAACATTTTAGCGATGACATTGAGAGCAAAAATTGAGGGGAATTAAATTTGTATGGCATTGGCAAATTTAGCAATGCACGTTACAGTATTGGATTTGTAGCCAAAAATCGCTAAATCAACTTTATAGATTTTTAGCGATAGAGATTTAGCTTTAGCGAATTACAGAATACGGCTGCAGATCTTATACTTCTTATTAGATGAGATGCCAAGTTTTTCTTCGTAAAAACACATTACACTCACACACATTTTTAAATATTACATGAGCTTTTGACTCGTATTAATACAAAGTATAATAGTGTAAACTAGCCTTAACCAAAATTTGTTGAAACAGGTTTTTAATAGGTTCAAGGTGTGTACTGAATTAAAGCTCTTTCCTTTAACATGTTTGAAAACTATTGGTCTGCCCTCAACTATATTTGCTTTTTAAAATATTTTTATATCCTCCACCACTAGTGGTCAATCAGGGTACACTCAGTTTGTCATTCCGTGTAAAACTTCTTCAATATTCATCTAAGACCCCTAAAGGTAGGATAACTTAGGGTATTGTGAACTATGTGTGCAATGTGGACCAGTGTCTTTTTTTTTAAATTATTGAAGTTTTGATAACAATGCTTTGTCGTACTTTTCACTATGTTTTGAAGCGACAATTACACATGTACTTTTTCCGGCCAAAATAACAAAAAAAAATTTGTATAGTTAACTAAAATTTCATTTTTACAGTGTATTGGTTAACTAACTAACTTAATTTAACTCTATCAAAATAATTTAATTCAATGTTTGTGTCGGTGTTTTTTTTTTAATAGATTTTATTTCTTAAGAAGAAAAAATATACCAAAATGTTATAGAAAACAAAAAAGGGCTATACAAAAAGAAGGTGCATGGCACCGTCTGTGTACAGTTTATAATAGTCATTAGCCACCAAAAAAAAAAAAGAAAAAAAACCGGGACTTGTCTAACTAGAGGTTAACCAATAACATTTAATGGCTTACAAAAAGCTAAAAAAATATTTTATTCGTCAAACCAATGTTATAAGCTAACTAATGACTGTAAATTTCTGACTTAAAGAAGTTTATTTTCTGAATTTCTTATGTTATTTTTTTATGCCAAGAACTCGTCCTTTTAGTTGGTATTAATATAAAAAATTTTTTTCTTAAATGAAGCGCTCAGCGCCAAAACGGCCTAAGCCCAAAAAAATGGTTCTGAGAAAAACAAAGTTAAAAGAAAATAAGTTTTTAAAATATTTTTATTTTTTTTTTATTAATCGTTAATAAATATTAGTTGTAATATTTGTTTTAGGTTAATTATTAGGTCTTAATTAACTTAGATAAAGACAGTTTTCAACAGTTAATACAAAAATTAAAGTGGCTTAGGCCATTTTGGAATTCATTGATATATTGATATATTGATAAGAACTGAGGGTTAGGCCATTTTGGCTCCATTTATTAAAACATAAAAATTTCTTCAGATAAATAACAAAAATAATTTTTAGCGTTTTAAATAATACAAATTAAAAATAATAGTTATTCGTCTTTTTCCTGAATATCTTCTTCTTTGGCTGTCGAATTTGTTTTTAAATTATTATAAAATGAATGGTTTATAGGAAGTATGAACTCTTTGAGTTCCTGTAAATCCTTAAACTTTGCAGCTTCAATATCCAGGATAAAGCGGTTCCAATTCCAAATTTACGAACTTGCTGGAGTTCTTCTTTGCAATATCAACTTCTTGAAACAAAACATCTATGTTATTTGAACATTGTATTGAATTTTAAATGACTTCACATTTTGGAATCGAAGCCACTGAATCTTAGTCTGGGATCACACTATGAAAGTTTTCTTTCAGAAAGTCTGAGTTAATGGGTGAGAAGGGAAAAAGGAAATGCATGTTCTCTTCCCCTCTCACCAATAAACTCAGACTTTCTGAAAGAAAACTTTCATAGTGTGAACCCAGACTTAAGCCATTCAACTTTTGAAGTGTTGTCTGTAGAGATTTTTCTGTTTGTCACTAGTTTCTCGATTAAGGATATGCTTTTAAAATCATCTGCCGTCATCTTTACCAAGTGAAATGGTTCCCTTTTTTTTGCCGTGATGACCCACTTGGTGTTGGGACATACTCCGATCCAGAATTTTCGAAGTCTTGTAAACTCATGGAGTCAGCATCAGACATGTTTATTCACGTACTATTTTTTTTCTTGCTAATACATTTTCAATTAAAAAAACTGATAACACACTTCAATAGATCTTATGAACTTACCTTTGACAAAATAGTGGATTTATTATTTTAACAAAAACAACTATTTAACGAGCTATTCAAAATTACAGTTTGACATTTAATGGGTAGAAGCAACAATCAAAACAAACTATGAAACTAAGATTGATTAAAATGCATTTTGGAACAAAAATCGCAACAGGTGATGGCGTAATTAAACTTTATTACTTAAACTATGGTTTTTACTTTAACATACGTTTTTAGCCTAACCCACACATATTTTTTATTTCTAGGATTCGATTTGGCCTAAGCGGCTTAGGCCATTATGGCATCCACATTTTTTTGAACTTTGCATAGAGGAAAAACAGTTTTCAGCAGGTAGTATAACCTAGTATTATACTATGCAATAGGAAGTTTTTTAGTATTTATTTCAGAAGGTTCCGGTTACATCAGCAGAGTCAGTTTGATTTTTTTTAAAATGAGTGTTAGGCCGTTTTGGCGCTGAGAGCCTCAAATATATTCTATCTATTGAAAATTGGTTAAGTTGGTTTATGGATATTATATAATAAATGCTTTAGAGTAACTCGGGACTCTTGATAATTGTCTTCCACATTACCCGCGCATACTAGCCCACATTACCCTCCAATTTTTCAATGCTGATTTTTGGGTTCCTTAAAATATGTTCACTTAAAATTGTTCTCCTCTAACGTAAACAATTGTTAACTATGAAAACAATCAAAGAATACATTTATATGCTTATTTATTGCGGCACAACTTTTTTAAAATCACTATATATTTTGGTAAAAATTTTGAAAAAACTAAAAGTGGAGTCCACATAACCCAAAGTTACTCTATAAATATTCTAGATCATTGAGTAATTTAAAAGCGATTTAGTCATGTCCTTTTGTATGCCCGCACTTTGAGATTAGGCTTTATTCCAAACGACTTAATAAAAAACCCACCATAATCGCCTCAGTAGCGACAAAAACTAAAATTAACTTGTGCCGGAATGCGCCAATTGTCTGATTTCGTGAAGATTGGTCCTTAATTAACCACAGGCCGCATATAAAGCCCACTCTCGAAAAACACGTTCATGCGCCTTAAATACACAGAAAAAATGTTGCACCAGTAAACGCATTAATCATAAATAAACTCAGTTTTAACTAAAAATTTAATCAAGTGAATTAAACGTTTAATCAAGTGAATTAAAAGTTTAATTGATATTACTAATTTGTATACTGGTGCAAATTAATGTTGCCAATTTAACGTTTAATACACTTAATTACACGTTTAATTCTCTTGATTAAACGTTTAATTCACTTGATTAAATTTTGAATTAAAACTGATTTTTTTTGGATTAATACGCTTACTGGTGCAAAATTATTTTCTGTGTAGTAACGATAATTTTTTAGTGGTGAAACTTGGGCTAGCTTCGTGAAGATAGGTCAATTATTTCCCCTAAAACCATAACGAGCAATAGATATTGTGTTGAAATTTGGTCCAAGCAATTTGGTGATTTTGTGTTAATGGCTTCATCATTTTTCATAGCTCCCATAAAAAGCGGTCTTCCGAAAAGCACTTTAAAATACATAAAGCGCTTAAAAATTTTAGTGTTTTATTGAAATTAGGTCAAATTTGGCTTTTCGAATATATCAGTTAAGCTTTTCTAATATTTCTATTATAAAAGCTTAACTGGGCACACTATTTCGCGATGATCGGAACAAAGTTTACCATGGAGCAAATATAAAATCTCCTCTTTAAAACCACGATATGATATTGGACCCAATTGAACTATTGGGTCCAATTCAGCTAAATATAACTAGAAATTAAAGCATAAAGCTTTGTCAGAGTTGGTCCATAATTTAGCATAGGTTCGATATAAAGCATACTCTCGGGCTAAAACTAAACTCAGCTAACACAGCACTCAATTTTAATTCTACGGTTCATGATTTATCAGAGCTGCCATATTAAGGCTTCTGAAATATGCTCACTGTTGGTGGAGGGTGTACAAAATTCGGTATAGCCAAATATTGCTCTATAGCTTATTTTTTTTAAGAAAATCTTTAAATCTTACAATTCTTTTAACACCCATGTACTAACTTTTAAATGTAAGTATACTCAAAACCAATAATGTTTTTTTTTTGATGTTTTCAACAAACTGTAACAATTAAAACAATCGGTACCAGTAACTACTACTAAAGCAATTCCAGCAACAAATAACATCAGGTGTAAATAACATTTAGATGGTTAAACTAAAACTACAGAACGTGCACAAGTGAAAATTTAAGATTGAAATTTGTTTTCGTGTCGCCATGGTGGCTTAAATAAAAACAAAACCTAGCTAACGCAAAAACAAAAACGATTCATGCAGATACAGACATATGAATGATACAGATTTTTAGTTGCTGTGATGTTCGTACGGGTGTTAGACTAGAGCAATAGTATTCAAAGTTCATAGAACACATACTTTCGAGGGTAACCTGAAAATTTATGTCATTTATTTAAAAATGAAGTGTAAAGATTGAACTGAAATTAATTTGCAACTATTTTACTCTTTCATAAGTAGACGACAGCGATATCTCTGGTCAAACATTTCGAGAGGTAACTGCAGTCTTTGCGAAAATCGAAAAGAAATCAGCAGCGCTGGGTCCGGCATTTAATTTAGTTTTGTTCAAAGTCAGACCAATCACTGGTGGTTTGAACTAGCAGAGAATTCATAAGACTGTTTCACACTGAAAATGTTTGTTACTTTATCTCTGAGGTTATAGAATCGTGTATATATCTTTTTACCGGCAGATACCTGTTTAAAGATAAAGCGAAAAAATACTTGATAGTAGATGCTGCCTTGCAATTAAGGAACAAAACAAAACTTAAGCTCTAAAGAACGCTTATATAAGGCGCAGTAGTTTTGAAGCTTGGATAGTCCGTTGAAGCTTTTATTATGGGTTTTAAAAGAACAATTTTATGGGAAATAGATGGACCTGTATGAAGTTGTACAGAATGCAAGCATTCTATCAAGCACAAACTGCACGAAGTTTATTATGACTAGCAAAAAAGTCTGTCAAAAACGTCTTAGTGGGAAGATGCAGACGAGAGAGACAAAAACTCTTGCTATGTAAAAAAGAAAACGAAGCGCTGCGAAATCTATTTAGCGTACGACTTTAGATCGAGATGAATTGTAAAATTAGTAATCAAAGTAGATTATTTTTGAAATAATTTGTAATATTTGCTAACAAAGAAAAATAACGTCGTTAGAAGTGTGATTATTTTTGTTCATACATGATATGTAAGTGAGACTTCCCCGTATTATAATACTAACGCTTTGGAAACTAAACCAATGTAATTGTATGATACAAAATTAAGTTTATGGATTTTTTGAGCAGTTAAAATGTGTTTTTGTTATCCCATGAAGTGTATTGTATTGTATTGTATTGTATTGGGTACCACGGTACCCGGGTGCGCATATTGCGATGGTTAAAGTTTACGAAAATTTTATTGAGTTTAAAGAGCAAAAAATAAATCTAAATTCGCCTAAATAAAATTCTTTTGCGAAAATCTCAAAAAAAACATACCCTTCACTATTGTGTGAGCAGAATACAACTAAATAATTTGTACATATACATACATATTTACAATACTTAAAACTTCGTTATAAATGAAATTTAAAAAGCGAAAACTGGTATATATTTTTTTATAATCGTTTTTAGAACATAAAATATTAAAAAAAAATTAATTTTTAAAAAACCAAGATTCGAACCAGGGAAGTCACAGTTTCTAACTTAACACACCCCCTAGACAACTGAACCATGAAGGAACGCTATTTAAATATCATTAAAATGAAATATGGACCGTTTACTGTTTACAACTCAACACGGTTTTTTGTTTGTTTTCTTTTTGTAAAGGCACTGTTGTCATACCGTAGATTTATCTCTTTTGGCGAGTTTTTAAGTAGCAAAAAAACACAAAAATTCCTAGTTTCTATTTGTTAAAATTATTTTATAGGGTGTAGGACCTTCGGTGAAGGGTATAAAAGACAAACTTAATTATAAAAAAAGTGTAATTTTTGGGATTTCAGTATTTTGGTGATAACTCTGCTATTTCTTAACCGATTTGACAGATTTAGATACCGACGTGTTAAAGAAGAAATGTGCCAGTCATTTTGGTTATAAAACTTGGACTCGGGAAGATCTATAGTTCCTGAAAATGGGTATTTAAAAAAAAAGTTTATATTTTGGTCATAACTTTTTCGTATCTGAGCCGATTTTCCCGCGTTTTTCCGAAAATATTTTCTACTATCTTTTGATATATAAGGCGTAACCATAGGTCTTATTACAGTCAAAAAATTCAGGTTTTTATACAATTTTTAATACTTTTTGTATGGGAGGTACCACGCCCACTTCTCCAATCCCGACCACATTTTGTGAGATGGTGTGCATTAATAACCTAAATGTTCGTACCTAATTTGAAAACTTTGGCTGTTGCCGTTCTCCATATACAGAAAAAAGTAATAAAAATACAACAACCACAAGGGATTTTTTGGAAAAATTAGAGACAGTCGTGGTTTTTTGGTCATATCTCAGCCATTGCTAGACCGATCTGGCTGAATTTCGATAGCAAGAAATGGTGGACTATATGTGACATAAATGTAAAACAACCTAGCCGCTATCATGTCTGGAGTCTCCGGAAAACACATATCAAACGTAAGATGGACAGACGGACGGTATCGTTAAATCAACTTCTCTCCACATAAGGACCCAGAATATATATACTTTATAGGGTCTAAGATCAATATTGTAGCAAATACAAACGGAATGACAAACTTATATATACCCTTTTCCACCTGTGGTGAAAGAAATCGTCATATATGTACTGTAGGGTGGCCCATAAATTTCAAATTCGCATTAAAAACCAGGCCCCAAGCCCGTTTTTACTATAGTTATGATATTCAGTTTATTGTCATTATTGTTTATAAAACCATACAAATTAATTTTTTAAATGCACTTTCTATACCTGCACATTTGAGATAAACGCCTAAAATTTTTGGCATTTTAAAATTATTTTCATACAAAAAATCAAAGTTAGCTGCACTTCGACTTAACTGCCCAAAATAAATATTTTCTGTTATTATTCTTCAAAATGCTCATTTACGTGCCTTTTGTATTCCTACATATTTATCATATTTTTGGGCAATTTTAAAATATTTTCATATAAAACATCAAAGTTAGCAGCACACAACAAAAAAATATAGTGTTCACTTTTTCACATAAATATCCAATTTAAGCTGTTTATAAAAACAAAAATCGCAAACAAGTCAAGTTGGCAACATTAAAATTCATTTATTTTGTTTGCATTTATGCATATGGTTTGTAGATATAGCAACTTTACCACGATTATATGAAAGAAATAGCAAATCTTGGCCTGGAACAGAATAAAGTAGTTGTTCTAGTATTTAAAGCTGTAGTGCAACAAAGTCCAAAATTTCGAATTTTGCGCTTCAACTTATTTCAACAATTGATAAAATATTTGAAAAAATAATTAATTCGCAGTTAAGTGCATATTTAGAACGTGAATCTTTGTTACACAAAAATCAGTATGGGTTTGTAAAAGGAAGTGGAACAGATGAAGCTCTTGTTGATGTGGTAAATACAATATGTACAGGGCTGGATAATGGATTTAATGGAGTTGCAGGAGTATTCTATGATTTTAGTAAAGCTTTTGATCTGGTGGATCACAAAATCTTGTTGGAAAAGTTATCGTACTATGGTATTATTGGTTCTGAACTTAAACTAATTGAAAGTTTCTTAATAAAAAGATCACAGTATGTTGAAATTGAAGGAGAAAAAAGTGATATAATTCATGTAAATTACGGAGTACCACAGGGAAGTGTTTTAGGACCCTTGCTGTTTATGATCTACCTTAATGATTTAAATAATATTGGACTAAATGGAAAAATTGTAATGTTTGCTGATGACATACCTCTTTTTTATCCATATAAGCAGGACTTAGTACTCAAAATTCAAATGGAAAGAGACTCGGCACTTTTATTTGAGTTCGCGAGATTAAACAGATTGATTTTAAATCCAAACAAAACCAAGTTAATACGTTTTCGACCTTATTCCCCAGCTTTAAACAACAATTTTTCTATTCTCGTTGATGGTAAAGTTATAAATGAAGAAGTAGAAATTATATATTTGGGAGTAATGTTGAAAAGCAATCTGTCATGGGATGGTCATATTAAATACTTAAAAGCAAATATAGCTTCAGCTTGTGATATATTATTTAAGCTAAAAAGAAAATTGGCCACTAAGACAAAAATGTTGATATATCAATCAGTCATACACAGTAGACCTGAGTATCTCGCAATTATCTATGGTTACAAAAAGACTTGCGAGTTAAAATCGTTACAAACATCTCAAAACAAAATATTGAAATGTGTTTTTAATTTAAATATAAGACACAATACATTATCGTTATATAAAGATTTTGCTAAAACAGTTATGCTAATATATGGTCTATATGTTAAACAACTTTTATATTACGTTTACAAATCTTTAAATAACATTGGATATGGAGCAATTAAGATTAATATCAGACAAACTAGTTTAAACACAAGGAGTGGTGGAAATCTTTTCAATTTATTAATAAAACGTTGTTTCTCCTCTTTTAAACACTTTACGTTAACTGCACATTTATGCAGGTAACCACAATTGTGTACATGTTCATTAAGGCAGCTAAATACATTTAAGATAGCTGCGCTTTTGATTTATCATCACAAAAAATCGTGCAAATGAGATTGTGTAGTTAAGTCAAAATTACTGCATAAAGCAGTGCTTAACGTGTCCAAAATGTTGATAACTTTTTTTCAGATGTTCTTTTTATGAAAGAATTATGAAAGAAAAATTCATTAACAATTAAAAATTAAGTCCTGACATTTCTCTACTCAAAATATTCATTGCTCGTTAGACACAAAGACAACCCCAGCAAAAACTTACATTGCAAAGTAATGAGTTAAAAAGCTAATATAACGACTCTTCACTACTTATACATTGGCATTTTAACTCATTATTTTAACACGGTGATGTCATTGGAAGCAAGTACTTACCACCCTCGCTTACAAATAGGGAGTTAAACAAGTCTTTACCACATTCGCTTACAAATAGGGACATAATAAGTTATTACTCGGATGTCACCAAAATTACAACTAACATGTCATGACTTAAAAAAAAATTTTTTTTTTATTATTTTTTTTAAATTATTTTTTTTCTATTTTTTCTTATTTTATTTTACATTACTTTATGTTTTTTTTCTATTTTTTCTAATTTTATTTTACTTTGTTTTATTTTTTCTGTCTCTGGCGGGATTCTATCGCGCAACCTCGGTGCTGATAGACTAGCTCACTACCAGCTAGTCTACCGGGGCAGTGTAGCTTTTGTATAAAAAACGATGTTTTTTACTCAATTAAGAGCGTAAATATGAGATTAAATTATTGGAGGCAACTACTTACCACCCTCGCTTACAAATAGGGAGTTAAATAAGTCATTACCACATTCGCTTACAAATAGGGACTTAAATAACTTATTACTCCGATGTCACCAAAATTACAACTAACATGTCATGACTATAAAATTTCAGTACAGCATAATTTTTCATATTCAAATTTATTACAAATTGTTTTTTATTTATAATAAAAAAAAAAAATTGTAAGAACAAATATTTTAAATCAATTTGTATTAGATTTGAAAAAACTTCAGCCGTAGATGCATTTTATTACGAATGAATTATAAATTTCGTTAATCAACTCATACACAAGTACTTAGGTATCAGATTATATGTCAGCCATTACCAAACTACTTCTATGTAATGCAGATGGTATGAAGTAGTCATTGAAAAGTAAGTTGTTCAGTAATGGCAAGTCATTACCAAGTTTTTGCTGGGACTATTAACCATTGAAAAAAGCTCCTGGCAGTGAAAATTTAAAACTCACCGCAGCAATAACGAGGTGATAATTTGGAACTAATAGAGTTGTCTCTACTAGCTCTTGATCATACTCATGATACATTTCATTGAATGCAGCCTGTGCAGACCTTTTTCTGTGGAAAGACATAAGCAATTATTAAACTATAGATCCACAAGTTAGTTAACTGGTTAAAAACGGTATAAAATCCCAGCTTTGTAATCTTTGGGGAGATATTTGACTTAAGTTTGTTCTCAGAAAAACTATGAAATGAGGCAAAGATGCCAGTTTACAAGAAGGTGGTGCGTGAGCCTACTGGCCGAAAGAAAAGAGAAGATTTTTCACTTATAAAGGACTAAGCTCTTTTTGGCTGATTTTTCCAAAAAAAAAACTATTGCAGGCTGTTTGACAAGTTTACAATAAATTCAACGTTTAGAGCACACATCAAAATTAATTAGACAACAATGAACATTACATTAAAGGTAAAAAAAAATCGCAAATAACTTGAAAATTATATAGCTGAGCTTACTTAGCATCTGATAAATAATGAAGAAGAGAATCAGATGATTATACCATGCATATTAACCACCCTCAACACTTTCCTGAACGATTTTTGTATTTTTCAACAATTTTATACTAATTTACGACTTCTCAACCAGTTGTACTTAATTTAAAGCAACACCCATAATGATCGATTTTTTAAATATTATTAGTAAGAATATTAATAAATAAACAGCCCTCGTATATTCTAGGTTATATTTTTACAATTGTAAAATTCGTACCTCTTTAATTTTTTCCCCTCAAACTAACAAATTTAACTTTCTCTGACGTTTGCAAGTTGAATACCTTCCAGTGATTTTGAAAATGCTATATTAAAGTCAAATGGTATATGCCAATAGTTTTTCCACTGTACAGGTTATCTCTTATTATGTAAATTGAATGTAATTAAATTGTAAATTTGCTCAAAATCCAGTATAAAGATTCATCCACACGGCTGCAATTGCAAATTTGCCACATCAAAAAGCCAATCAAGCCAAGCAGTGATACTTTATTCTGCCACTGATGCTGCCGTTTCTTTTGAAATAGCATTTAACTTTGTATTGCATTTAACTTCTACAAATTTTATTATAAGAGAAAGCGAAATCAGCGAAAAAGTAAATATAGAAAAACGAGCAGCCATAAAATTTATAAGAAAGGCCACAAGTTTATGGGTTTGACTTTAATTAAAATTGTAATAAAAAGTACTGTCATGTTCAATGTCTTGTTTTTTTTTTTGCACAAATTTAATTTTAACCAACTGCAATTACTTTTAAATGCCATTAACATTTCATTATGTTCTTTTTCCCCTAAAATGAATTGAAAAACTATATTCAACGTCTTCAACGTCCGCCAATCTAAAGTTTCAAAAGCAATTAGTTAGTGTTCAAATTTGTACAGGGAATGTGGGCAATTATGCACTTGATTTCATATTTAAAAAATCAAAGGAAAAAGTAGAAAATGATTTAATAATATTTGAGATTGAGAGAATTGTTAAAATATTTAAACAGAAAGCAATAAAAAATGTGCAAACATTAATGGAAAAAATTTTACTCTTTGGAAAAAAACTATCTATTGGTCCAAAAATTTTAATAGAATTACAAACCTCAAAAATATAAAGAACGAGTAAAAGTGCTTCATTCAGCTGTGACCAATCATTTATACCCTGCACCGAAAGTAAGAATATTAAACAAATTTGATCAGTTATATTCATCGCAGATAGAAAAACATACTTTTATTTATAAATTTCAAATATTTACAGCAACAAATATACGTATACAATCAAGAATTCATAAGTAATTTATGCATTCCTTAGGCCGAGGCCACGCATTGAGCGGCTAAGTGTCAAGCGGCTGAGCGATGAGCGTCAAAGCGGCAAGTGGCTTATTACTGAGCGTCACTTCTGAGCGGTTAGTTGTTAAAATGACATTGTAAAGAGTGGCTTGGTCAATGTTATTACGCGAAAATCGTATTCATAAAAATGTAATGCGCTTTGTAAGAAAAACAAGTAAGACAGTATAGTCGGTCAAGCCCGACCATATGATACCCTACACCACAGTATTAAAAAACACATCATGCTTATAAGTCCATATAAATATGGATTTATCTATGTTTACAAACTTTATTTAAATCGGTTTGAAAGTTTGTGAGAGGCAGAAATTGCCCCCTTCCTCCCCTTGTGGTCCTATTTTTGAAAAACTATATAGCTTATGTGTCCATATAGATGTGGAAATATCTATGTTTTAAATTTCATGAAAATCGGTTTGAGAAGCAGAAATTGCCCCTATCTCCCCTCGTGGTCCTATTTTTTTTAAATACATCCCTTTTGTGTCCATAAAGATATGGTTCTATCTATATTTTAAATTTCATTAAAATCGGTTTAATAGTTTCTGAGAGGAATAAATGTCCCCCTATCTTTCCTCGCGGTCCATTTTCAATAGGCTTGGTCCTTGTACCAAGAAAGACCTTTGTCCCAAATATGATCAAATTATCTCGAAAATGGCGACCTGTACTTTGCGCACAAGGTTACATGGACAGCCAGCCAGCCGGACGGACATCGTTAGTTCGACTCAGAAAGTGATTCTGAGTCGATCGGTATACTTTAAGGTGGGTCTAGGACCAATATTTTAAGGCGTTACACATCAGCACAAATGCATAATACCCTCTCCACTATTGTGGTGTGGGTATACAAAATTGCCTGTTCGTCGATTTCGAGCGAAGACTTCGTTCGCTTAACTTACATTTAAAACAAAAACAAATTATAAACAAGTAAGAAAGTCAAGCCCGACCATATGGCACCCTTCAACACAGTATTAATAAACACATCATGCTAATGTGTCTATACTTATCAAGCAAGGGGAATTAAACCATTTACATACAAATCTACCCAATACAATACTGGCGTATGTCTGTGAAATGCTTTGATTTGCTGTTGCTAAAAGTTAACACCAAATTGACAAAACAAAAAAATAATTTCTCGGTCATATTTTTATTTTTAAAATTTGATAATCTGTCTTGCCATAATTCGGTCGGCTTTGTACGGATGAAATCATAAGCTCCATATTAACTTTTGCCATGTTTATTTTTTGACGCTCAGAAAACAACTAAAAATTAGAACAAGTTTTATTCCTGAGCGACGCCGCTCAAAAATTTCGCTCGCATGCCGCTCATTTCGTGGCCACTTCAATAGTATTTCATATGTTTTAATTTTTTGACGCTCATCGCTCAGCCGCTTGACGCTTAGCCGCTCATTGCGTGGCCTCGGCCTTAAGCTGCCCTTTTATTTGGTCATTTATGCATTCCTATAAAATAGGTTATTTTGGGTTATTTAGGCATTATAACTTTTTTCACATAATTTTAAACATTTAACTAACCACTTAGTCGCATTATTAACACCTTAATAAACATACAAAGAAAATTATTTAAGAAGTAAGAAATAATAATAAATGATAAAAAAAATTAATTCGCTTATGCTTGTGGTTGCCAGTAATACCAATACTTTACTACTCAAAATATCTAAATTTGTAGTAAACAATGGCTTTTAATGGCTCATCAAGATTTTATTACAAAAAACGCATCAATATTGATTCCAATTCCAAAATTTATTTATTACACTGAAACTGCAAATAAGAGATTATTATGTTTGAATTACTACATTTTTAGTAACAATAAACCAAACATAACAAAAGTTTTCGGATAACAAAAATTTAAAATTATCGATAAAATTGATTCTATTTATTGTTAACCCTTGTGTTAATACCCAACTTTATCCACATTGTTTAGCACCCGGGGTACCCGGGTACCCATATACATACTTAAATGTATTAATAATCCATATTTTTATGAAATAAAATTAAATTTTTAAACTTTTTAAAAGCGTCTTAAATAATATTTATGTTAACACATGAGATTTAAACTTTGTATTGCATAACGTCTAAAATTTTAAATTTTTTATACAGGACAGTATTTTTTAGTATAACAGTTGAACATTTTTGGTCATACATGATATGTAACTGAGACTTCCCGAATTTAGTATATTGAATTTTTTGGGCAGTTCAAACGTGTTTTTATTATCCCATAAAGTGTATTGTATTGTATTGGGTACCCGGGTGCGCATATTGCGATGGTTAAAGTTTAAGGAGATTTTTTTTGAGTATTAAATGAGCAAACAAATAAATCTATAACCTGAATTCGCTTTCTTTTATGTTAAATAACGACGATCCAGAAGCTTGTTTAAAAATTCTTACTACATTTGTTCATGTTAATATACGTAGGTGTGTACCATGGTACCCGGGTATTAACACAAGGGTTAAAGTCACTTGGGTTAACTCATCAAGAAAAATTCAACTTTACAACACTACTAATGCTGCATTTATAAAATTTTTCGGTCTAAAAGTTTTAAAAACTTAACGAAAATTTAGTTTAATAAAAATGGCTAATGGCTAAATTGATTCTTTCATAACCAAACAATATGAAAAATGGCTCAATCTAGCCACTAAATTACTAAATAAACAACACTGGCGTTTATAGAGAAATGGTCGAAAGTATACACAATTTGGAACACATTAGCAAAAAAATGGCTAAATTGTGTTATAAGCCTAAACTAAATTAAAGAATTATATCTGCTGAACTATATCTATACATCAATATCTATATGAGTGTCAAATTTTAAACAAATACTAACATACATGTTATCTGTCGCCTGATCATTGACCTTCAATCCTTATTCTTTATCTCCTATCCAAACTTGTGCTGGGATACTATCGATATTTATCGATTGTTCAGATTTCACTATCGATATTATTATCGACTGAATATTTGAACTTAAGTAGGAAAACTTTAACTAGTTTTTTCGTTCACTTTATTGAACGTGAGAGACGTATGTATGTACGCACGTTATTTTAGATGACAGTTTTTAAAAATTGTGATGCTGATAAGCAACTTTCTAAAGGAACCAAAGTAACAGGGACTATAAGATATTTAATTGCAACTTTAGATAATGTTCTAAATTGCATTTGATTCTCAACCCAAAAGGTAATCAATCTAGCGGACTCTTCCTCTATTGATCGTTCATTATTTTATCCTATGCTCGCAATTGCAATTGCATTTTTATTTGATTTTTTTTCACATCATAAAACTATCTGACATTTCAGTCCCTATGTAAACATATAAAAATGTCGGCATAAAGGCCTTAAGTTAGTACCCAGTAAAAAATGTGCATATTGATATTTTTCCTATCGAAAGTTTCCCAGCACTAGTCCAAATAGAAACACTAACTGGTTGAAGTATAAAATATATGTATGTGAGCTCTCATCTATTTTACAGCATTCCCCTTAACAATTTATCTGACATCCAAACAGCTGTCAAACGATTAACGGAAGTCTTGGATTCTGCGGCATGAAATGCAACCTCAATTAAGCGTGTTCTGCAAAACACATCGGTGGATATAGAGACCCTTGCCAGGGAAAAAAGGAAGTTGAGAAGGCAATGACAAAATAATCGTTCCTCAACCATCAAGACCCAACTGCAGTTATTCCATTTAACTCTATACAACAAATTGAGACAGAAATACGACTCTGCAATAGGAGGTAATTCGAGCAGCCTAGATGCCACAAGAAACTCCAATTATAGCTTTTGGAAGGCTGTAAGACATTGCAGTGCCCTATAACCCAAGAACCTTCACTAAAACTGAAAAACCTGGGCCAAAAACACAAATGATATGAATGACATAAGATTTTGCAAAAATTCGTTATATTCGACTGGAAATCACGCTGTAAAATTTCGTGAAGATCTTTCTATAATTTACCCTAGGCTCCATATAAGCCCTTCTCCCGGAAAACAGTTAAGTACGCATAAAACCGTAAAAAAATACTATCATACCAATATTTGGTGCGTCACAGTTGTATAGAACCAGAAATGACACTGTGAAATTTCGTGAAGATCGGTCAATAATTTACCCTAGGCCCGATATAAACCCTACTTCCGGATAACACTTTAGTACGCCTAAAACCGTAATTAACAATGCTATCATAATAAAAATTGGTACGTTACAGTTTTGTGGGACTGTAAATGACACTTCGTGATGATCGGTCTATAATTTACCCTATGATCCATATAAAGCCCACTCTGGTAAAATAATTAAATACGCCCAAAACCGTAGAAGATATAGATATTGTGGTAAACTGTCTTCCAGCTAAGCTTCATATGGCCAACAAAAAATGTTATGGAATTTTGTGATTTACGGTCCATAATTTACCTTAGATCCCATTTTAGCAGCCTTCTGAAATTCACTACAAACACTAATGGCGATTTCTTTTCTGAGAAATATGTTGCATAAATGTTACATCCTCTATCTCTTTTGTGTAGAGCATGTAATATTTATGCAACATATTTCTCAGAAAAGAAATCGCCATAAAACTAATTGCACCGCTGCACTATGGGTAATTTATCCAATTTTTTTGGCCAAAATTGATAACAGGCGGACAGAATTTTAACAAATCTGGATATGAATTTTTTGATTAGCTTTTTAACCTATTAACTCTAAAACTAAGAATAAACTTGGAATTTCTAAATATCGCATTCTTATGAAAAGATACGCGTTAGAACAAAATTTTTAAAATTTCTTTTTGTCTACTTTTGGTATATCTTATTAATTTTCTAATTTAATATCATCCAAATCATTTGTGTAAATTGTGTATGTTCACATATTGACATCATTTGCGCACTCATCGTTTTCACTGGCGCTAAGATCCTCAGTGTTTTCAGAGCTTAAGCGAAATAGAGGTTGCCTGCAACAAAATGGGATATCTCAAAAAACGCAAAAAAACGCAGCATGAAATTGATTATACAATCTCAAAATCAAATACTTAACAAGACCTTATTACTTTTAGCTTTAAAACATTTTAAACTTTTTTTAAAAGCTTCTCCAAAGTTGTATAAAACTTTTATTTTTTTTTAATTGAGATAAGATCAAAATATTGATTTTTTTCACCAATAAACTATTTTATTTTAAACAACGATTATATATTTATTAAGCACTTACTATTAATATTGTTTTCCATATTTTATTGTATTTTTCATTTGTTTTTTTATTAAAAACTAGTGTCAGGTATTGTAATAAAAAATAACAAGAAGCGCGCCCTACTTAAACTGTTGATTGGATACATTGACTTTAAGAGTCGGGCGATGAACGGGTTTTTGTTATTTATAAAATAAAAATTCACTTATATTTGCTTTGAAGTATTCTTTATCACATTACAACAAAAAAAAATACTTTTTCTAAAGTGCAGATTTTGAATTTTGGCCAAAAATATAGGCCAAATTACCTACTGTGCGCTGTATTGAAATTTATGTTGTTTCATACCAGAAATCACTCTGCAGAATTTTGCGATGATTGCTTCATAGCTTACCATGGCTCCAATATAAATTGCCCTGCTGGAAATCATTTAAGTTCGGCTTAAACTGTTACGAATCATGATATTTTACTCAAGCTATTTAAAATTGCTTAAAAAAAAGCATTTAACTTTCTGATTGTCGGTCAGTAATTTTATATAGGTCTAAACCGCAACCAATTTTAATGCAGATGTCTGTTTTTACAAAGATAATAATATTAAATAGACATCATACAAATATTACTCCTAAAATATTCGAACTGTCGGTGGAGGGTATCAAAGATTCGGCACAGCCGAATATATCACTCTAACTTGTTAGAATTTAATTACTTTCAATGAAACTTCTTTATTTAGATGGACTTTTTTAACGATCTTATTTATAAGAAAATCAATGGCTTATATATAACTAAAAACAATATTTAAACCTACAATCTAATTTTGTATAAATACGGCAATTATGTAGAAATAAGTTTTTATGAAGATTGTGTAATATTTTGGACTGATTCTCAGGTTTTGTCCTTATAAGAATTGCCCAACGAAAAAGGATATCCGCAAGAATCTTTTTTACCCTTCACCACAGTTGAAAATATATAAGTCAGTCCGTCGGTTATTTCTACAATATCGATCTTAAATCCTTTAAAGTATAAATATTCTGGTTTCTTATTAGTAGCGAATTCGTCCGTATCTGTTTAAATAGGTTTTCTGAAGACCACAGAGATTGTGGAGAGAAGGTTGTTATATATATTTATATCACATACAGTCCATAATAGTTGCATTTTGAATTTTAGCCAGATCAGTCTACAGATGGCTGAAATATGGGCATTTATCTCACATTTTTACAAATAAACCTTTACTTTTGTTTACATTTATATCCTTACAGTTTATATTTTACTTTTACCTTAAATGAACTTAGCAGAAAAGTGAAAGTTAAAAAATCGGTTTGTATATGACAGAGTTAAAAACTTATTTCTTTTAAATATTATGATGAAGGGCTTATAAGATTTGCCAAAGCTGAATATTACCCTTAACCCTTATGTGTGTGGAAAAAAAAACACCTTCTATAGGGTGGATAGGTACCTGGGTACCTTCATGCAAATTGTATGAGAAATCTAATTTTTTGTCTTGTATTGTACAAAAAATCGATGGTTAATGATATAATATT
Source organism: Pollenia angustigena (assembly GCA_930367215.1). Classification (NCBI taxonomy): domain Eukaryota; kingdom Metazoa; phylum Arthropoda; class Insecta; order Diptera; family Polleniidae; genus Pollenia; species Pollenia angustigena. Next base: position 79,998,608 of record OV884059.1, read on the forward strand.
AGAATTTTACTCTGGTTTTCCCCTTTTCATATATTTTTTAAAATCCTACACCAAAAAAAAAAATTTGTAATATAAAACACCTTCTATAGGGTGGATAGGTACCTGGGTACCTTCATGCAAATTGTATGAGAAATCTAATTTTTTGTCTTGTATTGTACAAAAAATCGATGGTTAATGATATAATATTAGAATTTTACTCTGGTTTTCCTCTTTTCATATATTTTTTAAAATCCTACACCCAAAAAAAAAATTTTGTAATATAAAACGTATACAGGTACCCAGGTACCTATTCACCCTATTAAGGGTGCAAAAAGCAAATTGATATGCCACGTCCCCCCCCAACTGATATTGTATATAAACACCTATGAAAATATAATAATAACAAAAAGTTAGGAGTTCTCATGAAATTGTAGAATTGTAGACTAAAATCTTATATAAAAAATTTCGATTTGAAAACGCAATAGGTACACAGGTACCTGTCCACACACATAAGGGTTAAACTCGTTTTAAATAAATTTTGTATTTAATCTGTTGCGAATAACACGCAATTCTTAACTCTTTAACTCGAATTGACACCACGGTTGTTGAAAAGATGCGTTTGCATAATGTAGCATGTCTGTCCATTCATGTAAACAAGTAAAAAAGTAAATTTGGGTCACGTTGACCAAATAATATGCCTGTCCCACTAAAGATTGCTTAAAACTAATTTTCACGAGTCAATCTTTTATAGGCCTTAGGGAAAAAATGGGACTGAAGTGTTGTTTTTTTAGTGATAGGTTTTCTTTTTTCGAATATGATTGTTCAACAATCGAAGAACACGTAAAACTCGTTGAAACTTACTACAAAAGTGTTGGTTCAGACGTGGCCACTTTTCGAACATAACGAGGCTATTATGGTCATCATAATCGGCCTAGCAAGATTATAAAGAAAACTGGAGCGTCTTGAAGCCTTACAGATGCGGTCAGACCTGTGCATCATCGCAATGTGCTCGCTGCCAAAAATATCACCAAAAGTATCCGCTACCGTGAATTCGAAGCGCTATGAGCGTATGACAACCGACTTTTATGGTCTGCAATTTAAGATTATGAAGTGGAAGAAATGTGGTTTCAACAAGACGGTGTCGTGAGGCGCATAATGCGACATATTGGGAAGTTTCTCCAACTCTGAATTTTACATTTTTTCAACGTCAATTGTCCACCAAGATCATGCGATTTGACGCCATTAGACTTTATCGTGGGCTTACTTGAGTAAGCCCATACTTTAGAGCATTTAAAAAAAACATTTGTCAAGTTATCGCCGAGATACCAACCGAAATTTTCAAAAAAAAAAAGATCGAAAACTGCCTTAAAAAAGATCGACTGCTGCAAACAATCTAGAGGCGGTTATTTTAATGATATGTGCGTTTTATTAAACTTTACTGTTGCAACCGAAAAATGGATAGACTGTGTTTTTATATTTGTACAAGATTAATTTGCATTGAAATAACTTTTGTTATTATATAGCGCTATCCTGTACCCATGTTCTATAACTTTAATAAGAACTTCTCGAATAGAAAAAATATGAAACTTAATATTCGATTGTTTCTCGAAAAGTGAGAAAAAAGTGTGTCTGTAACTCATGTCGAAAACTATCAAAAGAGATTCCGTCGTTCCGCTATAAATGTCATAATATTACACTCGAAGCCGATGTGAAATTGCAGACGTTGAAAGCGCCAGTCACACATATCGTTGACGGCGATCAAAATTAACTAAAATTGAAACAATTTCAACGACAGCGGCGAAGATACAATTGTTGGCTATACCAAATAATGTAAAGGTCGACTTTAATGTTTGTTGTTTGCAAACGAGCTTTGAAAAAATTCGTATATTTTATAAAAATGTTGAAAGCAAAGTAATTAAACAACAAAAAAATGTGCCAAGAACAAAATATAATTATTATTATTCTATGCATTTTGCATTTTTAATCGTTTTTTAGTGTTAAAATTGTTTCTCGCCCCATTTTTTTTTCTTGAATTTTTTTTAAGAGTTCAAAGCGGGAACTTTTCTCGCAAAAATGTTATAGACCTGCGATCGGCAAAATCAGGGTGCCGCATTTTCTCTTCTCTTTTTTATTTTCTGTTATTCTCTATTATTACGAACGTGTGCACACAAATTAAAGAGAATTTAACAACATTAACAACAACATATGTAAACGCATACATTCGCAAAATGTAATAGTATAGGTTGCCGATCGCTGTTATACACACACTTTTTCTGTAAATAAGCGACTAATTTCCTTACGTGACAGCTAGAACTCGCCAATAAAAGTTACAGACACAGCTTAGTGAGAAAAACAGCTGTTTGTTTCAATATATAGCATTTTTGTTTCATTTCAAACATTTCAATCGAAAAGTTTCTCGACGCGAGAGTCACAGAACATGGGCATTCGGAAACTATTCGGAAATTTCAACTAAAAATTAATACTCAAATGCCCAATGAAGCAATATTGAATTATTTAAAATATTTTTTTAAATTTTCGTTTTAAAGCCTCATTAAATTTATATATGTATGTATATACTTTTTTCTAAAATAAGATCTGTTTTTGTTGTTATTTAGTTATGTGTTTATCGTTAATAGTTTTTGCCACTCATCAAATTATTAAATATGCACAATAATTGAGGAGTTACATAACAAAACACAACAATTCCACTTTTAAAATTCAATAAGGGTTTCATGATGTCTCTTAAAACTATCGCAATCTGTGCGACGAAGCTCAAAATCACGAATTTCACACTTCCACTTCAACTGCAACTAATCAAACAACTATATTTTCTGTTGACTGTACTTTAAAACTGCAGTTTTTAACTTTTGTCAGCTTGCAGCGCAATTCGTAACGTTGTACTGCAGCGACTATTCTGTTCCCCACTTAATTCTTGGCTTCCTTCATTCATTTTCAAAAACAAATTTCACATTTTAATCACAAATTTAAATTTTTATATTTATATTTTTGGGTTTTTTTCAAATATATTTTTGTATTGATGTTTCTTACAAACTGACAAACTGTTCATCTATTTGCGAACGCATACTTCGATCGCTTAAGTTACATCCCAATAAAGAATTTTATCATTTTGCGAAGCACTAAAGGTACATTTAAAAAAATAAGCGCACAATTGTGCGCTACGCAATAAGATATACACACAGAAAAAAATCAATGTAAATTCGTTCAAAACAAGGTTGATTTTACATTTTTCAGTAGTGATTTTGCTTCATTGTTGTTTCATGTTAATTTAACATGATTTTACAATAACTTGCGAACAACATTTTTTTCTTTTAAAATAACTATAATTCATGTTAATTTAACATTGCAGTAAAGTAAGAGCAAAATGTAATTAATATTGAAATAACAATCCGAATCACGTTGAATGAAAGTTATTTAAAGTTGAAACAACGTGAATTTCATGTAGAATCAAATTGGTTGGAGTGTGATATAACAGTGTGAAGACAACATATGCATTTATTTAAGAATAATTTAAAACACTTACCCCTGTAACACATGTTTCACTTATTTTATATCTCCTTTGTTAACAGAAGCATCAGCAGAATGGCCCGATATCGTTTTCGTCATCATTCTACTTTGAAAACTATTTAACTAAATTATTTTAATTAAAAGAATACGGGAATTGTCTTCTTTTTATAACATATTTTAAACATGAAAATAAAAAGATGTATATACTTAAGTGTGTATGCCTGTTAATTTAACGAGATAAACTTTTGATTTTAATATAAAACAGGTTTTTATGGATCCAATATTGAATCCATATTTATCTATATTTTAATATTTTTTTTTTTACTTTTTTTAACAGTGAATAATATTAAATAAACGTGATTTAAGATTATTTTAATATTTTTCATTTAAAATTAATATGAAATAATGATAAATTTAAATAAAGGGCATACTTTTGCAGAAATTTACCATGATTCTCTACCAACATTTCGCCATGTTATTTTAACATTGGTATTTTTTTCTGTGTGTACAGAAATGCAGTAAAGTAAGTGAAAGAACTCTCAACAACTTTTATAAAAAAAATAACATTTCAAGTGCTACGGCATTCCCTTACTACGAAGCAGGTTTGTAAGGGAGAATACTAAAAAATAACTGTATCAAAACATTCAGTGTGTAAATATGATCGATACATCCAACAATGTTTATGTGCGCTGAATAATGCGCTTTATGTATCAAAAATGGATTGCTTCAAAGTGGGAACTCGCCATATAAAATTCATGTCTTCCGTAAGCGCGATGGTAAGCGAAACCCTTATGTTTCTCCCTTTCAAACTTGCTTCGTTGGAAGCTTCATTTTTTATTGGGATGTAAAACAAAAACAATATTTTATTATTTGCTTTAAATGTAAGATAAGCGATCGAAGTCTTCATTCACAAATAGATGAACAGGCAGTAATTGTTTAAAATTATACAAAAATTAAAAAGGGTATTCATGAAACGATCTCGCAATCTTGCCCATTTGCACAAATGGCAATTTTAAGCGATATCATGAAAACCCTTTATGGTTTTTTACTGAATAATACTGTACATACTAAAATTATTATAGTCATTGTTTTAACGATTTTTACTTTTTTTTACTTTGAATCGGGTCAAAACGCAATAATTTCACATACAAACAACGTACTGGCTTAAATTAATTTTTACACCCTTCACCACAGGTGGAAAAGTTCGTCATTCCGTTTGTAATTTCTACAATAGTGATCTTAGACCATATCGAGCCCTAATATCAAAAATTATGTAACCAACAAAAACAAAATTTTACAGGAGAGTGTTTTTTTTATTTTATTTCATATGAATTTTGTATGAAGTTTGTCGGTTATTAATCCAAATTTGTAATATTTTTAATTAGGCTTAAGTTCATGAAATTTAATTTTTATTAAATTATTTTTATGAAGAAAGGAATTTTACAGCATGAAAATTAATTAAAATTGTTATTGATAATCTTTCATTCTTGACGTGGCTCGGGCTCGAACCCTGGCCGGCAGGTTACCATGACATGTTTCGATCGCAACCACTCGATCTCCTCAGATGGATTTGCCGTCTTACACTCGCAGCCATCGACGACTGCTGACGTCACTAGTCAAACATCAATCCTTAAACCAAATTGTATTTTAACATTTGGTAGATCGAAATTTGCTTTCCTGAATGATTATCCATTTTAATTGACTTTACATGTTTTTTTCTTTACTTCTGTTTTTTCGTACTTTCGTCAAGAATTTTTCTTGAAGTCCAAGTACATTTTTTTTGTTTTTTCACTTTGTCTTTCACTTTTCTGTTGACCTTTTTCAGCACAACTTGAAGAACAAATGTACACATAGAGCTCGTGCCTTAGCTTTAACAATAATTAGTATTGTGGTTATTTTGTTGAACTATTTATGGTTTTTAATCCAAATTTGTAATATTTTTAATTAGGCTTAAGTTCATGAAATTTAATTTTTATTAAATTATTTTTATGAAGAAAGGAATTTTACAGCATGAAAATTAATTAAAATTGTTATTGATAATCTTTCATTCTTGACGTGGCTCGGGCTCGAACCCTGGCCGGCAGGTTACCATGACATGTTTTGTCGGTTACCTCAAAATTGTTCTTGCTATAAAATCGTAACGGTGCCTTATGTGACCACGACATTTTAGGAGATGATGCAAGTGTTGCCAATAAAGTCATTTAATAAAAAAAACTAAAATTGAAAATGATGTCGGTTACATCATTTTTGCTATTAGGGTTTGATATAAAGTATATATATAATGGGTCCTTATGAGGAGAGAAGTTGATTTTACGATGTCCGTCCGTCTTACCGTCAGTCCGTCTTACGTTTGATATGTGTTTTCCGGAGACTCCAGACACCATAGCGGCAAGGTTGTTTTACATTTATCTTACAATTAGTCCACTATTTCCTGCTATTGAAATTCAGCAAGATCGGTCTACAAATGGCTGAGATATGACCAAAAAACCACGACTGCCTCTAATTTTGCCAAAAATCCCTTGTTGTTGTATTTTTATTACTTTTTTCTGTATATCTGGAGAACGGCAAGAGCCAAATTAGGTACAAACATTCAGGTTATAAAAACACACCAACCCACAAAATGTGGGCAGGGTTGGTGAAGTGGGCGTGGTACCTCCCATACAAAAAATTTAAAAAATTTTATAATAACCTGCATTTTTTGACTGTAATATGATCTATGGTTACGCCTTATATTTTCTATATTAGTAGACAATATTTTCTGAAAAACTCGGGATAATCGGTTGAGATACGAAAAATTATGACCAAAATATTAATTTTTTTTTTTTTTGAAAAATACCCATTTTCGGGAACCATAAATCTTGCCGAGTCCAAGTTTTATAACCAAGATAACTGGCAAATTTTTTCTTTGACACGTCAGTATATAAATCTGTCAAATCGGTTAAGAAATAGCTGAGTTATAACCAAAATACTGACTGCCTGTTTAACGATTTCGAGCGTCGACGTTCGCATAGAAAATTATATTTGAAACAAAAACAAAATTCTTAAATTTGTTTTTGTTTTCAATGTTTCGAAATCGATGAACAGGCTGTGAAATCCCAAAAATTACTCTTTTTTATAATTAAGTTTGTTTTTTATACCCTTCACCTACACCCTATAAAGTATATATATTCTGGGTCCTTATGAAAGGCGAAGTTCAAATCCGGTTGTCGTCTGTGTTGAGTTGTGAACAGTAAACGGTACATATTTCATTTTAATGGTATTTAAACAGCGTTCGTTCGTGGTTCAGTTGTCTAGGGGATGTGTTAAGTTCGAATCTTAGTTTTTTTAAATTAAATTTTTTTTTCTATATTTGTATGTTCTAAAAACGATTTAAAAAAAAATATTTACCAGTTTTCGATTTTAAATTTCATTTATAATGAAGTTTTAAGTATTGTTAATATGTATGTATATGTAAAAATTATTTAGTTGCTCTGTATTCTGATCGCACAATGCTGAAGGGTATATACGATTCGGCATAGCCGAATATAGCACTCTTACTTGTTTTTTGTTCGTTTATCCAAAAATTTTAAAAATGGAATTGTTTCGTTTTGTTATGGAGCTCCGCAATTAAGTATATATACTAGTATACATTTTACAAAGTTAATATTTTTTATTAGAACATTTTTTCCTTGTAAATTAACTACACTTCCAATGTTTTTGTTATAATAACATAAATATACATAGATGTCTGTTATATTTGTTACATTATCACGTAATTGGTGAATGGTTGGAAAATAAATGTACGAAAGTTAAACATACGGAACAAAATTAAATTGAAGCACAAATTCAATTAAAGTATTAAAAAATTTTTAAATTTTTTTCTTAAAATACATATCGCACCTGTTCATCAAAAGTAACACAACTCAAAAAATTCTATTTTCCACTTTTTTGAAGGAAACAGTGTATGATTACCATATCTAACGACTGTAAAATTTTTGGTATTCTATTTGTAATATTTCATGAGAGAAATGCCTTTATGTCTTTCTTTGCGTACTCATATTGTTTGTTTTGATTCAATTAAAGAGTTGTAATTTTAGTTGCGTTGAAGTGTTCAAGGGTTATGGTGCTCAAATGAATCAGCGAAACTGTATTAATTCGAGTTGTGATTGTTTTCATGTTAAAAATCTGTTTATCAATAGCTGTTGATTTTGGGTTGTGATAAGCATAACTTGAAATAATATTGACATGTAGATCAAAAAATTTCATGAAAACTGTATTAAATCAAAAATCCGTAATAATTTCGGAAAAAGGAAGAAGAGAAATAAATTTTGTGATTTTATTGAAATATTAGTGAGTTTCCTTTATAACATTATATTTGTTTATAACAATAATTCCATCATATTGGCGGAATTAGTTTTTTGCCTCTACTGAAAACTTGTAAATTTTGAGTTGTGTTACTTTTGATGAACAGGTGCGATATGTTAAGGAACAAGGTGGCGCATAATGAACCACCCTGTACTTCTAATTTTTTAACTATTAATTTTTTTTTTTTTTTTTTTTTTTGTTTTTTCAGCAGTTTGTGAAGAAGACTTGGGGAATAAGTTATGAATAACCTACAAATGAACAAAAATTATTACACCCGAAATCTTTCGAAAATTTATGGAAAACATGTTAAACAGAAAATGGACAACACTTTCAGCATATCATTTTTCAAAGCTTACTGAAAAATTAAAACAAAATAAAAGTAATCGCATAAATAAAAAAGTTATAATCCATTTAACACGAGTCAGCGTTACCCTGTATAAGTAAATGTACATACATAAAATATTGGTTACTACCTACATAACTGGGCGTTCAAATGATTTGAGTATATTTTATACCAAAGTTGTCAAATCCAATTTTCGAAGTATTCAAAAATCGATTTATTTGCGTGTTTTTTAAAAGCGATTAACCAGGCCTGTGGAGTCGGAGTTGAAGTTTTTGTACCGGGATCGGAGTACCCACAAAAACTCGCGACTCCGACTAAACAAATTTTCGGCATAAAAACTTTTTTTAAAATTTTTCAAAATAAAAATATTTAAGAGATTCTGCTTTAAAACTTTTGAAGTCAGAAAAAACGGACTACTCTACTTATAAGACGGTGAGTTTCAAAAATTAAAAAGGTGTGATAACTATTGATTTTGACAAATCTTCGTTATTTATTTATTATTATTATATGTATGTCTATTAGACTGGTCGCAATTTTTTTTATTAAATTTAATTGTTTGCGCTGCTTAAAATATGAGGTTTGGTGTAAGAAATCATGATCTAATTTTTCAGGACAATCTGTCAACAACTTTTGATTTTATGTATTCACAAAAAACGAAAAATTTATATGGCGGTTTAATAAAATTCTTAAATTAATTAAAATTTTTCGTCTTTTGTGAATACATAAAATCAAAAGTTGTTGACAGATTTTAATCATTTATAGCTTGTTTTGTTTGCAATTTTGTTTTTTATATGACTGTATAAAATTAGAAGCAAAGCTGCATTTTCAATTTTTTATGAATTTTTAAAAACAAAAATTCCGAAATTTTAATAAAAAAATTATTTTTTTTCCAGAAATTATGCTTCTAAAACGACTGCGCATATAAGAAAAACGTTTTACTTTTCTTAAAGTAAATTTTATTGCGGAATTTCGGTTTTATTTAGTTTTTCAATAAGCTAAAGCGTTTTTGAGTTACGCGAACATATGTTGTGCAACATCCTTAATTTTCGAAATAACGGTATATCTCGAAAACCAAAGCTAACCTAAAAAACGGCTAGCACCACTAGATTCAGCGACCCCGAATTAGGTTAAAAATCTTTCGTTCGTATCATACTAAAATATTAAACAGCAAATACTTTAATCTATCCATACAATATATAATTTCTTAGTATCTCAGGATGTTTGCATGTATGTCCTATTCTTTCCGCAACTTTCTGAAGCCATCTGATGACATAGGAAGCTGAAATTTGGCACACTTGAAGTACTTTCTCGGCGGAAGATCGTAACGAAGCCATATTTTTGATTTTCGGCTTTTCAACTAGTATAACTATAAAGATCTGATAGAAAATATGTTTTTTTTTATAAAATGGGGAACTTTGGGCCCCACCCGGCACGGCTACGCACCGTCGGATTGATCTGAAAAATTAGATCATGATTTCTTACACCAAACCTCATATTTTAAGCAGCGCAAACAATTAAATTAAAAAAAAAAAAATTCCATACAAGATGCGACCAGTCTAATGTCTATGGAAATTTATTCCTTACAGACAATTTACAAAATAATTGATTACACAATGTTACATACAAAAATATAATACATAATTAACAATAAAATTTCTTAGTCCCAGCGGCGAACTTTGCATACCACATCACATCTCTTCGATGAAGTGTGTATCACTTCGTGTTCAATGAATTCTAGCTTACAAAGTGTATGACGGAAGTGTATGGAATTAACAAAAATGAATTTCGTTCATTTTTTATAATGTTCTGCTAAATTCTGTATGGGTCCCGTTATTTTTCATTTGCTACTTTGTTAAGTAGTATATTTTTAATAAGGAACAATCTAAAAATTTATCGCGATTGAAACATATATTTTTTCAATTTAAAACAAAAGTCTGGTATAATTTTCCTGATAATCTAGCATTCTGAAATAACGCGAAAATCCAAAAAGTCTGCCTGATTACAATGTGTGTGAAGTAGTGTGCAAGACGCCTTCCATTTGCCTACGAAGTAAGCGAGATTGTGTATAGACTGTCTGCTGCCTGTTTACAATGTGTGCGAAGTTGTATGCAAGTCGCCTTCTACTTGCCCACGAAGTAATCGAGATTGAGTGTAGACTGTCTACTGTCTGCTTACAATGTGTGCGAAGTTGTGTGCACGACGCCTTCCACTTGCCCACGAAGTAAGCGAGATTGTGTATAAGCTGTGTACTGCCTGCTTACAATGTGTGTGAAGCAGTACTGAGTTTATATTTATTGAATGAACACTTCACTATCCCGCTTACTTTGTGTGCAAGTGGTAGGCGTTCACTCCACAAATGCGGCAATGCATTCGAAAAAGTGTACTAGGTTGTAATTCAGATGGTGTGCATTACTATCATACTCGTGTCTATCACATCATCGCTTCTGTAATCGACAAATTCGCCCCTGGGGTGTTAACAAATGTGATTATTGCCCTTTTTATAGCATCAGGATTTGATGAAACGTCGATAAATCTATATAAGTTGTTAATGTTTCTTTAATTAATTGCTCATTCTTCTGAGAGGGTCAATACCCAGGGGCGAATTTGTCGATTACAGAAGCGATGATGTGATAGACACGAGTATGATAGTAATGCACACCATCTGAATAACAATCTAGTACACTTTTCCGAATGCATTGCCGCATTTGTGGAGTGAACGCCTACCACTTGCACACAAAGTAAGCGGGATAGTGAAGTGTTCATTCAATAAATATAAACTCAGTACTGCTTCACACACATTGTAAGCAGGCAGTACACAGCTTATACACAATCTCGCTTACTTCGTGGGCAAGTGGAAGGCGTCGTGCACACAACTTCGCACACATTGTAAGCAGACAGTAGACAGTCTACACTCAATCTCGATTACTTCGTGGGCAAGTAGAAGGCGACTTGCATACAACTTCGCACACATTGTAAACAGGCAGCAGACAGTCTATACACAATCTCGCTTACTTCGTAGGCAAATGGAAGGCGTCTTGCACACTACTTCACACACATTGTAATCAGGTAGACTTTTTGGATTTTCGCGTTATTTCAGAATGCTAGATTATCAGGAAAATTATACCAGACTTTTGTTATAAATTGAAAAAATATATGTTTCAATCGCGATAAATTTTTAGATTGTTCCTTATTAAAAATATACTACTTAACAAAGTAGCAAATGAAAAATAACGGGACCCATACAGAATTTAGCAGAACATTATAAAAAATGAACGAAATTCATTTTTGTTAATTCCATACACTTCCGTCATACACTTTGTAAGCTAGAATTCATTGAACACGAAGTGATACACACTTCATCGAAGAGATGTGATGTGGTATGCAAAGTTCGCCGCTGGGCAGTAGCAACTTTTGCGCTCCCAAGCTCATTGATATCGCTCCACCCTAGTGTGCAGTTGGTATCAAATGCGGTTTGATCCACTCACCAGGCATTTTCAAAACTATCTCTTTGCATTTTATGTAACAAAACTCGCTGGTTCACTGTTTAACCTTTTTGGGAATTTAAAAATCCAAATTTGTAAAGAAGTTCGCTTGGATATATTGGTTTTTTTATAAATCGTATATTGAAAAATATTTTTGAAGCGATGTTCATAAATATTTATGACTGTAAATCTGCTGAAGCTCGGAGAAAGCACTAAGTGAACTACATTTTAAATTCCAACCTTTAAAGTGAATAATAATACACAGAAAGAAAAACACTCGAGATAAATCAAGTTTTTTATGATCACTTTAATTACGAGTCGTACTGAAAAATTCAAGTACGAATAACACTAAAACGTACTCAAAACAATCCTGTATATAATTATAAGTTGTTGTTAATTATGTGTTTTGAAATTTTCGATAATTTTTCCACCTTTTTCAATCTTATGGCCAATTTTTATAATGCAGGATATTTCGCAGTAGGTAAATTCTCTATGACAATTTTTTTTTTTTTTTTCTTATGCCCAAAGTGTATTATTTGCCTAGAAGGAAGCAAACTTACAGCAAAGTAGTCCAGTGATAGGTCTTTGGTGATAGAGACCGGTTCTTGTTCTAACACTTCATATGAATAAGACCTGTCACTTTAACATGGGGTTGTCATATTTCAATAAAACAAGTCCCCAGAACTAAATTTAAGAACCAAATTTTAGTAAGTCCCAAAAAAATTGTCACAGCATCGGTGAATAATGTACTGTAATTCATTACTTTTTCACGCTTTTTGTTCTTCATATACCAGTTAGATGATAAGTTCTCCTTTCACTGGTCATGAATTCTATCTTTTTGAACTTGTTATATTTTCACAAATCCCAGGACCAGTCTGTTGTTACAATTGACACACATTTCCCCCAAGGTTACCTCAATAGGTACAGTAAGAGAAAATCGAACAAGTAGTGTGAAATTATCCTCTCCCAGGATATTAAAGAAAACCAGTAAGAGTGCTATATATTTGGCTATGCCAAATATTTGATACCATCCACTGACAGCTAGGATATTTGAGGAGTGGGCATTATATTGAACCTGTGGTAAATTATGAACCGGTCTTTACGAAAGTTGACAGTTTGATTTCTAGTCATATAAAACTGTGACAGAACAAAATGTATTACAAAAGAATAATTTGTTATGGTTTAAGGCGTTCTAAAGTGTTTTTAGAGAGTGGGCTTTATATGGGGCCTATGGTAAATTATGGACCGATCAAATACAAATATGAGAAATGTGACGTAGCAGTGCACCCAAAGTGCTTTGGAGCATATTATAATTGAATTAAAAATTAAATGTATATGCATATCTTTTTTAATTTTTTTTTCTAAAGAAGTGAACAAAAAATTTTAATTTAAAATGTTTGCAAATGCGCTTAATTTTTATATCGTTAAGGCCCAATGTTGCGTTTTCGCAACGGGGGTTATCTGGGCTCCCACGTATCCGATTTGCCCAAAATTTGTTTTCTTTCATATTTAGGTATAAAAAATACAATTTTAAAAGTTTCATCATTAAAGCTCAATGGGATCATGGCTCGGGCCTTAATGGGTTAAAAAGTTAATTAATGTAAAAAACAAAAAAAAAAAATTAAATTTCGTATCGTATTTTAAAGAGAAAAATAATTTTTATTTTTTATATATTTTATTTTTATTATAAAACGCTTATTTTTACAGATTTTTCTGTATTTTTATACCCTTCACCTCAGGTGGTAAAGAGTATATAGAAGTTTGTCATTCCGTTTGTAATTTCTACAATATTGATCTAAGACCCTATAAAGTATATATATTCTGGGTCCTTCTGAGGAGAGAACTTGATTTAACTATTGATGTCCCTCTAACCCCCCCCCCCCCCTTTCAATTGTATACATATAGTAGCCAAATGCCCAATATGATTTTCGTTATCATCCTTCTTTATTATTTCATCTATTTACAAAATAATTTTTACAAAACAAAAATTTTACAAAACTAGGAATTTTTGTGTTCTTTTGCTACTTCAAAACTCGCCAAAAAGATAAAAAAAAAAACAAACAAACACACATACATACATGGCACAAACTATTTTGGTGAATATATTTCCCAACTTTGCTATTGCGGTGAAAAATAACAACAAAAGAATTTTCAATTCAACTGTGTTGAATTTTTGTGAACAGTAAACGTGCCATATTTTATTTTAATGATATTCAATTAACGTTCCTTCATGGTTCAGTTGTCTAGGGGTTGTGTTAAGTTAGAAACTGAGAGTTCCCTGGTTCGAATCTTGGTTTTTTCAGAACAAAATTTTTTTTAATATTTTTATTTTTTTATGTTCTAAAAACGATTTAAAAAAAATATTTACCAGTTTTCGCTTTTTAAATTTTATTTATAATGAAGTTTTAAGTATTGTAAAGATGTATGTATATGTAACAATCATTTAGTTTTTGTCTAGTTGCTCTGTATTCTGCTCGCACAATGGTGAAGGGTATATAAGACTTGGCACAGCCGAATATAGCACTCTTACTTGTTTACTTTAAAAATCGTTTCGCTAGAATTGATTTTTTAAAAAGTTCGTCGATTCGACGAAGAGTAACTTTAATGTACTAAACTGAAGAGTAGCCTTTCAGGTTTAAAAAATTTCAGCTAATGGAGTCGGAGTAAGAACTATTTCTTGACGACTCTGTAGCCCTGCAATAATCCAATATCAACGTGTTTTTCAGTATTGTCCTCTATAAAAACTGTGTTGAGAAACAGAATGCCCCCAAATCATTTGAGATGAGGTATGTTGCAATAAAATATTTTTGAGTCAAGCTGTTTTTTGGTTTTAAAAATTCATAAAATATAATTTCTTCAAATTTATGTGCATTAAAGGTTTTGAAATAAAACAATGGACGGTGCAAAACTACTACTACAGAAAAAATAACTATTAAAATTTCGTTACAGAACGGCACGAAACAGAACAGAAACAGAAAGTTAAGACTAATTTTGCCTTAAGAGGTGGGGGTAGGACCAATAATTTTTAGTGTTACACATATTAGAACAAACGTATAATGCCCTCCACACTATTGTAGTGAAGGCCACAAAAACTATTCCAAAAAGAAGTTTGTATGGATGCTTTATCAAATTCTCGAAATTTTCAATAGAATTCGTCCTTGTTCCAATTGAAACGTATGTATTTAAACGGCCGATCGGCACGCTAAGAGGTGGGTATAGGTATAAAGAAATATAGGTGCCTAACATGTTTTAGGTATGAGTTTCAATTCTAAAGTACAACCGTACAAATTGCTTGTTTTGTTTTACTTTTTTATTGAATAAATAATTTAAAAAGCCGAAAATCAGATTATTCGAAACCGGTTTTTCGAAGCAATCCCGAAACCCCGGTTTTTTCAGAAGTTGGTTTTTCGAAGTATTCGAAGCCCGGTTTTTGGAATGTACGAATATTTGAAAACTCTACAATATAACTCATACAACAGCTTAACCCTTGTGTTAATACCCAACTTTATCCACGTTGCTAAGCATCAATATTTGTATGAAAAAAAAAAAAAATAAATTTTTAAACTTTTTAAAGGCGTATTAATTATATTTATGTTAAAATATGATTTCTTAACTAAAATTTTTAACTTTTTATACAGGACAGTATTTTTAAGTATAAATTTAAGTATAATTTTTGGTCATACATGATATGTAAGTGAGACTTCCCCGTATTATAATACTAACGCTTTAGAGACTAAACTTAATTGTATGATACAGATTTTGGTTTATTGAATTTTTTTGAGCAGTTCAAACGTGTTTTTGTTATCCCATAAAATGTGTTGTATTGGTTACCAGGGTACCCGAGTGCGCATATTGCGATGATTAAAGTTTAAGCAAATAAAAAAATCTAGAATCTGAATTCGCTTTCTTTTAAGTTAAATAACGACGATCCAGAAGCTTGTTTAAAAATTTTAATTCTAAATACATTTTTTTCATGTAAATATACCCAGGTTGCACCGGTACCCGGGTATTAACACAAGGGTTCAACATTTATTGAATTACAAAACTAATGTGCCATTTAATACCAGATGCAAAATCTTTAAGCAGTGATAAATTATACTTCTCTTTAATGGGTATAAACAAAGTTTAGTAAAGTCAGATTGAAAATTTTAAATTTCTTGTGATTTGTTCGATGTGTTAGTGAGCTTGTGCGTGAACATTTAAAAAATTTTTAATTTTAGTATACAACAAAACGTCGAATTGTATCTATTGCTTAGTTGTTAAGCCTATAAATTGTTGTTATTCTTCTTCGATATTCTTCTTTTTTTTAATTTTTTTTTTTGTTGTGTAAACTAATTTATTATCAAAAATGTAATTGCATCGTCCACTTTACAATTCATATTGTCTGTTGAATTTTATGGTTATTGTGATTTGTTCGTCGTGTGTGGAGAAATGGTACGCAAACATATCACAAGCACAAATCACTAGTGTATGGCCAGCTTTATTGAACGTGTGGTTGCAGGGCAGAGAACAGCTTTATGCAATTGAAAAAAAATCGCATTTAATCAACAGCAACAAATACACTCGCTTGCGGTCATACAATGAAATTTCCTCAACCGCAAATATTCGCTGCTGGTTTGCAGTCATTCAAATAACGCACATCGTGCTTTGTTATTTATACAATCGTTAGCTTCGTTTTTTAATAAAGATGTTTTTGTGTTCGGTTCGAAAATGATTGTTTTGGTACAGAAAAAAAAAATACAAACAAAAAAGCCAGAAATCAAGCAATCTTACTCATGGATTTATTCAGCATTAACTATGTAGTACAAGAAAAAAAATTTAAATGAAACTAAACACACATACATATGTAGGTACACACAATTTCCATAGAAACAGACTTTTTTTCATTCTAAAAAGTACAGTAGTAGTAGTAGTAGGTATGTACAATGTATTCTTGTTATTGTTGTTTTTATTGTTGTTAATTTGGAAAAAGCGTCTCATCGAGTGGTTTATTGTTGTTGTTAATGTAAACAAAAGTATAAGAATGTGTTCTTTTGAATTCACTCAGTTGTGTTATATTGCGTAAGCAACAAAAATGCAAATAAAGCACTTTCAATAAAAAATGAATAAATGCAAAAATCAAATGTGTACGAAACGATGTAAAAATTACCAAGTTGAACTTTGTTTTGCAAGCAAAGAATGAATGTAAATTTTAGGGTATGAATAAATCAAGAAAAATAGTGATTTTGAGGTTCTCTGTTGCAGGGTAAGTGTACGATATTGACAAGGTAGAAAACGTTGTCCACCGTAGAATATATTTTTTTCTGGAAACTAATATTCATTTAAAATATTATTTTTCTCTATTGATTGTTATTGAAAATTTTGCGTAACGTATCAATTAGTGACAGTCCCCTATAGTTGGTAGGACAACTGGGGTTGCCTTTCTTTAAAAGAGGTATAATTATAGAAGGTTTGAAGCTTGCTGGTAATTCTTCATGAAAACGTGTTTTCGTTTGTCTGCTATGACCAGTGATGCCAGGAAAAATTTCAAAAAATCCCTACGTGTGTCCAAAAAAAATCCCGTTTATCCCTACAACAAAAAAAAAATATCCCTAAACTTTTCCCTACGTTAAAAATTTATTGTTTTTAGCGACAAGCAAACAAATACATATTTATTTTGATAAAATTTTGTACATTTTTATTATAATAAAATTTATTTATGAAAAAAAAACAATTAATTTCAAAAATAACACTGTGCGACAAATTTAATTTTTTTCTTTTTGACAGAAACGCCTCCATAAATCCTTTAATCTAGAAAAAAGCAGAGTCAAACTTCGTATTTGATTTATCATTTCCTCATCTATTGTTCATTTTTTAAGAGCTTAATAATTTTCAAGAATACTTATTTTTAATAATTTTTTTAACATAAGTATCTAATAATTTTTAGCAAACTTGGTACCAAATAAAAGGGGGCTCTGTTAAATTTAAAAAAAAAAATGTGTTCTTCAGTTCCCCTGAACTTAAATATAAAAAAAGTTCCTTTTAAAAGTTAATCATTTCGTATCCTTAAAAGTTTTCATTGAAAATTTTTTAAAAATTCGAAATTGTATATTTTTATTTCTCTTAGCTTCGAAGGTGTGATTATTTTTTTACAAATAAATTTCTATGCAGAAATTTCATTTATTGGATATTCCCTTTTAATATTCGCATACATTTTAGAGAAGTGAGAATGCAAATAGCAAAAATAAGAGAATAGTTTGCAATGCGAACGCGAATATAAGTTGCCACTTAATAAATATTAGGGGGTTCGAATAATATTCGGGTACATACATGGTTTTAATATGTGGGTTGCCAGGCTGTTAGGACTCATAGTGTATGGTTTCTTTAAAAAATAATACTACATTTGTACTAAAATGCTATGGTATATGAAAAATTTTCATTTTTTAATGAAAATTAGATGAATATTTACGTATTTTTATACAATATATTGAAAATGAGATATAATTTTGAAAATTCCCTACATTTGCCTTAAAATAAAAAATCTGTCCTTTCTTCCCTACGCATGAAGTTTCTCGAAAAAAATCCCTACAAAAAGGGAAAATTCCCTACATTTGGCATCACTGGTGTCTAAACTAGCGTTTAGACCAATGGTTTCCAACCGGTGGGTCGCGACCCCCTGGTGGGTCACGGCCATCTTTCTCGGGGGTCGCGAGCTGATCTAATTAATATACATAGATTTTTTTTAATTTATTTTTTTTTATTCAAAAAAAAAAAAAATTTAATTCAAAAACATAAAAGTACTGATATTAATGCGAACGATGGGCTTGCTTATTTTTAAATTAAATGCGAAAACGTGGTTGCAATTGTGACACCTAAACAATCAAATCATTTGCTAAATTTAATTTATTGCGTTTTTTTTTGTTTTAATGTGCACCATTTCTAAAAAAAAGTAATTTCGCACAGATAATATGTTGAAAATTGATTTAATATTTTAAGTGCTTTTTTTTAGCTAGCTCAGGATATTTTGCCTTACGCTTTAGCCAAAATAAAGAATTATTTTGAGATAAATATTCCATTTTGAGCATACTGTCCGCTGCCAGCTCACATAAATTTTCTTTCAAATTATTGGCAAGATCGGCGAACTCAACGCAGTTAGTTATGAATGGATTAAATACCCAACAATCACCATTATCTTCTTGCAGCTCTTTTGGAAAATAGGGGTATAGGTAGTTCCATTTTTAAATTTTGCAACGCTTCTATCATGGTAGGAATAAAATCGCTCACCAATTCATCGGAGGAAATTCCTGTTGCAACACTTTCAAAGCTGGTGAAAAAATCAAATTGTAATTGTTGCAAAGATGTTGACCGCATTAAAATTTTTAATTTACATATATGCTAATTTCAAAAGCCACTTAGGATTATTAAACAAATTTTCATATACATAGGTGACTAAAAATTAATCTCGTCTAAATTACCTTAATTAAAAGCAAACAAGCAGTGTCATGTTTTTGTTTTGTTTTCATTGAATTTTCTTTTTTTTATAATAATATTTTTAACCTTTGAGAGCAAAAACGTTAAGGGGTCGCCAGATTTTATGAAAATCATTTTGGGGCCACGGCTTCAAAAAGGTTGAAAACCACTGGTTTAGACAATATAAATATTTGGATTATACCTCTATTTATACCAAATGAATTTTATTGAAATTTAACGTATATTGAATTTGATTTTGAATTAAGGGGAAACTTGTATTAAGCAATACTTTTAGTAATAAAAATATGAAGTTGAAACCCAATAATAATAAAAAAGAAAAGCCTAGCCTGTCACGTTAAATAAAAGTAAATGAATTACAACTTTAAACAAATTAAATAAATTGTGTAAATAATTTATGTAAAATTATATTGTAAAGTATTAAGCCAACATTGCAATGTAATTAGATTGATAACGTGTAATATTTACGTATTAATTCCAAAACTGTTCGGCTTTTATAAGCCGAAGACGTTGTTAAGAAAAAGATTTTTTTGTCGTTAGCTCGATCACTTTTTGCTTAGCAACAGAAGCTACAAGTTGCAATTAAATAAAATTACTTATTACTTAAAAAAAAAACCCTTAAATTAAAATAATAATTGTATTATACTCACCATTACCCTGAAATTTAAATAAAATACTTACCTATATACAAAAAAAAACCCAAATACTCACCTTGTTCATCATTGAAATCTAGCTTAGCTGGAAAAAAAAGGAAACCTCGAAGGTAACTATCCATCAAATTTCTAACCTTTTAATCCCACTGGAGAAGAAGTAATTTAATAAACTCTCTTATTTCTTTTCCCTCAACACCTACAATTGTAATCACTCATATGAGTGATTGCAATTATAGTCTTCTTTTAAACAACTACCAAAAGTTCAGTTCCCTGCAATTCTGCAAGCCCAAAGACGATTATTTAACGTTCTGTGTGTATCCCTTAACACACAGAACTACAACTGGTTATGACAAGATTTTTAAAAAGAAAGAAAATATCAAATTTTTTTTATGTTATATATAAATTTCCAAAATAAAGAGAACTGGAGAGGTTAGCGACGTTATAACTTATAGGAAATTAAACGGCATATGTTGTGTTGCTATTGTAATTATATGTTATTTGTATCAGTAAAAAAATTACCTTCTTGCAACTTAATTTCATGTTCTTTTTCAAATTCAAAACGGTTTTATTTAGATGCCTTAAAATTATAAATTGAAGGAAAAATTATTTTTAAATTAACCGTTTTATAACCAAAAACTAGACAAAATAGCTCAATATTTTTACATCATTACACTTATAAAATTATTACAGTAACTGATTGTAGGTTATTAAATTCGTTTTCCGTACTGCTGAATTTGAATAAAAATATAGTTATTTTACGAATAATTTTATTTTTTAACATTTTTGTTTGTTATTCAAAAAACAAGCTATCAAAAAATAATGTTTTTTCGTTTTTATTTTGTTATGTAGTTTGATTTTTGTCGGTTGAAATGTATTTTTTTAAAGTAAAAACTATTAAATTTTAATGAATATGCTGTTTAATAAATAAAAAATTTAAAAATGAATATAAAAATCATTTGTTTTAAATGAAATGTAAATGATCCGTTTTTTAAATGAATTTTTACTTGTTTAAAATGAATTTTCGTTTGAATTTAACTACGTAATATTTTGAGTGTAGAAATTAATGCATAACGTTCGACACTTCCAAAAAGTGAAAAAAATTTTGAGTTTAGAGACTTTTATTTGGGTTTTAGTAATATTAATATAGAACTATCGATATTATTCTTGCCACACCTATTTGCTTCACGTAGTATTGAAATTTTTCTACATAAGCGCAATAAATTAAGGCGTATAATGTCCATACACATGTACGTCATAATTTAGCCAAAATAATTGGATTATCGAACACATCGGCAGTAGAAAAAATTAGCACACATGAACAACAGATGAAGTTATCGTTAGATCTTCCCCTGAGATAAGCAAAATTTTTGTCATTTTAAACATAAATATAAAACATTTGTGCACAACAAACAAATAATTTATGTAAAACTTGTAGTATTCAGAGGTATTTGTGTATTATTTAGTATTTTCTGTTAAAAAAAAAATTTTAACTAAATTAAAATTATATTTAAATTTTTCTTGTTTTTAAAGTACACACAAGGACAAACATCGAAGCTAACATTTATATAACAAAAAGTTCAAATAAATTTATACTTGACAATTTAGCAAATGTGTTTGTTAGAGAAACTTAATTTTATATTGCTTGGGAGATTTGAATTTATTGCTTAAATTTGATAATGAAGCGAAAGTTAAATATATGTACATATCAGAGATCAGCAATGAGTAGTGAAAAAGTGAGTAGAGCTAAATCATGACTCATAAATTCTTGTACTTATACGCACTCATACTTATTCCAATGTGATTCAAACTCATATTCACTCAAAAGTTTCATTTTACTCATCGTACTCATACTTAGCAACATTTGTTGTGTTTGATTTAGAATCTACTCAAGTCAATGTGTATAGGCGAAGCAAAATGCGAGGCTGCCAGATTTGTCCCCGAATTAGCAAAGTGACGATTTGGCAATTACAGTTTACTAAAGTAACATGTATGAAGTAGACGGTTTTTCGCAAATTTATCTGGCAGCGCTGATTAATAAGTTGTGTGTTGTCTCTGTTGTGTTAAAACGGTAAATGGATGAGCTAAATGATTTGAATCATTGTGAGTATTATAAGTATTTTATTGAAATTATAAATCAAGCTGAGGTCATTTATGAGTATGCGTATAATGTCGACGTCGCACTCATAAATATTTCTCTTGTGAGTATGAGTGAATCAGAGTAGTTTAGTTTAAATGATTTCTACGCACTTATACTTACAATTGCATGAGTCAGTATGAGTAGCGAAAAAGCGATTCATTGCTGATCTCTGGTACATATATACAAATTAAACTTAAATAATATTTTGTGTTTTGCTTAGTAAAGACCAAAAATAAAAGTAATCCGCAGTTTAAAAAATTGCTGTTAACTTTGTTTCAGGGGAAAAAATTTATTAAATTAAATTAACCTTTTTTTAGTGGCCAAACCGATTGGCTTGAAATTTAACTTGTGGATTACAGAGAGATTACACGCAGAGAAAAAGCATTTTTCAATATGGTCACCTCGAACAAAAATATTTTTAACGAAAATTTGTAAACATATTATTGTCACCGGAAACCATATTATAGTTAAATTTGTCCTCCACCATGAAGCCTTGTTAAACATGTTATGTTATAATTTAAAAGATTTTGTTTTTCGTGCTTAATTCTTAATTTTTATTCTTGATAAAAACACTGAAATTTGTTGTTGATGGGATAAGCTATTCCTATACGCATTTCACTGGTTGCTTATGCCAGATTGTCAGGAAACTTCATCCAAAGATTTTAGAAAATTCATTTTATGTTATGTTGATATTTAAAATGTTTTTTCTCTGGGTTTAGTTTAAATTTTTACGCAAAGTAGGACACATAGAATAAGTTGGATTTTAAATGCTTTCTATTTATCTGTTAAACATTAAATTTCACAGGAATTAAACAAGTGTAGATTTCTTTCATAGATTTAACCAAACCTACATAAGACCAATTTAGAGCTTGCAGAGGAAAGGTTATTCAGGATACAAAAGACAGTTTGGAGTTTGCCGAAGCATACCTAAGCTAAACCAAAATGTAGTAATAAAGTGATCTCTGTACTACAACAAAGCAAAGAACACTAGGCATTTTGTTGCCAGCATTGAGACGGCAAATGTCAAAATACCTTTATTATGGTATTGGTATTGTATATTATGGTATTGGTATTGTATAATTCGAAACTAGGTTCTATGTTTTACTAAATTTTTGTTCTTCTGAAGCTAAATTTACTTTGTGAAATGAAAAGTTCTTTTATATACATATTAAAAAAGACCTGCACAGATATATCTGTTTATATCTGTTTCTGTGTTTTTTCTAAAGTGGATGCGTATGGATGAGTGCTCTTGTGTTTCTGATATAAATTGATATTGATATGATTTGTAAAAGTGTGTATGTAAGTTAATAAAAAAAGCGAAAGAGAGTAACATATCTGCTAATATCTGTTTCTCAAAAGCAGATACTAGTGGATACTGATGGAATACAATAGGTTACTTATATTACGATACCGTTATTTTCAATTATTTATTTTATTATTTATTTAATAGATATATTATACATATTTTCCAAAAATTAAACTAAATTTATTTACAAAATTCATTTGACTATTGATAAATATCTATAACTGGCTTAACTTTGTAGTTGTGAGCCAGGATGGCAAAATAATTGCTGTTAAAATACATGAGAAAAATAATTAAAAAGAACTACATTACACAAATGTTATTATTTTAGGGTATCATCTAAAGCTATACAAATTCATGAAGTAAAAGTTTTCTGTATTTTAAACAGGAGTCTAAATAATTCACAAGACTTAAAATTACAGGACTAACCATTAAGGATGCTTAAGACTTCTGATAAGTTTAGGATTTTTTTGTTGAAGTATTTACGTCTGTATCCGTTAAAGATAGGACAAATGCCAATAAAATGAAGTGTGTTTTCTGTAGCATCGAGGTTACAAAGTGTGCATAAACCGACCGTTGTACTTCTGAAAGGTCTAGAATTTATGTCTATCAGACCTCCTCTTGCTCTAATTAGGATACTTATAGCACGAGATGATAGATTAGAGATAGCAGTTTGCAATGGAGAGTAATTTAACTGTGAATATAGGTCGTGGAATTGAGAATTTCTTGCTGCAGTGATTAAGTCTTGCTTTTCATAGGAAACAACGAGGGGAAGAATTGACTTGCAGTGTTTGCTGAGTATATCGGAAGTATTTGCCGGAACAAAGTTTATTTTACTACACAAATTCGTCCAATCTTCAGCCCAAAAAGTATGTTTATCAATTATTTTTTCCGCAAGTTGGCGAGGTAGTCTACTAAAAGGCATATTCAGTACTTTGTTTAAATAATTAAAATGCAGATTTAATGTATCGACATATAAAGAGTTTAATCCGGTTTCTAATAATAGCATGTAGTTTGGGGTATTGATAGGTAAATTTAACATTTTTTTAATGAAAAAACGAAGCAGTTTCTCAACTATGTCGTATTTTTTGTAGCCCCATATTTGGGCACCGTAAAACATAATAGAACGCGAAGCAGCACTAAAGATTTTAAGTTTATTTGTATTAGATATTTTTGGGTGGTTTATGTATTTAGACCACGAAGAACACAAAGCCATTTTTGATGTGGATAATTTGCTTGATAAATGATTATTAAATGATAAATTGTAACTGAGTTCAATTCCAAGATACTTATATGAATTTACAATTTCCACCACATTTTCTCCAAAAGTCCAGGTTAGGGTTTCGGGTAACCTTGTTCCGCTGCGAAAAACGACTATTTTGGATTTTGTCAGATTGACTTTTAGATGCCATAAGTTACAGTACACGTAAAGAGAGTCAATCATAGTCTGCAGACCACGCGGCGAGTCAGAAAGTATGACAATGTCGTCAGCATAAAGCAAAATTTTTATCTCGATGTTGTCAACACTTATTCCACCAGGGAGTATATCGGCAAGGTCATTTAAGTATAGCGCAAACAGTATTGGGCTTAATATGCACCCTTGCTTGACACCCAGCTTAACATCAAAGGAATCAGAGAACGTATTTCCAAACAATATCTTGCTAGTAGTCTTATCATATGAGTGCTGAAGTAATCTTATTAATTTTGAGGACAATCCCATACAAGATAATTTGTAAAACAAAGAATTCCTGGGAATCGAATCAAATGCGCATGAAAAATCGACGAAGAACGCATATGTAGGTATATTTGCCATTTAATTTGTTTAAATGAACAATATTGATAAGGTTGAAAATATTGTCGATGGTAGAATATTGCTTCCTGAAACCCGCTTGGTATTCATTTAAAATATTGTTTTTATTGATCCAATCGGTAATACGGTTCAAAAGGATGCTGTTGAAGATTTTGCATAAAGTATCTATTAAAGATAATCCACGGTAGTTAGAGGGACAGTTAGGATCTCCTTTTTTTAATAATGGGATGAGAACTGCAGTTTTGAAAGTAGACGGTATATTTTCTTTCAGAAATATAACATTTAGAACATATAGCACCTCTTTAATAAAATTAACTGGAGCATATTTATAAAACTCGTAACTAATGCCATCCGAGCCAGGAGATTTGTTGTCTTTTAACCGAAAGAGTTCACATAGTTCAATTGGAGAATCAAGAAAGGCATCCGTGTTGTAAGGCATGCACCAGTGAAACGTACTTATGGAATTAGAACTTTGTAATATATTTCTAAAGTGTTGTAGAAAATCGTCAGCACACAAATCACCACGAATAGAATGAGGGCAAGATTTTAGATCATTAGATAATTTCCACCACTCTTTGCTGCTTCTTACTTTATTCAACTGATTAAGGTTAGTATTGTACAGCTGGTTATTTTCAATTATTTTTCAACGCAAAAGAGCCGACCCTTTGGCTGTTGAAAAAATAATTTTTTACAAAAACAAAATATGTATGTACACTTGAACAGTTATTTTTTTCAATAATTTTTGCGTGATGTGTTTCGAGCCCAAAAAAAAACAAACAAAAAACTTTACAAGAATAAAATGTGTTGCTTGTTTTTTTGGAAGGCAAACATTTTTGAAATTTTCGGTACCGATATGTATTTTGTTTGTGTAAAAAATTCTTTCATGAAATTGAAAGGTTGCGTTTTCTTCGTTCAAGTGCCAAGTAGACAAAAATTATTGAAAAAAATTAAATTCTGAAAGAACTGAACACGTGTACATACTTTGTGTTTGTAAAAAATAAAACCTAGCAGGAAGCGGTTTGATCAGGCCTACCATATTTACCAATAAATCTGCATTTTGACGATTTTTTTCCTCTAAATTATCAAAGTGCCTATTTTTTGATAAACACTTACAACACGGTAATTTTTGGTTTGTTTTATATAAATTATTAATTTTGGGTAACTTGTTACACAAGGAGATAACTGTTATCTCATTCGCGGACAAGACGGCATATGCCGTCAAAATTAGAGAAAAATGTTGGGACAGGACGGCATATACCGTCACCTATTGTTTATATTATTGGGACAAGCCGGTAGCTACCGCAGTAAATTTAATGTAAAATTATAGGTTGTATTTGTAAACGTCCCAATAAATTTTCTTCAATGTGCCTTAGAACAAAAAATAACGGCCATTTACGTTTGCAAACACATGTTGCGATTAAGTACACATAAGCAGAAGCAAGACGGCATATCCCGTTAGTTTTCAGTTCATTTTTTTATATGTGTCCAGTGGTACTTGTTGTTTTTTGAAAAGTAAAAGCAAATAAATTTGCTGGTAAAGGTGATCATATTTTATTAAAAAAAAAGGGAAATCGTGAAACTTTTAAATTAAAATAAAATTCTTTATCAATAAATAAAGAAATATGTGAGTTTTAGTGAACAAAATGGACCAGTACAACAAAGAGAGAGATAGAGTTTTAAAACTGTTTGACGTAATTGATTCTGGCGATGAATCGGCATGCGATCCTTTCAGCGATGATGGAGAGTATGGCAGCGATCCAAATTATGAACCAGATGGAGAAAATTCCGACGAAATCTCAGGTAAGGAAGAAAACCCTACTTGCAGTAAATTTAAGGCGTTATGTGTACCTGTAAGTTCTACACTTCGTGACAAAATATTACTACCAGAGGATGAAGTAGCAAATATTCCCGATTGTGAGGATGGTGACTCTGATAATAGTTCAGACTCAGAAGAACTGGAAGAGCCACGTCCGGAAATGGAATTTGAAGATGAGTGGCTCGAAAACACAATAGAAATACCCCAATTTACTTTCGATTTAACAAACTGTGGAGTAAAAATAAATATTGATAAGGATTGTAATCCGAGAAATGTTTTCGATGAGATTTTTACGTCAGATATCATTACAAAGTTGGTAAACTCAACGAATATTTATGGGTCCAACCTATGCTGTAATAGTCGTCCACATACTCGAAACGCACGCTTTGCTATCTTTAAGCCCACCTGTAATGAAGAAATGTTTCAGTTTCTAGATCTTTGCTTGCTCCAAGGCCAAATCAAGGCACCTAAAATTCGTGATATGTTTTCAAGTGATCCACTTTATTATCATCCGGTATTTCGTAACACTATGACTGGTCGTAGATTTGAACAGCTATTACGCTGTTTAAGTTGCTATTCTGAAAGAAACGATGACACAAAACTTAAAAAAATAAAGCCATTACTGGATCTTTTTATAAAAAGTTTTCAAAAAGCCTACTTCCCTGAAGAGTACCTTTCTTTGGATGAATCCCTTCTACTGCACCGTGGACGCCTCCATTTCCGGCAATATATAAAAGGAAAAAAAGCCAAATATGGAATTAAATTGTACGAGTTTACATCAAGCGATGGGTATGTTTTGAATATTGAAATATACCAAGGAGCAGTAGAAAAGAACCAAACTTCTAAAGTTGGAGATATTGTTTAACGTTTAATGTATCCATACACAAATAAAGGTCACCATCTAATAATGGACAATTTTTACAATAGCGTCAATCTTTCTAAGACTATGTTATCGTACAAAACACATATAACAGGTACACTGCGAGCAAATCGTAAAGGAAATCCGAAAGCTGTTACTAGTGTAAAACTTGCCAAGGGGAGTACATATGGCGTCGTCAAGGCCAAGTTTACGTATCTAAATGGCGTGATTAGCGCGAAGTACTGTGCATAACAACTGCAAACCACCCTGAACTCGTTGAAACTACAACAAAATGGGGACGTGATGTTTTAAAACCAAAGGAGATAATCACTTATAATAACTATATGTCAGGAATCGACAAAATGGATCAAATGACATCCTACTATTCGTCACCGCGAAAAACTATTCGCTGGTATAAAAAACTTATATTCCACTTATTGGATGTCGCAGTCTGGAACTCCTACTATATTTTTCAAATTAAAAGTGACTCAAAAATGACATTCATAGATTTTAGAAACATATTAATCAAATCTTTAATACAATTGCCGGAATCCATACAATCAGGAAAAGAATTAGTATCAATTGGTCCACTACATGGAGGTAATAAGAGGTCTTCCAATTCACATGCTAATGACATGCAAAACCCACATTACATCGAGAAAATACCTCTGGCAACTGATAACAGGAAGCGGAAGACCATTTATTTAAGGTGTAGCCAGTGCCAAAAAGCGAAGGTCCGTAAGGAAACATCATACAGGTGCAAAAATTGTCCCAACAAACCTGCTCTTTGTCCTGGAAAATGTTTTGAAGAGTACCATTCATGTTAAGATTAATTAAATTATAATTTCAAAAGATTTTGTTATTCGTGCTTAATTCCCAGTTTTTATTATTGATAAAAACACTTGAAATTTATTGTTGATGGGATAAGCTATTCCTATGCATTTCACTGGTTGCTTAGGCCAGATCATCAGGAAACTTCATCCATAAAGGTTTTAGACAAACTAAAGATATTAAACCAAATAAAACTGTTAAACGTATAAGAATTATAGCAACAGTTCTACTTGTAACAATATCAAAGTTTAAACAAAACACATCAACAATAAACAACAGTGGGTTCATCTCATCTTACATTTCCCCACTGGGAATTAAGCACGAATAACAAAATCTTTTGAAATTAAAATTTTGTATTCCCAAAAATTGAAATTACTTTTTGATAATTAATTAAATTATTTATTTTGAAGTTTACTTTTTCTTTATTTTTGCAAACATCCTTATTTTGAATCCCAAATAAATGAATTATTTGTTATTTTGCCTTAAAACTACTTAATTACTTTAATTTTAATCAATAAATCGTTTTTTATCTTCAACTACAATGTATTTTAATTCTGACGGCATTTCCCGCTGGGTCACATCATATAAATTGTAAATAACATAGTAGGACATGACGGTTAAGCCCGTCAAGACGGGTTCTCCCGTCATGTCCTGTGACAGCATTTTGTATTTGTGGATAGGACATGACGGCAATAACCGTCACATTAAATTATTTATAAACTGCAATTAATATATTTTTATTCTAAATTCTAAGTATTTTACTCAAATCCCGGATTAATTATCTTCAGTAAATCCGAAGATACAGCACGTGCCCCACAATGGGACAAAGCAAAAACGAACTGTCCGCGAATGTGTTAATAATTTAGCGCTTATACTTAAGGAAAAAAAGGTTATACATATTTATTTTATATATGCAGTGTTTGTATTGTGTCTATCCCAACAAACACATTTTGAAAAATATACAACTTCATATGAGAAGCTTAAAGGAAATGCGGTACATAAGTATGTTTTACTTGACCTAAGAATTGTAACCAGAAAAATAAATAATTTTTTCCAATAGATATTTGTAAACAAAAAATTACTTAGGTTATCAATAACCAAAAATTAATAAATTTTACTTTATTTCCCAGCAAAAACTTTGCTTACAAAATAAGCAGAAAAATAATGAGAATTTGACGAGCCGTCTACTTACTTTTCTACTAGAAAAAGTACTTATTTTTGTTCTAGATGTCCCAAAAGTAATCCTTTATAATTTAGCCTATTATAATCTAAAAAATAATATGTATTTTTTATACTTAAAATTTTTATAAAAATATATAGTTACACAAAGTCAATAAAGTAAATTTTTTTTTTTTTTTTTTTAATTATTTTATTTTTTCTTATTCTATTTTACTATATTCTTTCTTATTTTTTTCTGTCTCTGGCGGGATTTGATCCCGCAACCTCGGTGCTGATAGACTAGCTCTCTACCAGCTAGTAGTAGTTTTTGTATTAAAAAACTATGTTTTTGACTATAATGACTATAATGAAATTTTTATTGTCATAATGAAAATATAAATTTTTCTGTATATTTAAGATATAATAATAAAGTTATTATTTAATATATAACTAATAATCCAAAAAGTGGCGAATAAAGCTACAAAGTAATGAATTCTTGAAGTCATTAAAAGTAGGATTGTAAGTAAAGTTTTTGCTGGGTTGGTTACCACAACCAAAAAAAAAATATATATAACGATAATGGTTAAAGATTCCCAATTGAAAATAAAGGAATTTTTTTCGTAACTTTTACAAAAAATAATAAAAGTAATCATTTTTAGTCCCTGAGTTTTTTTTGGAATAAAAACAAAAAAGTCCATATAAAACCGCTATTTTTCAACGTAAACATAAAAGGTCGAATTTAACTCTTAAAAAACGAGTTTTATTAATCCGACATAAATTAAAACTCATTTCAGGAGTTTGATTTTAACCGACATTGAATTAAATTCATTTTTTGTACATGGACACCCACAGCTTGTAGCTGGTCAGATCACTACAATTTGTAAAGCAGTGTTATCTAATCAGCTTGCACTGCAATTAAACTAATTGTCATTAAAAAGACGAAGAAGAAGAATTTTAGAAGGTTTATCCATACCTACTTTTATTTTTTCGTTGAAAAATTATTTTTAACTGTGGAGTAAATATCGTCTATCCTATATCACCATAGGTTCTTAAAGAGACGAACCTATTGGTATAAACAGTATAGGTCTCCGCTGACTCTAATATGGAGAGTTTCAAGCTAAAATTATATGGATCACTCTTATTAACGGTCCCTGCAATTTACCCTTAAGTAAAATCTATTCATATAAAGGGTGTCTGGTGGCAAAATTATATTTTTAAATGCGATTATTTCAAAAAGTAATAAACGGTGCGGAGGGAGGTTGGCGCCGTTTTAATTATCGATTGGGAGGATTTGTCAGTCACAGCAGTCGAGTGAGCATCGCGCGTTCGCTGAGAAGACATTTTTTTAGGGTAAAGCTGGGATCACACGATTGCCGCAAGGCACCAATTTTCACACTTTTAAATACCCCAATCGTGTGACTGCACAACCAAATGGCTCATGTACCAATCGAGGACAATATTGTGCTTACTTTTACCAATCAAATGCAACCCTGGTGCGGCAATCGTTTGACTGTTTGCTTTGCAACCACGCGTCAATAAAAATAACAAAAATGCACCAATTTTTATTGTGTTCTTGTGCGGCAATCAAACAACACAATACGCGCCAATATTTGCCTTTTTTAATAAATTTCCTTTTTTGTTTCTTTTAGTAGGTAATGAAGATAAATATCTATGTATTAATTTTAATGCATTTAAATTTTTTTTTAAATTATTGCTTTTAACAAAATATGTTCACAAGCATATTTAGCTGTAAAGTGCGAATATTTTTATTTAAGATATTTTTATGCGAACCTTAACATACGAAAAACAAGAATTTTCAAACAAATAAAACAGCTACCACAACAGCTGTTTTCGCAGTTAACACAAGTAAGAACAATCGTGTGACTGTGCTGCGGCAATTGTTGTAACCATTTCGAAGTGTACCAACTAGAGTAGGGCTGCCAGATGTTTGAACCTTTCAACCAGGACACATGGAAAAAATGGATAAAAAATTATACCAACAGAAAAGTTTTTTTTTAATACATATGTATGTAGTATATCGCATCCTAAATACTAAATGGTCACAACTCAAAATTTTTCAAAAATTACTTTTTTTCATAAAGTAATTCTCATATCACATCTCTAGCTACTTACAAAATTGAAAAAGGCATAGCAAAGCTATCTTCAAATTAGACTTTTTTAATAAGGGAACTATTTTTTCAAAGATTTTGTTATTCGTGCTTAATTCCCAGTTTTTATTATTGATAAAAACACTTGAAATTTATTGTTGATGGGATAAGCTATTCCTATGCATTTCACTGGTTGCTTAGGCCAGATCATCAGGAAACTTCATCCATAAAGGTTTTAGACAAACTAAAGATATTAAACCAAATAAAACTGTTAAACGTATAAGAATTATAGCAACAGTTCTACTTGTAACAACATCAAAGTTTAAACAAAACACATCAACAATAAACAACAGTGGGTTCATCTCATCTTACATTTCCCCACTAAGATGAGATGAACCCACTGTTGTTTATTGTTGATGTGTTTTGTTTAAACTTTGATGTTGTTACAAGTAGAACTGTTGCTATAATTCTTATACGTTTAACAGTTTTATTTGGTTTAATATCTTTAGTTTGTCTAAAACCTTTATGGATGAAGTTTCCTGATGATCTGGCCTAAGCAACCAGTGAAATGCATAGGAATAGCTTATCCCATCAACAATAAATTTCAAGTGTTTTTATCAATAATAAAAACTGGGAATTAAGCACGAATAACAAAATCTTTGAAATTAAAATTTTGTATTCCCAAAAATTGAAATTACTTTTTGGAACTATTTTTTTTTAATATTATCACCATTTTTACATAAACTGTTTTTTGGCTCTCCTGAAAATTTAAGAATTTTGAGTTGTCGCCTTTTAGTATTTAGAGTGCGATATGTAAAAACCATCCAGTTTTTATTTTTAAATCCAACAATATATAGAAAAAAAAAATTAACGTGTACTTCATGTACATAAAAATGATGAAAAATAATAAAAAGTTGAGCTTAAAATGTTCTAAACTAAAATAATTTTCAGAAGATTGCACTTTTTCTAGAACTGCATTTCGGTCTTTGATATAGTTATAAAACAGGCAGCATGTCATATTAAAATCAAACTAACATTGAATAATACTCTCCAGTGTTTCAGTCTTTAACGAGTTTCTTTCCTTTGTCCATTGAGCAAACTAAGTACTCAACTTGAAAAAAATCTAACTCTTTTGAGTTTTCTTCAACCAACTCGACAACTGTCAAACTAATCAATTGAAAAAGCCATACACGCTTTGTTTTGGACAACGACCGACTCAGTTGGCAATTGAATTGAAACGTGTATGGGCTGCCTTAGAGAAAGCAATTTGTCGGTTTTCGATTACTTATAAAAGTTGTTTACACGGTATTACTTTTTACAGCCACTAGTTGAAACAAAATTTGAAAGAGGATTGACTATCATCTAATATTATTGAAAGCTTTTACCAGCTTTACACCAGATAACAGTTGAATTTAATTAAAGTTCTTTATACAATTACCTTATGTTAGCAGTGTTATAACAGAAATCTTAACTTTTGTTAACAACTAATGCAAAAAACAAATTTGTTTGTCTTGACCTGTACAAAAAACCAGGACAATTTAATAGTGGACCAGGACACCAGGACAAGTAGTCTAAAACCAGGACAATCCTGGAAAACCAGGACGTATGGCAGGCCTAAGCTAGCGGCAATTAAATTTGTTTAAAAAAAGGCAATCGTGTGATTTCTGAATAATTGATTGGTACAATTTCATTATTGTCCGTCAATATAGAACAATAAAAATTGTGTCATATTGGTGCATTTGCGGCAATCGTGTGATCCCAGCTTAATGATTCTTGCTCGTCGACAATTTTGTTCAAAGTTCATTTTCACTTTAATCGCCTCGTTAACACACAAATCTACCGTTACTGGTCTCCAAGAACCTCCAACCCTCGATTGAAACATTAAATACCTTTACATTGCCTCAGGGTAAATGTTTGGTGTGCCTTATCCACGCATGAGAAAATTTGGTAATTTTTTTTTTAAATTCTCGAAAAACAAGGCTCCGTTTTGAACAGTGTGTTCAAGTCGACAAAAGACATGTGGATGACATACTCTTTAAAAAATAAAATCCGCATTTCCATTCTACCGTTCAATGCTATATTTAAGTTTGAAAATATAAATCTGTTTTTTTTTTAAATTAAATAAAATTTATTTATAAAACATTTATTTTTTTTAAAGCATTATGTAATGGTTAATGGTTTTGCTTTGTTGTTTTTGTCATTCAAAATATGTTTTATTGTGTTTAAAACAGTAATTTTAATATGCCGTTTTTTTCATAATTTGATTTCCGATTTGTTTTTGAAAATATGCCGATTTTTTACTAAAACCATCTGGCACCCCTGGTTGAGATCTTATACAAGTTTTTACAAACTCTCTTATTTTCATCAACCCGCCAACAATATTTAAAAATACAACAGATTACCACAGATATTGTAGAAATACTTATGGTGACAACAGATATTTGTAAGCAAAAAAAAAATGTTATGACAAACTCAATCCAAAACCATAAGCATCTGTTTTTGTTTTTAAGATATGGTGAGTGGGCAAAAGCAAAACCATACAATATCAGTTGCACTCATTCTCTCATTTATATCAGTAGTAACAGATATATATCTGGTGTATCCGTTTCAACAATACTTACTGATACACTCGTGCAGGTCTTTAATACATATTAGGGCGGGTCGATTTGTATGGATGAAAAAAAAAAATTAAAAATCGTATAGCAAAAACGTAATCTTTATAGAATTCTCCGATAAATCCATGGGTCTAAAATAAAATCCTAATCTGCGCATCTCGACTTGAAAATTTTTTTCCTCTTCTTTCGTTAAAATTATTTTCTTTTTTTTTTGATATAAAGTATTAGGTGGGTCGAAAAAAAAAGTTGTGCCAGTCACCACCTGGAAGGAAAGATATGTGAATGAAGTTTCTAAAACAGGAAGCATTTTTTGCCACGCCCCAAAATACAGCACTTTTGGTTTAAATATGTAGCGCTGCCATTTAAAGTCCGATATCATTATATCGCATATCGTTGTTCATGGATTGACAATGGCTTTAGTTTTGCCTTTGGTGACTTTTTAATCCGAGCTCAAATTCTGGGCGCCACTTATGCCATATCGGATTAGCCTTGATTTTTATTTGCATACCCTTCACCACAATTAGTTGTCACGAAGGTATACTTAGTTTGTCATTCCGTGTGAAACTTTTTTATTATTCATCTCAGACCCCATAAAGTATATAAGTATATTCTGCGTCCTTGAGTAATTCTAAAGCTATGGTCACACTTGTAAAATATTTGACGGAAAAAACGGAACCAACAAGCAAATCATTTTCTTTTACTCCAATATTTATTTTGATAATAATACCAAATCTTACAAAAATATGTTTTTTGTTAAGTCTAGTGGTATAATTAGTTTATTTTGTGATATTAAGACCATGTTAAATCGCACTAACTATTAACAAATGTAGTGGTTACGCTTATTTGGTCAAATATTTAATAAGTGTGACCGTAGCTTAAGTCGATTTAGCCAGGTCCGTCTGTTGAAAACACGCTAACTTTCGAAAAACTTAAAAGAAATAAACAAACTTAGTCTCAATTGCTTGTAGTTATCCTAAGTAGTTTGCAATTCAAATTCTGCAAAATCGGTTCAGTAGGGTTAGAGCTATGAAACAAAATTTGGAACCACCACCTAAAAAAATTGATAATTTTGTTAAAAAAAACTAACATTAATGGTGGAACAATGCCCGGAAAAATAAAAGTTTTTGCAAAACAAAGCCATTTTTGAGTTACGCGATTATATGTTGCGCAACCTCCTCCATTTTCAAAATAACGGTATATCTCGAAAACAAGAGCTAACCTAAAGCGTACTTAAATTATGCTAAATCGCCATGTGGCCGGCTTGTCTAATTTTGCAACTAACATGGTGTTATTAATTGATCTATTGTTGTTCACATGTTGTAATTTATTTTAATAATTTTCTTTTGTCTTATTGTATGTTTGTTTACATATTACGTTTCATATCTTGAAATAACATAAAATAAATAATGCTTCAGTGTGCATATAAGAAAAAAGAAGCAAATTGACGGCGTTTTGCTAAGAAACTTCTCAATAATCAGTTAAGGACTCCAGTGTATCTCATATACACATAAAGCATAATGCCTTAGTGTCTTTGAAACAATTTAAGTTTGTTTAAAATAACTCTATTATGTCAAACTTCAATTGATGAAGGCTGCCTCTGATAACTTGCTTTCACATTCACAGTTTTTTAAGCACATGGTAAATTTACAACAGTTTATTCTAACTTCTACCTTATCCAACTTTATAATTACAAGTTCTGTGTGACGAATTTTAAAATGATTGCCTTTATTAACGTTAATTTCTGAAACAATTAAGTTGGCAACACCCAAGTCACCTTTCTAAACGCAACTAACATTTGAATCAATATTTGTATTATCCTTTTTGTAACTTTTACATTTGTTAGCATAGCCAACAACCCTTTATCCATATTAGGATAAAAGCGTTGAAACACCACTACAACCAGGGCTGTCAGAAGTGGCAATTTCTCGGCAAACGTGGCGATTTCTAAACCTCTTTGGCGATTAAATTTTGTGTGTGGTGACATGGCGATTTTTTGGCGACATTTAAAAAAGTCGGCGATTATTTTGCCGATTTCTCAAACGAATTTTACCTTTTTTTCTAATTTATATGTAAAGTAAAGTTTTTTTTTAATTTTTAACAAATTTTAATAACGCAATGCGCACGCGGTTGTTTTAGATATTAAATTGTTAGTGTTGCCAGATAATTATCTGTGAAACATTAAGAAATGTTTGCTATAGAAATCTGGAATAAAAATTTAGTTTTCTTAGATTTTCCGTGGGGTGTTTAGTCGTATATTTTTTGTTCGATTAATCGAACTATTTTAGACGATTTATTGTTCGAATAATTTAAAATCGCTAATTTCGATTAAAGGATAAATCGAAGAATTAATACCGATTAATCGAATGATAATAATAAATAGTATTTCTGTTAAATGCATAATTTTTTTAAAGTTTTAAGGGCCATTATTATAACTTGGCGTTAGCTGTTATCCGACAGTTACGGACGCTTTTTGACAGATAACACATTATTATCTGTCAATTTAATCTTAACTTTTGCTAACTTCAAGTTGTAATAATGGCCCTAAGTCGAATTAAAAAATCAAATGTATGTGTCCGTTGCAATTAAAAAAACGACAAAGGTATGTTAACTCAAAGATTAATATTAATTTATTGGGTATGTTTCAGAAATCGAAATAAAGTGAAATTGAAATTGAGCGATACTTCAAATTCAAATATTTACAAAATGACAGTAGTTTTTCGTGGTTTTAAGTGTTGTTCTTGCAAAAATAATAGATACTTAAAGAATAAAGTAGATAAAATGGAATATTTTTATAAACTCTCATTACATGGTTGTTTTTAAAATTTGCTCGACTTTAAATCAACTTTATTTCGATTTCTAAAACGCGCCCGCATTTTTTTAACAAAATAGTTCATGCGTTTCTCTCTTCAGAATGAGTTTGGCTTACAAATATTGTATTAAAGTAAATTCTCTTTAACAAATTCACAAATTTATCACTTACATAGTGACTACATAGTACTTGCAGAAAATGCTTCACCCACAAAATCAAAGGGGTTACAAGTGGTCCAATAAATAAATATTTTAAACAGGATACTTCGATCGAACCTCTAGAGGAAAATCTTTGCAGAAGCATAGCTGAGGATGGAGTGTCCGTGAAAAGTTTCGAAAAGTTCAAAGTTTTTAAAATCCAAGTGCCAGAAAGTGTATCAGCAATTTGGAGCTACACTGACAAGTTTTTTATAAAAAAAAAAGTTTATTTACTAGTGTATTCATTTAATCGGGCTTTGCTTTAAGCGGTTAACTGCTCGATTAATTAATCAAGATTTTGGTTTAAACGGTTAATAACCGGTTAACTTTGTGATTGATCGGTTGACCGGTTTATAAGGTTTTTTTTTTACAAATTAAGTAATTTCAATAAAAAAATTATTGAAAAAAATTCTTTCACTTATCGTAGATGTTGGAAAACTCGAAACCAACCCATAATACAGAATACCTAATTTCTCAGTGGTTTTCCTGGATATGTCTAAACATATAAAAACTTACATTATGCCACTTCTAATTGTTTGGGTTAATTCTGTTGTTGTGTTACTATCGAGAGTTTCTTCTATTGTCAGGTCACCATCTAACTCATCCTGGCAAAGCTCAGCACCTAAAATTCTGCAAAGAAGTTTATTTCCGAATTCCTTAATTTCTGTTTTTGTACTCTATTTTAAGAATATATTGTATGAAAAAATATTTCTAAACACAACTTTCTTGGTTCACTACATGGTTGCATTGTATAATACATTTTTAAAAGCGAGTTGCTTTGCAACTGACGTTTTGGAACTCACCCATAATTAAAAACACAAAAAAATATGGTTTAATGCTACAAAAAATCGACTGAAATTAAGCGATTTAATCGTTAATCGAAAAATGCCAATTTTAAATTAACCGATCAGTTAATCGAGTAGTAATTAATCGGTTAACCGGTTAACCGAATAAATACCCTATTATTTACTCAAGTATTAACTTTTTCTTAAATTATCGGAAAAAATTCTATAAAATTTCTGGTTTTAGGATGAAACGATTAATTTTAAAATTTTATTCCTTTAATCGAATAAGCAAAAAATGCCAAATATGTATTATTGATATAATCGAACAAAAATAAAACCCGTTGAATTGTACACTTTAATTTTCAGACACTGTTCTTATCGGAAGTTGTCATTTGTTTAAATATTAAAATATATACACACAGTATGGCGACATTTCGAGTTAATAAAATTTTCCAACAATCATTGGATCTTTGCCGAAAAACTAGTCAATTTATTATTTGTTTTGGAAAATAAATTCTTAAAACTGAATCGTTTTCGATTTTATAAGAAATTGATTTTTAAAAATTTAACAATAATAATGTATACTAGGTAGTGGGCAAAAATAGTTAAATAAATAAGCACCGAAATTAAATCATTTCTAAAATTAATTCCCATTCACACGGAATGACAAACTTAGTTTATTATCATTTATCATTAGTGGTGGTGGAGCGTTTAAAATATATTCACTTTTTATTTTTTAAAACCCTGATTTTATATAGAATCGAACACGAATCTTGGTTAGAAGTTCATTTAGTTTGGAGATATTTATTTTGGCGATTTTCGACATACTATTTGGCGATGAATGTGAAAAAGAATCTGACAACCCTGAAATGAACTATTTCATTTGATATTGAATTGCAGAGTAGTTATTGAGTTTTGGAATGCTTTATAATAAAGGTTATATAGATATCAATGTGTAGAATAGGATTCAATCAAAAAATCAAAAAACTTGAAAAATGTAATAATTGCGTTTTGTTATGGACCTCCTCATATATATTATACAAATAGGGTACACTTCTAAAATTTGTCCGCTAAAACTGCGGTATAGGGTATCATATGGTCGGGCTTGACTTTTACTTTTATTGCTTGAAGTTAGCATTGTCATGCTATCAATTTTGTATATAAAACCTCGGTTACGTTTAGTTTTGAATATAACTTTGCTTCAAGAGATTGTGGAAAGTATATCACAACAATACTTTTTCTAGAAATATTGGCAGTTTCATAAAATGCAACTAATTTACACTATATAGTCTATATATATAACTACTATTGGCTAAATTTATAATTAATTTAAAGTTTAAAAGGTTAAAACAATTTCTTCTTCCAGGCTTAAATTGCAATTCTCAGGCTGTTTTAAACATTGGTTCGGTCCTCTGAGCGATGTAAGTCCTGCTGGTCTGCAAGGCTATAAGACCCGAAATACAGAAGCACTTTTTAAAAATAGCCTGGGAATAGCAATCCAAGCCTGGCAAAAAATATTTTTTAAGCATTTTTAGCTTTGAAAAAGATATACATATAAGTTTAGCTAGCAATAACAATGTTTTGTAAATTAATTTCACTTTATAAAACTGCCGCTATTTCTAGAAAAGAGTAGTTTTGTGATGTACTTTCCACAATCTCTTGAAGCAAAGTAATATGTAAAACTAGACGTTACCAGGTTTTTATACAAAAATTTGCTAATATTACAATGCTAGGGGTCATTATTATGTTACTAAACCACCAACCACGCACGTAACAAAATTTATTGACATACACACAATAGAACAATTAAAAGTGCTATTTGTATTCAGGTGTGACGAATCTTATACCTATACCCATAATCATAGTACGAAAAATCCTATACCTGGGTGTATTCTTTTCTTCGATTTCTACGCCGATAGAAGAATGTTATTTTTTTTCTACCACAGTTGAATAAATTAAATGACACCTGCTGCGCATGCTTTCTTACACCCAATTTTCATGATGATTTTTTCCCCTATTTTTGAAACATGTCTTTTTTAGTTTGAAAGCGAGCGGGGGAGAGAAGTAAGCAGGGTAGAAAAAAAGACATGAATCGTATTTTCTGTGTTTTTTTGACATTCCTCTTTGCATTTAATATTGTTTTTTAATTTATGTTGTATTTTTATTTCAAAATTACAATTGCTTATTAAAATATAAAAAAATAAACAAATTTAATTCAAAAAAATTCAATACATACATACATACATCATACATTTTATAAGGAAAATAAAAAAAAATCAAACAAAATAAGAAACATTGTGAAAATTGAACATGTCTTTGGAAGTTTCTTTAAAAAAGAACTACAAAAAAGACATGTCTTTTAAATCATCGTGAAAATTAGGTGTTAGAATTGGAAAAATAATTTTATTCTTGTAATATTTTCAAAATTCTAATTTATTGATAAGGATTAATGTTAGGGTTGGTTAATTTGTAATTTGTTGCTTTAAATATTTTATGATTTTTGTTTTGTTATCAAGCTACATACATACATATCTTTTGAATTTGGAACATTATTTAGACAATTTATTGTTTTGGAAAATTAAAAGTATTTAAAATGTTCTGTCTTGTAATATAAAACATTATAAGTCAGGTAGGCAGAGTATATTTGAACATTTTTTTTTGTTTTCTTTTCGAATTGGACGAACTTAGGGACTCGATTTGAAAAAGAAAAGAAAAGAAAAAACCTTTTAAAAATTGTGAAAGTGGCGTTAAAAGATATAAAGGAAAAGTTTCAAAAAACTATAATAATTGTGAAAAAAAACGTACAAAAAAAAATATTGTTAAAACAACCCGTTAAAGAAAGGAGAACTAAACAAAACGAGAAATAAACATAAATACACTAGACAGAAAAGGTCTGCGTACAAAATTTTTTCTTATTACCATTTAGAAATTTAAATTTTTAAGACATAACATTAAACTCAATCTTGTGATAAGTCCTAAACGCATATTGTTCACATCAGTGAACCAAATTATAAATACCTCTCCCTTCAAACGTCTTGCGATCGTGTAACTGTCAAATGACTGTGTTGCCACATCCACAATTCCACAAATAAAACACTAGTTTGAAAATACAAATCGCCAAATCGTATCATATTTCTAAAGGTGCATGTATACGACAGGTTTTTTACATCTGACTTGTGAACTTTTCAAGTCACGTGTAATTGTGCATGTCAGTCAAAATGGTTGTTTAACATAAGGTTTATAACAAGGACTGGAAATTACGAACGGAAAACACAAAATTAAATTTTATTTTTTAATTAAAAAATTTTTGTGTGTGAAAAAAAAAGAATATTGTTTTTCTGTGTTTAAAATTTAAACGAAAAAGAAAAAAAAAATTTCTTTGAAAACAAAATTTATAGTTTCAAAAAAAAAGCAAAAAGTTTTCTGTAAAAAAAAAACAAATAAAAATTTTCAAAAAACTGTTGTTTTTGTTTTTGTTGAAAAACATTTCTTAAAACATTTTTTTTTAGAATTTTTTTTCTATGTGTGTATTTTTAAAAACTGAAATATGTATGTACCCTGTAGGAAGTCAAACACATTTATAACTAACTTCAAACTGGTTTTTTTATAACCACAACTAGTTGATTAAGTGACTTTTTTCCTTGTCGACGACTCACTATTTTAACATAGGCATGTCATAGGCAGTAGTCAATTGGCCATCTTTGCATGACTTTTTAACTGACTACTAACTACTTATTTTTCAACCTATTTGTAATTAATTAAAAGTATTGTCAGTTTATAATACATTATTTAAATTTTAAATAATTTTTGTCAAAAAAATATATGTACATATGAACATGCATACATACATATGTATATCTTTATATATTTTGATATGGAAACAATTATTTATGAAAATTTTGCATTAAACTGCCCAAAATGATGATCTATAGTAGTCCTGAAATAAATACGCCACATAATTGCTAGTACATAAACAGATTTGTATTGATTTAATTTTTAATTATTTTAAAATGTTTGTATATATTTTTTTCATTTGACTTCATGGCATGCTTGTTTTACTTATTTTGCTTTTATTTGTGTTTTACGTGTGCCTTTTTGGTTGATATCTGCATGAGATTTAAACCAATTTGTAGTCATTTAAAAAAAAGTTAATTTATAGTTAGTGTT
The DNA here is from genome assembly GCA_930367215.1 of Pollenia angustigena. Classification (NCBI taxonomy): domain Eukaryota; kingdom Metazoa; phylum Arthropoda; class Insecta; order Diptera; family Polleniidae; genus Pollenia; species Pollenia angustigena. Next base: position 80,040,996 of record OV884059.1, read on the forward strand.
TTTTGCAACTGACTATTTTATTTACTACAGGGTACTCTCAGAAACCTCTTTATAAATTTTATTGAAATTTGTTTTGAAGAATGCAATTTTTATGACAATGCTTAAATATAATTATTTTGTTTTTGTTTTTTATATTTTTAAGAAAACGTTTTATTTTAAAAACTTTATTTTATGTTTTTAAGAAAACGTTTTATTTCAAAAACTTTATTTTATTTATTTTTTTTCGACGGCTTTTTTTTCAAAACTATTTTAGAAATTTTTTATTTTCTGTAAAATGTAGAATTTTTTAAACTTGCACGATAAATATTTTTTTAGAAACAAAATAAAAAAACATTTTCCGGTCCTTGGTTTATAATATTCGGTCACAAACGTACATGTAATTTGCTTCTGACATTGTCTCTGTTTTTTCCCCATAGTTGTCACAAAAACCAAAATAAAAATGCCGCCACGAAAATTTGTATTAACGCCGTTAAATAATTTAGCCATCTTAACATATTTTTCTTTTAATTCAATGTAATTATTGTATTCGCGATTTTTTCAACGCAGTTTTTTATTAAATTCTCTAAAAAAATTAATAAAAAGCTGCGTTAAAAAAAAATCGCAACTACAATACTACAATTTATATTAAGTATTTTCCTTCTCCTGTAAAGTAAGGAAAATGTTAGTTAGGGCTTTTCTATATTAAAGTAACGATATATTTACATAAATTCTATTCAATGGTGCGATGATCATACATATCTCGGTATTGTAAAATATATACTTCAGCCGGCTAATGATTCCGTCGATAGTGGACGCCGCTGCCGGTTTCTTCTCGGAATAGATTTCTGATGTCAGATGGTTTGTTAGAAGAAATTAGAGCACGCTCTAATTGAAATTTTGTCAGATGACTTTGCATCTGACTTTTACAGAAGCAAAGTTTAAAAGGTAACACACGACATGTATGTATTTTGCAGTGGGAAATTTGACATGTCAGATGACAAAAACATGTCGTGTACGGTCGCCTTAAGTGGACCGCAAACTTCTGTGAAAACCGTTATATTCATATTAAATAATTAATTATAATTTGGTTGGCAATTAAACATTACAAAATTTACAGCTGTATAAGTATTATTTAGAGTAATTGAGGGGGGAAAAATATATACATACATATATATATGTATATGTATATATAGATATATAAGTGGCATGTCATAACGTCCAGTGACATAGTGTCATAACGTCGATCAAAGAAATGTCATAGCGTCCGCGGACGTTATGACACTTTACAAAGTATCATAATGTCCACAACTTAACTTATAATGAAAAATATTAAAATGTGCAAAATTTGTTTTGAAATACCGTTAAAATTTCAAGTGATTATCAAAACTTAAGAAAAAAAATTAGTTTAAACTGAATTTCATCGATTGCGGACGTATGCGATAAAGCTAAAGAAGTTAATATGGAAACTGTTAAATATAGTTATGAGTTTGTTAGCCGATTTAGAAGAAATTCCAAGTTATTAGTGCTGATAAATGAAAAACAAATATTTCGCCAAAAACACATATGTACTTCGAGATTGTACCCGGTATGCATGCTATTTCAAGAATTGCGGTGTGAGTGTTGGACTTAAAAGCGATGGAGTGTGCGAACAGCTAAGCCTGGAATACAAGCATAATCATGGTTCTGCAGAACAGTTAATTAACAAGTTTAAAATGATGAGCAATGTTCAAAAACCAGTGCGGTGATAAGCTTGCTTACAAAAGGAAAGGAGTTCGTGAAATTTTTGATGATGAATGTATTAAAGAAAGAGATCTTGCTGGTACTGCATCTTTTGCAAAAATGAAAAGGCAGCTACATATACAGAATCAGAAACAATGGTATTCCGAAAAGTCCTTAATGTTTGAAAACGATGCTATTTTCAAAGAGTATGGTGTTTCAAAGCATGTAAATAAGCCGTTCTATAGAGACACAATAATAGAGGATGACTTCTCTTACATCATTTTAATCTCACCAACTATTGCGGATATCATCGCAAAAAAGCCCAATGGACGTCGCTATTTACTTGATGGAACTTTTAAAACTGTACCATGTTGTGGTTACAAGCAACTTCTTAGTATTCACTACTACTATATGGAACGTGTAAGTAAAAATTATGCTTTACATCCTTTTTAACTATATACGAATATCATTGGTGTTTTTTTTTCAGACTTTTCCTTTCATGTATATTTTAATGTCCAAAAAAACGAGAAAAGTCTACGAACACGTATTTAGATTTATTGATAGAAATTTTTTACAATTCGATGTCTTTGGCTTTTCATACAGATTATGAAGCAGCTTTAAGGCAGGCTTTAGGAAATGTGTTTCCTAATGCGTCATTAAAAGGTTGCTGGTTGGTTCCATTACTGCCAAGTCCTGAGACGCAGAGGTCAAAAGATAAGCAGGTTTGGAATTTTGATAAAAAGAAATAAAGACTGCGGTAATTGGTACCGAAAAATCTTTAGTCTGCCATTGGTTAAGCCAGAGCAAATAGAAGAAATGTTTCTCAATGTTAAAAACGAGTTACTTGATTTACCAAACCACCAACAGGAGCCTTTAAGTATATTTGTGCAATATTTTGAAAAGCAGTGGATGAAGAAAGTAAGTTGCATTTGTAATGAAATAAAACAGTCAGTATAAATCAAAATCTGCATAAATAATTCATAAGTGTTGCAATTTAAAAAACTTTGGTTTGATTAAGGAGTAGCTTAGGGAATTAAAAGAAATCATAAAGAAAATATGAAAAAAATTTGGATGGAAATAAAATTAAAAGGAGGAGAAATATTTCTTTTGATTAATCAAACCAAACTTTTCGCATTATTTTTCGATTTCTTTTACTCTTATGATCTTTATATAGGAATTTAGTTTTGAATTTTATACGTTTATCACAATTATAATAAAATATAACTAACAAAAGTTCTACAACTATTCCTTTAGGTTACTCCACAAGGTTTTTCTGTTTATAAAGAAGCTGTGCGAACCACAAGTGCTTTAGAAGGATTTAATTCCAAGCTATCGAAACAAATTGAAAAACATGGAAGTTTTTTTTAAATTTCTACAAACTATTCGAGATGAAGATTTTTTTCAGTCTGTTTCCTTGTGCCAAATTGCTACAGGTGTGTTATCTATTTTCCCAAAAAAGCGAAGAACGCAAAACAATAAAAATAATAAAATCCAAAAATTGAATCAGCAACTTGATATGGGGCGTATATCAGTATCTGAGTTTTTTAATATCTTTATAAATGAAGAAAATAATTTGCTGTCATATGATATTAATTCAGAAGATATCGAAGAAGCAATCGAATCGGAAACAGAAGATATCGGCGAAAATGCTTCCTGTATCAGTCAGGTGACAGACGTTTTAAAATGCGTTGTATGCATGGTAGAATCAAGAATTATCTAATTGATGCCTTGTAAGCATTTTAAGGTTTGTTCTACTTGTTTTCAAAATTTGGAAACTAAGTGCAAGAGAAATAATTCAACTTTTTTTGCCCTTATTGCAGACAAATTGTTGAAAGTAATATAAATATATATCAATTTTTGGGGCCTTACATCCTTACGTAATTTTGCTTACCACCGACACATATATATATACGTATTAAGTTATAGGATCCCGCTTCATCATTGAAATTTTTTATACTTCAACTAGCTTAACCCGGTGCGCTTCGCTACACTGCTTTAACCACCTTTGAAGACTCTCCCTTTAATAGTTCTTTAGTAGAGACATATTTAATATCCTGTGAGAGGTATTTTCCCCCTGCGCTTACCCGCCTTATTTTTATTTTCAAAAGTGTAGTATACCATAAGAGTGACTTCTACAAAGTTTGAACAGACTTACTTTAATAGTTCTTAAGATAAGAGATATTAAACATCGTCGTTCTATGGGGGGTACCACTTCCCCCGCTGCTATATTATTTCAATTTTTGCGCTCAGAAGATCCTACTACCAAAAGTTCAACATAATGCGTGCAGTGGCTCTTATTAATATTTCTATCTATGAGGAGTACTGCTCCTCCCCTGTCTTCCCCGCCTTTTTTATATTGAAATTTATAGTTTACCCTAATAGTAGCTCTAACCACGTTTGAAGACTTTCCCTTTAATAGTTCTTCAGTTGAGCGATATTTAATATATGCATCCTATGGGAGATATTTCCACCCCTGCACATGCCCGCTTTATTTTTATTTTCAGTAGTGTAGTATACCATAAGAGTGACTTCTACAAAGTTTGAACATTCTCACTATAACAGTTCTCAAGATATGTGATAAAACATTGGCGTCCTATGGGGAAACCACTTCCCCCGCTGCTATTTTGTTTCAATTTTGGGGCTCAGAAGATCCTACTACCAAAAGTACAACAAATTGCTTGCAGCGGCTCTTATTAATATTTCTATCTATGAGGGTTACTGCTCCTTTTCTGGCTACCCCGCCCCTTTCTATATTGAAATTTATAGTTTACCATAATAGTAGCTTTAACCACGGTTGAAGACTATCCCTTAGATAGTTCTTCAGTTGAGCGATATTTAATATATGCATCCTATGAGAGGTATTTCCCCCCCTGCGCCTACCCGCTTTATTTTTATTTTCAATAGTGTAGTATACCATAAGAGTGACTTCTAAAAAGTTTGAACATTCTCACTATAACAGCTCTTAAGACATGCGATATTAAATATTGGCGTCCTATGGGGAAACCACTTCCCCCGCTGCTACTTTATTGCAATTTTGGGCTCAGAAGATTTTACTACCAAAAGTTCAACAAAATGCGTGAAGCGGCTCTTAAGATATGCGATATATAATATTGGCATCCAATTGGGGGTACCAATTCCCCTGCCCCTATCGAAAAAATAAGTAGCCTATTTTATTTTTAGGGTTCACGTGATGCTACTGTAAAAATGCAGGAAAATCGGTTCAGTAGTTTAGAAGTCTATAAGCCAACAAACAAACAAACAAACAAACAAACATACAAACATTTTTCATTTTTATATATATATAGACTAGCTAAACCCGGTGCGCTTCGCTACACTGCTTAAACCACTTCTTCAGTTGAGAGATATTTATTATATGCTTTATTTTTATTTTCAAAAGTGTAGTATACCATAGGAGTGACTTCTACTAAGTTTGAACATTCTTACTATAACAGTTCTTGTGATATATGATATTAAACATTGGCGTCCTATGGGGGGTAACATTTCCCCGCTGCTATTTTATTTCAATTTTGGGGTTCAGAAGATCATACTACAAAAAGTTTAATAAAATGAGTGCAGCGGCTCTAAATTATATTTCTATGTATGAGGGGTACTGTTCCTCCTCTGTCTACGCCGCCCATTTCTATATTGAAATTTAAAGTTTGCCATAATAGTAGCATTAACCGCGTTTGAAGACTCTCCCTTTAATAGTTCTTCAGTTGAGAGATATTAAATATATGCATCCTATGGAAGGTATTTCCCCCCTGCGCCTTCCCGCTTTATTTTTATTTTCAAAAGTGTAGTATACCATAAGTGTGACTTCTACAAAGTTTGAACATTCTAACTTTAATAGTTTTTAAGATATCCGATATTAAACATTGGCGTCCTATGGGGGGTAACTCTTCCCCCGCTGCTATTTCGTTTAAATTTTGGGGCTTAGGAGATCCTACTACCAAAAGTTCAACAAAATGCGTGCAGCGGCTCTTAAGATATGCGATATTTAAAATTGGCATCCAATGGGGGGTAGCAATTCCCCTGCCCCTATCGAAAAAATAAGTGGCCTATTTTATTTTTAGGGCTCACATGATGTTACTGTAAAAATTTCAGGAAAATCGGTTCAGTACTTTAGGAGTCTATAAGCCAACAAACAAACATACAAAAAAATATTTTTAACGAAAATTTGTAAACATATTATTGTCACCGGAAACCATATTATAGTTAAATTTGTCCTCCACCATGAAGCCATGTTAAACATGTTATGTTATAATTTAAAAGATTTTGTTTTTCGTGCTTAATTCCCAATTTTTATTCTTGATAAAAACACTGAAATTTGTTGTTGATGGGATAAGCTATTCCTATACGCATTTCACTGGTTGCTTAGGCCAGATTGTCAGGAAACATCATCCAAAGATTTTAGAAAATTCATTTTATGTTATGTTAATATTTAAAATGTTTTTTCTCTGGGTTTAGTTTAAATTTTTACGCAAAGTAGGACACATAGAATAAGTTGGATTTTAAATGCTTTCTATTTATCTGTTAAACATTAAATTTCACAGGAATTAAACAAGTGTAGATTTCTTTCATAGATTTAACCAAACCTACATAAGACCAATTTAGAGCTTGCAGAGGAAAGGTTATTCAGGATACAAAAGACAGTTTGGAGTTTGCCGAAGCATACCTAAGCTAAACCAAAATGTAGTAATAAAGTGATCTCTGTACTACAACAAAGCAAAGAACACTAGGCATTTTGTTGCCAGCATTGAGACGGCAAATGTCAAAATATCTTTATTATGGTATTGGTATTGTATATTATGGTATTGGTATTGTATAATTCGAAACTAGGTTCTATGTTTTACTAAATTTTTGTTCTTCTGAAGCTAAATTTACTTTGTGAAATGAAAAGTTCTTTTATATACATATTAAAAAAGACCTGCACAGATATATCTGTTTATATCTGTTTCTGTGTTTTTTCTAAAGTGGATGCGTATGGATGAGTGCTCTTGTGTTTCTGATATAAATTGATATTGATATGATTTGTAAAAGTGTGTATGTAAGTTAATAAAAAAAGCGAAAGAGAGTAACATATCTGCTAATATCTGTTTCTCAAAAGCAGATACTAGTGGATACTGATGGAATACAATAGGTTACTTATATTACGATACCGTTATTTTCAATTATTTATTTTATTATTTATTTAATAGATATATTATACATATTTTCCAAAAATTAAACTAAATTTATTTACAAAATTCATTTGACTATTGATAAATATCTATAACTGGCTTAACTTTGTAGTTGTGAGCCAGGATGGCAAAATAATTGCTGTTAAAATACATGAGAAAAATAATTAAAAAGAACTACATTACACAAATGTTATTATTTTAGGGTATCATCTAAAGCTATACAAATTCATGAAGTAAAAGTTTTCTGTATTTTAAACAGGAGTCTAAATAATTCACAAGACTTAAAATTACAGGACTAACCATTAAGGATGCTTAAGACTTCTGATAAGTTTAGGATTTTTTTGTTGAAGTATTTACGTCTGTATCCGTTAAAGATAGGACAAATGCCAATAAAATGAAGTGTGTTTTCTGTAGCATCGAGGTTACAAAGTGTGCATAAACCGACCGTTGTACTTCTGAAAGGTCTAGAATTTATGTCTATCAGACCTCCTCTTGCTCTAATTAGGATACTTATAGCACGAGATGATAGATTAGAGATAGCAGTTTGCAATGGAGAGTAATTTAACTGTGAATATAGGTCGTGGAATTGAGAATTTCTTGCTGCAGTGATTAAGTCTTGCTTTTCATAGGAAACAACGAGGGGAAGAATTGACTTGCAGTGTTTGCTGAGTATATCGGAAGTATTTGCCGGAACAAAGTTTATTTTACTACACAAATTCGTCCAATCTTCAGCCCAAAAAGTATGTTTATCAATTATTTTTTCCGCAAGTTGGCGAGGTAGTCTACTAAAAGGCATATTCAGTACTTTGTTTAAATAATTAAAATGCAGATTTAATGTATCGACATATAAAGAGTTTAATCCGGTTTCTAATAATAGCATGTAGTTTGGGGTATTGATAGGTAAATTTAACATTTTTTTAATGAAAAAACGAAGCAGTTTCTCAACTATGTCGTATTTTTTGTAGCCCCATATTTGGGCACCGTAAAACATAATAGAACGCGAAGCAGCACTAAAGATTTTAAGTTTATTTGTATTAGATATTTTTGGGTGGTTTATGTATTTAGACCACGAAGAACACAAAGCCATTTTTGATGTGGATAATTTGCTTGATAAATGATTATTAAATGATAAATTGTAACTGAGTTCAATTCCAAGATACTTATATGAATTTACAATTTCCACCACATTTTCTCCAAAAGTCCAGGTTAGGGTTTCGGGTAACCTTGTTCCGCTGCGAAAAACGACTATTTTGGATTTTGTCAGATTGACTTTTAGATGCCATAAGTTACAGTACACGTAAAGAGAGTCAATCATAGTCTGCAGACCACGCGGCGAGTCAGAAAGTATGACAATGTCGTCAGCATAAAGCAAAATTTTTATCTCGATGTTGTCAACACTTATTCCACCAGGGAGTATATCGGCAAGGTCATTTAAGTATAGCGCAAACAGTATTGGGCTTAATATGCACCCTTGCTTGACACCCAGCTTAACATCAAAGGAATCAGAGAACGTATTTCCAAACAATATCTTGCTAGTAGTCTTATCATATGAGTGCTGAAGTAATCTTATTAATTTTGAGGACAATCCCATACAAGATAATTTGTAAAACAAAGAATTCCTGGGAATCGAATCAAATGCGCATGAAAAATCGACGAAGAACGCATATGTAGGTATATTTGCCATTTAATTTGTTTAAATGAACAATATTGATAAGGTTGAAAATATTGTCGATGGTAGAATATTGCTTCCTGAAACCCGCTTGGTATTCATTTAAAATATTGTTTTTATTGATCCAATCGGTAATACGGTTCAAAAGGATGCTGTTGAAGATTTTGCATAAAGTATCTATTAAAGATAATCCACGGTAGTTAGAGGGACAGTTAGGATCTCCTTTTTTTAATAATGGGATGAGAACTGCAGTTTTGAAAGTAGACGGTATATATTTTCTTTCAGAAATATAACATTTAGAACATATAGCACCTCTTTAATAAAATTAACTGGAGCATATTTATAAAACTCGTAACTAATGCCATCCGAGCCAGGAGATTTGTTGTCTTTTAAGCCTTTTAAAACCGAAAAGAGTTCACATAGTTCAATTGGAGAATCAAGAAAGGCATCCGTGTTGTAAGGCATGCACCAGTGAAACGTACTTATGGAATTAGAACTTTGTAATATATTTCTAAAGTGTTGTAGAAAATCGTCAGCACACAAATCACCACGAATAGAATGAGGGCAAGATTTTAGATCATTAGATAATTTTCACCACTCTTTGCTGCTTCTTACTTTATTCAACTGATTAAGGTTAGTATTGTACAGCTGGTTATTTTCAATTATTTTTCAACGCAAAAGAGCCGACCCTTTGGCTGTTGAAAAAATAATTTTTTACAAAAACAAAATATGTATGTACACTTGAACAGTTATTTTTTTCAATAATTTTTGCGTGATGTGTTTCGAGCCCAAAAAAAAACAAACAAAAAACTTTACAAGAATAAAATGTGTTGCTTGTTTTTTTGGAAGGCAAACATTTTTGAAATTTTCGGTACCGATATGTATTTTGTTTGTGTAAAAAATTCTTTCATGAAATTGAAAGGTTGCGTTTTCTTCGTTCAAGTGCCAAGTAGACAAAAATTATTGAAAAAAATTAAATTCTGAAAGAACTGAACACGTGTACATACTTTGTGTTTGTAAAAAATAAAACCTAGCAGGAAGCGGTTTGATCAGGCCTACCATATTTACCAATAAATCTGCATTTTGACGATTTTTTTCCTCTAAATTATCAAAGTGCCTATTTTTTGATAAACACTTACAACACGGTAATTTTTGGTTTGTTTTATATAAATTATTAATTTTGGGTAACTTGTTACACAAGGAGAGTATATCGGCTGAGTATATCGGAAGTATTTGCCGGAACAAAGTTTATTTTACTACACAAATTCGTCCAATCTTCAGCCCAAAAAGTATGTTTATCAATTATTTTTTCCGCAAGTTGGCGAGGTAGTCTACTAAAAGGCATATTCAGTACTTTGTTTAAATAATTAAAATGCAGATTTAATGTATCGACATATAAAGAGTTTAATCCGGTTTCTAATAATAGCATGTAGTTTGGGGTATTGATAGGTAAATTTAACATTTTTTTAATGAAAAAACGAAGCAGTTTCTCAACTATGTCGTATTTTTTGTAGCCCCATATTTGGGCACCGTAAAACATAATAGAACGCGAAGCAGCACTAAAGATTTTAAGTTTATTTGTATTAGATATTTTTGGGTGGTTTATGTATTTAGACCACGAAGAACACAAAGCCATTTTTGATGTGGATAATTTGCTTGATAAATGATTATTAAATGATAAATTGTAACTGAGTTCAATTCCAAGATACTTATATGAATTTACAATTTCCACCACATTTTCTCCAAAAGTCCAGGTTAGGGTTTCGGGTAACCTTGTTCCGCTGCGAAAAACGACTATTTTGGATTTTGTCAGATTGACTTTTAGATGCCATAAGTTACAGTACACGTAAAGAGAGTCAATCATAGTCTGCAGACCACGCGGCGAGTCAGAAAGTATGACAATGTCGTCAGCATAAAGCAAAATTTTTATCTCGATGTTGTCAACACTTATTCCACCAGGGAGTATATCGGCAAGGTCATTTAAGTATAGCGCAAACAGTATTGGGCTTAATATGCACCCTTGCTTGACACCCAGCTTAACATCAAAGGAATCAGAGAACGTATTTCCAAACAATATCTTGCTAGTAGTCTTATCATATGAGTGCTGAAGTAATCTTATTAATTTTGAGGACAATCCCATACAAGATAATTTGTAAAACAAAGAATTCCTGGGAATCGAATCAAATGCGCATGAAAAATCGACGAAGAACGCATATGTAGGTATATTTGCCATTTAATTTGTTTAAATGAACAATATTGATAAGGTTGAAAATATTGTCGATGGTAGAATATTGCTTCCTGAAACCCGCTTGGTATTCATTTAAAATATTGTTTTTATTGATCCAATCGGTAATACGGTTCAAAAGGATGCTGTTGAAGATTTTGCATAAAGTATCTATTAAAGATAATCCACGGTAGTTAGAGGGACAGTTAGGATCTCCTTTTTTTAATAATGGGATGAGAACTGCAGTTTTGAAAGTAGACGGTATATATTTTCTTTCAGAAATATAACATTTAGAACATATAGCACCTCTTTAATAAAATTAACTGGAGCATATTTATAAAACTCGTAACTAATGCCATCCGAGCCAGGAGATTTGTTGTCTTTTAAGCCTTTTAAAACCGAAAAGAGTTCACATAGTTCAATTGGAGAATCAAGAAAGGCATCCGTGTTGTAAGGCATGCACCAGTGAAACGTACTTATGGAATTAGAACTTTGTAATATATTTCTAAAGTGTTGTAGAAAATCGTCAGCACACAAATCACCACGAATAGAATGAGGGCAAGATTTTAGATCATTAGATAATTTTCACCACTCTTTGCTGCTTCTTACTTTATTCAACTGATTAAGGTTAGTATTGTACAGCTGGTTATTTTCAATTATTTTTCAACGCAAAAGAGCCGACCCTTTGGCTGTTGAAAAAATAATTTTTTACAAAAACAAAATATGTATGTACACTTGAACAGTTATTTTTTTCAATAATTTTTGCGTGATGTGTTTCGAGCCCAAAAAAAAACAAACAAAAAACTTTACAAGAATAAAATGTGTTGCTTGTTTTTTTGGAAGGCAAACATTTTTGAAATTTTCGGTACCGATATGTATTTTGTTTGTGTAAAAAATTCTTTCATGAAATTGAAAGGTTGCGTTTTCTTCGTTCAAGTGCCAAGTAGACAAAAATTATTGAAAAAAATTAAATTCTGAAAGAACTGAACACGTGTACATACTTTGTGTTTGTAAAAAATAAAACCTAGCAGGAAGCGGTTTGATCAGGCCTACCATATTTACCAATAAATCTGCATTTTGACGATTTTTTTCCTCTAAATTATCAAAGTGCCTATTTTTTGATAAACACTTACAACACGGTAATTTTTGGTTTGTTTTATATAAATTATTAATTTTGGGTAACTTGTTACACAAGGAGACAACTGTTATCTCATTCGCGGACAAGACGGCATATGCCGTCAAAATTAGAGAAAAATGTTGGGACAGGACGGCATATACCGTCACCTATTGTTTATATTATTGGGACAAGCCGGTAGCTACCGCAGTAAATTTAATGTAAAATTATAGGTTGTATTTGTAAACGTCCCAATAAATTTTCTTCAATGTGCCTTAGAACAAAAAATAACGGCCATTTACGTTTGCAAACACATGTTGCGATTAAGTACACATAAGCAGAAGCAAGACGGCATATCCCGTTAGTTTTCAGTTCATTTTTTTATATGTGTCCAGTGGTACTTGTTGTTTTTTGAAAAGTAAAAGCAAATAAATTTGCTGGTAAAGGTGATCATATTTTATTAAAAAAAAAGGGAAATCGTGAAACTTTTAAATTAAAATAAAATTCTTTATCAATAAATAAAGAAATATGTGAGTTTTAGTGAACAAAATGGACCAGTACAACAAAGAGAGAGATAGAGTTTTAAAACTGTTTGACGTAATTGATTCTGGCGATGAATCGGCATGCGATCCTTTCAGCGATGATGGAGAGTATGGCAGCGATCCAAATTATGAACCAGATGGAGAAAATTCCGACGAAATCTCAGGTAAGGAAGAAAACCCTACTTGCAGTAAATTTAAGGCGTTATGTGTACCTGTAAGTTCTACACTTCGTGACAAAATATTACTACCAGAGGATGAAGTAGCAAATATTCCCGATTGTGAGGATGGTGACTCTGATAATAGTTCAGACTCAGAAGAACTGGAAGAGCCACGTCCGGAAATGGAATTTGAAGATGAGTGGCTCGAAAACACAATAGAAATACCCCAATTTACTTTCGATTTAACAAACTGTGGAGTAAAAATCAATATTGATAAGGATTGTAATCCGAGAAATGTTTTCGATGAGATTTTTACGTCAGATATCATTACAAAGTTGGTAAACTCAACGAATATTTATGGGTCCAACCTATGCTGTAATAGTCGTCCACATACTCGAAACGCACGCTTTGCTATCTTTAAGCCCACCTGTAATGAAGAAATGTTTCAGTTTCTAGATCTTTGCTTGCTCCAAGGCCAAATCAAGGCACCTAAAATTCGTGATATGTTTTCAAGTGATCCACTTTATTATCATCCGGTATTTCGTAACACTATGACTGGTCGTAGATTTGAACAGCTATTACGCTGTTTAAGTTGCTATTCTGAAAGAAACGATGACACAAAACTTAAAAAAATAAAGCCATTACTGGATCTTTTTATAAAAAGTTTTCAAAAAGCCTACTTCCCTGAAGAGTACCTTTCTTTGGATGAATCCCTTCTACTGCACCGTGGACGCCTCCATTTCCGGCAATATATAAAAGGAAAAAAAGCCAAATATGGAATTAAATTGTACGAGTTTACATCAAGCGATGGGTATGTTTTGAATATTGAAATATACCAAGGAGCAGTAGAAAAGAACCAAACTTCTAAAGTTGGAGATATTGTTTAACGTTTAATGTATCCATACACAAATAAAGGTCACCATCTAATAATGGACAATTTTTACAATAGCGTCAATCTTTCTAAGACTATGTTATCGTACAAAACACATATAACAGGTACACTGCGAGCAAATCGTAAAGGAAATCCGAAAGCTGTTACTAGTGTAAAACTTGCCAAGGGGAGTACATATGGCGTCGTCAAGGCCAAGTTTACGTATCTAAATGGCGTGATAAGCGCGAAGTACTGTGCATAACAACTGCAAACCACCCTGAACTCGTTGAAACTACAACAAAATGGGGACGTGATGTTTTAAAACCAAAGGAGATAATCACTTATAATAACTATATGTCAGGAATCGACAAAATGGATCAAATGACATCCTACTATTCGTCACCGCGAAAAACTATTCGCTGGTATAAAAAACTTATATTCCACTTATTGGATGTCGCAGTCTGGAACTCCTACTATATTTTTCAAATTAAAAGTGACTCAAAAATGACATTCATAGATTTTAGAAACATATTAATCAAATCTTTAATACAATTGCCGGAATCCATACAATCAGGAAAAGAATTAGTATCAATTGGTCCACTACATGGAGGTAATAAGAGGTCTTCCAATTCACATGCTAATGACATGCAAAACCCACATTACATCGAGAAAATACCTCTGGCAACTGATAACAGGAAGCGGAAGACCATTTATTTAAGGTGTAGCCAGTGCCAAAAAGCGAAGGTCCGTAAGGAAACATCATACAGGTGCAAAAATTGTCCCAACAAACCTGCTCTTTGTCCTGGAAAATGTTTTGAAGAGTACCATTCATGTTAAGATTAATTAAATTATTTATTTTGAAGTTTACTTTTTCTTTATTTTTGCAAACATCCTTATTTTGAATCCCAAATAAATGAATTATTTGTTATTTTGCTTTAAAACTACTTAATTACTTTAATTTTAATCAATAAATCGTTTTTTATCTTCAACTACAATGTATTTTAATTAATGTGTTAATAATTTAGCGCTTATACTTAAGGAAAAAAAGGTTATACATATTTATTTTATATATGCAGTGTTTGTATTGTGTCTATCCCAACAAACACATTTTGAAAAATATACAACTTCATATGAGAAGCTTAAAGGAAATGCGGTACATAAGTATGTTTTACTTGACCTAAGAATTGTAACCAGAAAAATAAATAATTTTTTCCAATAGATATTTGTAAACAAAAAATTACTTAGGTTATCAATAACCAAAAATTAATAAATTTTACTTTATTTCCCAGCAAAAACTTTGCTTACAAAATAAGCAGAAAAATAATGAGAATTTGACGAGCCGTCTAATTACTTTTCTACTAGAAAAAGTACTTATTTTTGTTCTAGATGTCCCAAAAGTAATCCTTTATAATTTAGCCTATTATAATCTAAAAAATAATATGTATTTTTTATACTTAAAATTTTTATAAAAATATATAGTTACACAAAGTCAATAAAGTAAATTTTTTTTTTTTTTTTTTTAATTATTTTATTTTTTCTTATTCCATTTTACTATATTTTTTCTTATTTTTTTCTGTCTCTGGCGGGATTTGATCCCGCAACCTCGGTGCTGATAGACTAGCTCTCTACCAGCTAGTAGTAGTTTTTGTATTAAAAAACTATGTTTTTGACTATAAGGACTATAATGAAATTTTTATTGTCATAATGAAAATATAAATTTTTCTGTATATTTAAGATATAATAATAAAGTTATTATTTAATATATAACTAATAATCCAAAAAGTGGCGAATAAAGCTACAAAGTAATGAATTCTTGAAGTCATTAAAAGTAGGATTGTAAGTAAAGTTTTTGCTGGGTTGGTTACCACAACCAAAAAAAAAATATATATAACGATAATGGTTAAAGATTCCCAATTGAAAATAAAGGAATTTTTCTCGTAACTTTTACAAAAAATAATAAAAGTAATCATTTTTAGTCCCTGAGTTTTTTTTGGAATAAAAACAAAAAAGTCCATATAAAACCGCTATTTTTCAACGTAAACATAAAAGGTCGAATTTAACTCTTAAAAAACGAGTTTTATTAATCCGACATAAATTAAAACTCATTTCAGGAGTTTGATTTTAACCGACATTGAATTAAATTCATTTTTTGTACATGGACACCCAAAGCTTGTAGCTGGTCAGATCACTACAATTTGTAAAGCAGTGTTATCTAATCAGCTTGCACTGCAATTAAACTAATTGTCATTAAAAAGACGAAGAAGAAGAATTTTAGAAGGTTTATCCATACCTACTTTTATTTTTTCGTTGAAAAATTATTTTTAACTGTGGAGTAAATATCGTCTATCCTATATCACCATAGGTTCTTAAAGAGACGAACCTATTGGTATAAACAGTATAGGTCTCCGCTGACTCTAATATGGAGAGTTTTCAAGCTAAAATTATATGGATCACTCTTACTCTTATTAACGGTCCCTGCAATTTACCCTTAAGTAAAATCTATTCATATAAAGGGTGTCTGGTGGCAAAATTATATTTTTAAATGCGATTATTTCAAAAAGTAATAAACGGTGCGGAGGGAGGTTGGCGCCGTTGGAATTATCGATTGGAGGATTTGTCAGTCACAGCAGTCGAGTGAGCATCGCGCGTTCGCTGACAAGACATTTTTTAAGGGTAAAGCTGGGATCACACGATTGCCGCAAGGCACCAATTTTCACACTTTTAAATACTCCAATCGTGTGACTGCACAACCAAATGTCTCAAGTACCAATCGAGGACAATATTGTGCTTGCTTTTACCAATCAAATGCAAGCCTGGTGCGGCAATCGTGTGACTGTTTGCTTTGCAACCACTCGTCAACAAAAATAACAAAAATGCACCAATTTTTATTGTGTTCTTGTGCGGCAATCAAACAACACAATACGCGCCAATATTTGCTTTTTTTAATAAATTTCATTTTTTGGTTTCTTTTAGTAGGTAATGAAGATAAATATGTATTAATTTATAATGCATTTAAATTTTTTTTAAATTATTGCTTTTAACAAAATATGTTCACAAGCATATTTAGCTGTAAAGTGCGAATATTTTTATTTAAGATATTTTTATGCGAACCTTAACATACTGCCACAACAGCTGTTTTCGCAGTTAACACAAGTAAGAACAATCGTGTGACTGTGCTGCGGCAATTGTTGTAACCATTTCGAAATGTACCAACTAGCGGCAATAAAATTTGTTTAAAAAAAGGCAATCGTGTGATTTCTGAATAATTGATTGGTACAATTTCATTATTGTCCGTCAATATAGAACAATAAAAATTGTGTCATATTGGTGCATTTGCGGCAATCGTGTGATCCCAGCTTAATGATTCTTGCTCGTCGACAATTTTGTTCAAAGTTCATTTTCACTTTAATCGCCTCGTTAACACACAAATCTACCGTTACTGGTCTCCAAGAACCTCCAACCCTCGATTGAAACATTAAATACCTTTACATTGCCTCAGGGTAAATGTTTGGTGTGCCTTATCCACGCATGAGAAAATTTGGTAATTTTTTTTTTAAATTCTCGAAAAACAAGGCTCCGTTTTGAACAGTGTGTTCAAGTCGACAAAAGACATGTGGATGACATACTCTTTAAAAAATAAAATCCGCATTTCCATTCTACCGTTCAATGCTATATTTAAGTTTGAAAATATAAATCTGTTTTTTTTTTAAATTAAATAAAATTTATTTATAAAACATTTATTTTTTTTAAAGCATTATGTAATGGTTAATGGTTTTGCTTTGTTGTTTTTGTCATTCAAAATATGTTTTATTGTGTTTAAAACAGTAATTTTAATATGCCGTTTTTTTCATAATTTGATTTCCGATTTGTTTTTGAAAATATGCCGATTTTTTACTAAAACCATCTGGCACCCCTGGTTGAGATCTTATACAAGTTTTTACAAACTCTCTTATTTTCATCAACCCGCCAACAATATTTAAAAATACAACAGATTACCACAGATATTGTAGAAATACTTATGGTGACAACAGATATTTGTAAGCAAAAAAAAAATGTTATGACAAACTCAATCCAAAACCATAAGCATCTGTTTTTGTTTTTAAGATATGGTGAGTGGGCAAAAGCAAAACCATACAATATCAGTTGCACTCATTCTCTCATTTATATCAGTAGTAACAGATATATATCTGGTGTATCCGTTTCAACAATACTTACTGATACACTCGTGCAGGTCTTTAATACATATTAGGGCGGGTCGATTTGTATGGATGAAAAAAAAAAATTAAAAATCGTATAGCAAAAACGTAATCTTTATAGAATTCTCCGATAAATCCATGGGTCTAAAATAAAATCCTAATCTGCGCATCTCGACTTGAAAATTTTTTTCCTCTTCTTTCGTTAAAATTATTTTCTTTTTTTTTTGATATAAAGTATTAGGTGGGTCGAAAAAAAAAGTTGTGCCAGTCACCACCTGGAACGAAAGATATGTGAATGAAGTTTCTAAAACAGGAAGCATTTTTTGCCACGCCCCAAAATACAGCACTTTTGGTTTAAATATGTAGCGCTGCCATTTAAAGTCCGATATCATTATATCGCATATCGTTGTTCATGGATTGACAATGGCTTTAGTTTTGCCTTTGGTGACTTTTTAATCCGAGCTCAAATTCTGGGCGCCACTTATGCCATATCGGATTAGCCTTGATTTTTATTTGCATACCCTTCACCACAATTAGTTGTCACGAAGGTATACTTAGTTTGTCATTCCGTGTGAAACTTTTTTATTATTCATCTCAGACCCCATAAAGTATATAAGTATATTCTGCGTCCTTGAGTAATTCTAAAGCTATGGTCACACTTGTAAAATATTTGACGGAAAAAACGGAACCAACAAGCAAATCATTTTCTTTTACTCCAATATTTATTTTGATAATAATACCAAATCTTACAAAAATATGTTTTTTGTTAAGTCTAGTGGTATAATTAGTTTATTTTGTGATATTAAGACCATGTTAAATCGCACTAACTATTAACAAATGTAGTGGTTACGCTTATTTGGTCAAATATTTAATAAGTGTGACCGTAGCTTAAGTCGATTTAGCCAGGTCCGTCTGTTGAAAACACGCTAACTTTCGAAAAACTTAAAAGAAATAAACAAACTTAGTCTCAATTGCTTGTAGTTATCCTAAGTAGTTTGCAATTCAAATTCTGCAAAATCGGTTCAGTAGGGTTAGAGCTATGAAACAAAATTTGGAACCACCACCTAAAAAAATTGATAATTTTGTTAAAAAAAACTAACATTAATGGTGGAACAATGCCCGGAAAAATAAAAGTTTTTGCAAAACAAAGCCATTTTTGAGTTACGCGATTATATGTTGCGCAACCTCCTCCATTTTCAAAATAACGGTATATCTCGAAAACAAGAGCTAACCTAAAGCGTACTTAAATTATGCTAAATCGCCATGTGGCCGGCTTGTCTAATTTTGCAACTAACATGGTGTTATTAATTGATCTATTGTTGTTCACATGTTGTAATTTATTTTAATAATTTTCTTTTGTCTTATTGTATGTTTGTTTACATATTACGTTTCATATCTTGAAATAACATAAAATAAATAATGCTTCAGTGTGCATATAAGAAAAAAGAAGCAAATTGACGGCGTTTTGCTAAGAAACTTCTCAATAATCAGTTAAGGACTCCAGTGTATCTCATATACACATAAAGCATAATGCCTTAGTGTCTTTGAAACAATTTAAGTTTGTTTAAAATAACTCTATTATGTCAAACTTCAATTGATGAAGGCTGCCTCTGATAACTTGCTTTCACATTCACAGTTTTTTAAGCACATGGTAAATTTACAACAGTTTATTCTAACTTCTACCTTATCCAACTTTATAATTACAAGTTCTGTGTGACGAATTTTAAAATGATTGCCTTTATTAACGTTAATTTCTGAAACAATTAAGTTGGCAACACCCAAGTCACCTTTCTAAACGCAACTAACATTTGAATCAATATTTGTATTATCCTTTTTGTAACTTTTACATTTGTTAGCATAGCCAACAACCCTTTATCCATATTAGGATAAAAGCGTTGAAACACCACTACAACCAGGGCTGTCAGAAGTTGCAATTTCTCGGCAAACGTGGCGATTTCTAAACCTCTTTGGCGATTAAATTTTGTGTGTGGTGACATGGCGATTTTTTGGCGACATTTAAAAAAGTCGGCGATTATTTTGCCGATTTCTCAAACGAATTTTACCTTTTTTTCTAATTTATATGTAAAGTAAAGTTTTTTTTTAATTTTTAACAAATTTTAATAACGCAATGCGCACGCGGTTGTTTTAGATGATAAATTGTTAGTGTTGCCAGATAATTATCTGTGAAACATTAAGAAATGTTTGCTATAGAAATCTGGAATAAAAATTTAGTTTTCTTAGATTTTCCGTGGGGTGTTTAGTCGTATATTTTTTGTTCGATTAATCGAACTATTTTAGACGATTTATTGTTCGAATAATTTAAAATCGCTAATTTCGATTAAAGGATAAATCGAAGAATTAATACCGATTAATCGAATGATAATAATAAATAGTATTTCTGTTAAATGCATAATTTTTTTAAAGTTTTAAGGGCCATTATTATAACTTGGCGTTAGCTGTTATCCGACAGTTAACAGACGCTTTTTGACAGATAACACATTATTATCTGTCAATTTAATCTTAACTTTTGCTAACTTCAAGTTGTAATAATGGCCCTAAGTCGAATTAAAAAATCAAATGTATGTGTCCGTTGCAATTAAAAAAACGACAAAGGTATGTTAACTCAAAGATTAATATTAATTTATTGGGTATGTTTCAGAAATCGAAATAAAGTGAAATTGAAATTGAGCGATACTTCAAATTCAAATATTTACAAAATGACAGTAGTTTTTCGTGGTTTTAAGTGTTGTTCTTGCAAAAATAATAGATACTTAAAGAATAAAGTAGATAAAATGGAATATTTTTATAAACTCTCATTACATGGTTGTTTTTAAAATTTGCTCGACTTTAAATCAACTTTATTTCGATTTCTAAAACGCGCCCGCATTTTTTTAACAAAATAGTTCATGCGTTTCTCTCTTCAGAATGAGTTTGGCTTACAAATATTGTATTAAAGTAAATTCTCTTTAACAAATTCACAAATTTATCACTTACATAGTGACTACATAGTACTTGCAGAAAATGCTTCACCCACAAAATCAAAGGGGTTACAAGTGGTCCAATAAATAAATATTTTAAACAGGATACTTCGATCGAACCTCTAGAGGAAAATCTTTGCAGAAGCATAGCTGAGGATGGAGTGTCCGTGAAAAGTTTCGAAAAGTTCAAAGTTTTTAAAATCCAAGTGCCAGAAAGTGTATCAGCAATTTGGAGCTACACTGACAAGTTTTTTATAAAAAAAAAAGTTTATTTACTAGTGTATTCATTTAATCGGGCTTTGCTTTAAGCGGTTAACTGCTCGATTAATTAATCAAGATTTTGGTTTAAACGGTTAATAACCGGTTAACTTTGTGATTGATCGGTTGACCGGTTTATAAGGTTTTTTTTTACAAATTAAGTAATTTCAATAAAAAAATTATTGAAAAAAATTCTTTCACTTATCGTAGATGTTGGAAAACTCGAAACCAACCCATAATACAGAATACCTAATTTCTCAGTGGTTTTCCTGGATATGTCTAAACATATAAAAACTTACATTATGCCACTTCTAATTGTTTGGGTTAATTCTGTTGTTGTGTTACTATCGAGAGTTTCTTCTATTGTCAGGTCACCATCTAACTCATCCTGGCAAAGCTCAGCACCTAAAATTCTGCAAAGAAGTTTATTTCCGAATTCCTTAATTTCTGTTTTTGTACTCTATTTTAAGAATATATTGTATGAAAAAATATTTCTAAACACAACTTTCTTGGTTCACTACATGGTTGCATTGTATAATACATTTTTAAAAGCGAGTTGCTTTGCAACTGACGTTTTGGAACTCACCCATAATTAAAAACACAAAAAAATATGGTTTAATGCTACAAAAAATCGACTGAAATTAAGCGATTTAATCGTTAATCGAAAAATGCCAATTTTAAATTAACCGATCAGTTAATCGAGTAGTAATTAATCGGTTAACCGGTTAACCGAATAAATACCCTATTATTTACTCAAGTATTAACTTTTTCTTAAATTATCGGAAAAAATTCTATAAAATTTCTGGTTTTAGGATGAAACGATTAATTTTAAAATTTTATTCCTTTAATCGAATAAGCAAAAAATGCCAAATATGTATTATTGATATAATCGAACAAAAATAAAACCCGTTGAATTGTACACTTTAATTTTCAGACACTGTTCTTATCGGAAGTTGTCATTTGTTTAAATATTAAAATATATACACACAGTATGGCGACATTTCGAGTTAATAAAATTTTCCAACAATCATTGGATCTTTGCCGAAAAACTAGTCAATTTATTATTTGTTTTGGAAAATAAATTCTTAAAACTGAATCGTTTTCGATTTTATAAGAAATTGATTTTTAAAAATTTAACAATAATAATGTATACTAGGTAGTGGGCAAAAATAGTTAAATAAATAAGCACCGAAATTAAATCATTTCTAAAATTAATTCCCATTCACACGGAATGACAAACTTAGTTTATTATCATTTATCATTAGTGGTGGTGGAGCGTTTAAAATATATTCACTTTTTATTTTTTAAAACCCTGATTTTATATAGAATCGAACACGAATCTTGGTTAGAAGTTCATTTAGTTTGGAGATATTTATTTTGGCGATTTTCGACATACTATTTGGCGATGAATGTGAAAAAGAATCTGACAACCCTGAAATGAACTATTTCATTTGATATTGAATTGCAGAGTAGTTATTGAGTTTTGGAATGCTTTATAATAAAGGTTATATAGATATCAATGTGTAGAATAGGATTCAATCAAAAAATCAAAAAACTTGAAAAATGTAATAATTGCGTTTTGTTATGGACCTCCTCATATATATTATACAAATAGGGTACACTTCTAAAATTTGTCCGCTAAAACTGCGGTATAGGGTATCATATGGTCGGGCTTGACTTTTACTTTTATTGCTTGAAGTTAGCATTGTCATGCTATCAATTTTGTATATAAAACCTCGGTTACGTTTAGTTTTGAATATAACTTTGCTTCAAGAGATTGTGGAAAGTATATCACAACAATACTTTTTCTAGAAATATTGGCAGTTTCATAAAATGCAACTAATTTACACTATATAGTCTATATATATAACTACTATTGGCTAAATTTATAATTAATTTAAAGTTTAAAAGGTTAAAACAATTTCTTCTTCCAGGCTTAAATTGCAATTCTCAGGCTGTTTTAAACATTGGTTCGGTCCTCTGAGCGATGTAAGTCCTGCTGGTCTGCAAGGCTATAAGACCCGAAATACAGAAGCACTTTTTAAAAATAGCCTGGGAATAGCAATCCAAGCCTGGCAAAAAATATTTTTTAAGCATTTTTAGCTTTGAAAAAGATATACATATAAGTTTAGCTAGCAATAACAATGTTTTGTAAATTAATTTCACTTTATAAAACTGCCGCTATTTCTAGAAAGAGTAGTTTTGTGATGTACTTTCCACAATCTCTTGAAGCAAAGTAATATGTAAAACTAGACGTTACCAGGTTTTTATACAAAAATTTGCTAATATTACAATGCTAGGGGTCATTATTATGTTACTAAACCACCAACCACGCACGTAACAAAATTTATTGACATACACACAATAGAACAATTAAAAGTGCTATTTGTATTCAGGTGTGACGAATCTTATACCTATACCCATAATCATAGTACGAAAAATCCTATACCTGGGTGTATTCTTTTCTTCGATTTCTACGCCGATAGAAGAATGTTATTTTTTTTCTACCACAGTTGAATAAATTAAATGACACCTGCTGCGCATGCTTTCTTAGAATTGGAAAAATAATTTTATTCTTGTAATATTTTCAAAATTCTAATTTATTGATAAGGATTAATGTTAGGGTTGGTTAATTTGTAATTTGTTGCTTTAAATATTTTATGATTTTTGTTTTGTTATCAAGCTACATACATACATATCTTTTGAATTTGGAACATTATTTAGACAATTTATTGTTTTGGAAAATTAAAAGTATTTAAAATGTTCTGTCTTGTAATATAAAACATTATAAGTCAGGTAGGCAGAGTATATTTGAACATTTTTTTTGGTTTTCTTTTCGAATTGGACGAACTTAGGGACTCGAGTTGAAAAAGAAAAGAAAAGAAAAAACCTTTTAAAAATTGTGAAAGTGGCGTTAAAAGATATAAAGGAAAAGTTTCAAAAAACTATAATAATTGTGAAAAAAAACGTACAAAAAAAAATATTGTTAAAACAACCCGTTAAAGAAAGGAGAACTAAACAAAACGAGAAATAAACATAAATACACTAGACAGAAAAGGTCTGCGTACAAAATTTTTTCTTATTACCATTTAG
This sequence comes from Pollenia angustigena, assembly GCA_930367215.1. Lineage (NCBI taxonomy): Eukaryota > Metazoa > Arthropoda > Insecta > Diptera > Polleniidae > Pollenia > Pollenia angustigena. Next base: position 80,064,977 of record OV884059.1, read on the forward strand.
AAATTTAAATTTTTAAGACATAACATTAAACTCAATCTTGTGATAAGTCCTAAACGCATATTGTTCACATCAGTGAACCAAATTATAAATACCTCTCCCTTCAAACGTCTTGCGATCGTGTAACTGTCAAATGACTGTGTTGCCACATCCACAATTCCACAAATAAAACACTAGTTTGAAAATACAAATCGCCAAATCGTATCATATTTCTAAAGGTGCATGTATACGACAGGTTTTTTACATCTGACTTGTGAACTTTTCAAGTCACGTGTAATTGTGCATGTCAGTCAAAATGGTTGTTTAACATAAGGTTTATAACAAGGACTGGAAATTACGAACGGAAAACACAAAATTAAATTTTATTTTTTAATTAAAAAATTTTTGTGTGTGAAAAAAAAAGAATATTGTTTTTCTGTGTTTAAAATTTAAACGAAAAAGAAAAAAAAAATTTCTTTGAAAACAAAATTTATAGTTTCAAAAAAAAGCAAAAAGTTTTCTGTAAAAAAAAAACAAATAAAAATTATCAAAAAACTGTTGTTTTTGTTTTTGTTGAAAAACATTTCTTAAAACATTTTTTTTTAGAATTTTTTTTCTATGTGTGTATTTTTAAAAACTGAAATATGTATGTACCCTGTAGGAAGTCAAACACATTTATAACTAACTTCAAACTGGTTTTTTTATAACCACAACTAGTTGATTAAGTGACTTTTTTCCTTGTCGACGACTCACTATTTTAACATAGGCATGTCATAGGCAGTAGTCAATTGGCCATCTTTGCATGACTTTTTAACTGACTACTAACTACTTATTTTTCAACCTATTTGTAATTAATTAAAAGTATTGTCAGTTTATAATACATTATTTAAATTTTAAATAATTTTTGTCAAAAAAATATATGTACATATGAACATGCATACATACATATGTATATCTTTATATATTTTGATATGGAAACAATTATTTATGAAAATTTTGCATTAAACTGCCCAAAATGATGATCTATAGTAGTCCTGAAATAAATACGCCACATAATTGCTAGTACATAAACAGATTTGTATTGATTTAATTTTTAATTATTTTAAAATGTTTGTATATATTTTTTTCATTTGACTTCATGGCATGCTTGTTTTACTTATTTTGCTTTTATTTGTGTTTTACGTGTGCCTTTTTGGTTGATATCTGCATGAGATTTAAACCAATTTGTAGTCATTTAAAAAAAAGTTAATTTATAGTTAGTGTTTTTTGCAACTGACTATTTTATTTACTACAGGGTACTCTCAGAAACCTCTTTATAAATTTTATTGAAATTTGTTTTGAAGAATGCAATTTTTATGACAATGCTTAAATATAATTATTTTGTTTTTGTTTTTTATATTTTTAAGAAAACGTTTTATTTTAAAAACTTTATTTTATGTTTTTAAGAAAACGTTTTATTTCAAAAACTTTATTTTATTTATTTTTTTTCGACGGCTTTTTTTTCAAAACTATTTTAGAAATTTTTTATTTTCTGTAAAATGTAGAATTTTTTAAACTTGCACGATAAATATTTTTTTAGAAACAAAATAAAAAAACATTTTCCGGTCCTTGGTTTATAATATTCGGTCACAAACGTACATGTAATTTGCTTCTGACATTGTCTCTGTTTTTTCCCCATAGTTGTCACAAAAACCAAAATAAAAATGCCGCCACGAAAATTTGTATTAACGCCGTTAAATAATTTAGCCATCTTAACATATTTTTCTTTTAATTCAATGTAATTATTGTATTCGCGATTTTTTCAACGCAGTTTTTTATTAAATTCTCTAAAAAAATTAATAAAAAGCTGCGTTAAAAAAAAAATCGCAACTACAATACTACAATTTATATTAAGTTTTTTCCTTCTCCTGTAAAGTAAGGAAAATGTTAGTTAGGGCTTTTCTATATTAAAGTAACGATATATTTACATAAATTCTATTCAATGGTGCGATGATCATACATATCTCGGTATTGTAAAATATATACTTCAGCCGGCTAATGATTCCGTCGATAGTGGACGCCGCTGCCGGTTTCTTCTCGGCATAGATTTCTGATGTCAGATGGTTTGTTAGAAGAAATTAGAGCACGCTCTAATTGAAATTTTGTCAGATGACTTTGCATCTGACTTTTACAGAAGCAAAGTTTAAAAGGTAACACACGACATGTATGTATTTTGCAGTGGGAAATTTGACATGTCAGATGACAAAAACATGTCGTGTACGGTCGCCTTAAGTGGACCGCAAACTTCTGTGAAAACCGTTATATTCATATTAAATAATTAATTATAATTTGGTTGGCAATTAAACATTACAAAATTTACAGCTGTATAAGTATTATTTAGAGTAATTGAGGGGGGAAAAATATATACATACATATATATATGTATATGTATATATAGATATATAAGTGGCATGTCATAACGTCCAGTGACATAGTGTCATAACGTCGATCAAAGAAATGTCATAGCGTCCGCGGACGTTATGACACTTTACAAAGTATCATAATGTCCACAACTTAACTTATAATGAAAAATATTAAAATGTGCAAAATTTGTTTTGAAATACCGTTAAAATTTCAAGTGATTATCAAAACTTAAGAAAAAAAATTAGTTTAAACTGAATTTCATCGATTGCGGACGTATGCGATAAAGCTAAAGAAGTTAATATGGAAACTGTTAAATATAGTTATGAGTTTGTTAGCCGATTTAGAAGAAATTCCAAGTTATTAGTGCTGATAAATGAAAAACAAATATTTCGCCAAAAACACATATGTACTTCGAGATTGTACCCGGTATGCATGCTATTTCAAGAATTGCGGTGTGAGTGTTGGACTTAAAAGCGATGGAGTGTGCGAACAGCTAAGCCTGGAATACAAGCATAATCATGGTTCTGCAGAACAGTTAATTAACAAGTTTAAAATGATGAGCAATGTTCAAAAACCAGTGCGGTGATAAGCTTGCTTACAAAAGGAAAGGAGTTCGTGAAATTTTTGATGATGAATGTATTAAAGAAAGAGATCTTGCTGGTACTGCATCTTTTGCAAAAATGAAAAGGCAACTACATATACAGAATCAGAAACAATGGTATTCCGAAAAGTCCTTAATGTTTGAAAACGATGCTATTTTCAAAGAGTATGGTGTTTCAAAGCATGTAAATAAGCCGTTCTATAGAGACACAATAATAGAGGATGACTTCTCTTACATCATTTTAATCTCACCAACTATTGCGGATATCATCGCAAAAAAGCCCAATGGACGTCGCTATTTACTTGATGGAACTTTTAAAACTGTACCATGTTGTGGTTACAAGCAACTTCTTAGTATTCACTACTACTATATGGAACGTGTAAGTAAAAATTATGCTTTACATCCTTTTTAACTATATACGAATATCATTGGTGTTTTTTTTTCAGACTTTTCCTTTCATGTATATTTTAATGTCCAAAAAAACGAGAAAAGTCTACGAACACGTATTTAGATTTATTGATAGAAATTTTTTACAATTCGATGTCTTTGGCTTTTCATACAGATTATGAAGCAGCTTTAAGGCAGGCTTTAGGAAATGTGTTTCCTAATGCGTCATTAAAAGGTTGCTGGTTGGTTCCATTACTGCCAAGTCCTGAGACGCAGAGGTCAAAAGATAAGCAGGTTTGGAATTTTGATAAAAAGAAATAAAGACTGCGGTAATTGGTACCGAAAAATCTTTAGTCTGCCATTGGTTAAGCCAGAGCAAATAGAAGAAATATTTCTCAATGTTAAAAACGAGTTACTTGATTTACCAAACCACCAACAGGAGCCTTTAAGTATATTTGTGCAATATTTTGAAAAGCAGTGGATGAAGAAAGTAAGTTGCATTTGTAATGAAATAAAACAGTCAGTATAAATCAAAATCTGCATAAATAATTCATAAGTGTTGCAATTTAAAAAACTTTGGTTTGATTAAGGAGTAGCTTAGGGAATTAAAAGAAATCATAAAGAAAATATGAAAAAAATTTGGATGGAAATAAAATTAAAAGGAGGAGAAATATTTCTTTTGATTAATCAAACCAAACTTTTCGCATTATTTTTCGATTTCTTTTACTCTTATGATCTTTATATAGGAATTTAGTTTTGAATTTTATACGTTTATCACAATTATAATAAAATATAACTAACAAAAGTACAACTATTCCTTTAGGTTACTCCACAAGGTTTTTCTGTTTATAAAGAAGCTGTGCGAACCACAAGTGCTTTAGAAGGATTTAATTCCAAGCTATCGAAACAAATTGAAAAACATGGAAGTTTTTTTAAATTTCTACAAACTATTCGAGATGAAGATTTTTTTCAGTCTGTTTCCTTGTGCCAAATTGCTACAGGTGTGTTATCTATTTTCCCAAAAAAGCGAAGAACGCAAAACAATAAAAATAATAAAATCCAAAAATTGAATCAGCAACTTGATATGGGGCGTATATCAGTATCTGAGTTTTTTAATATCTTTATAAATGAAGAAAATAATTTGCTGTCATATGATATTAATTCAGAAGATATCGAAGAAGCAATCGAATCGGAAACAGAAGATATCGGCGAAAATGCTTCCTGTATCAGTCAGGTGACAGACGTTTTAAAATGCGTTGTATGCATGGTAGAATCAAGAATTATCTAATTGATGCCTTGTAAGCATTTTAAGGTTTATTCTACTTGTTTTCAAAATTTGGAAACTAAGTGCAAGAGAAATAATTCAACTTTTTTTGCCCTTATTGCAGACAAATTGTTGAAAGTAATATAAATATATATCAATTTTTGGGGCCTTACATCCTTACGTAATTTTGCTTACCACCGACACATATATATATACGTATTAAGTTATAGGATCCCGCTTCATCATTGAAATTTTTTATACTTCAACTAGCTTAACCCGGTGCGCTTCGCTACACTGCTTTAACCACCTTTGAAGACTCTCCCTTTAATAGTTCTTTAGTAGAGACATATTTAATATCCTGTGAGAGGTATTTTCCCCCTGCGCTTACCCGCCTTATTTTTATTTTCAAAAGTGTAGTATACCATAAGAGTGACTTCTACAAAGTTTGAACAGACTTACTTTAATAGTTCTTAAGATAAGAGATATTAAACATCGTCGTTCTATGGGGGGTACCACTTCCCCCGCTGCTATATTATTTCAATTTTTGCGCTCAGAAGATCCTACTACCAAAAGTTCAACATAATGCGTGCAGTGGCTCTTATTAATATTTCTATCTATGAGGAGTACTGCTCCTCCCCTGTCTTCCCCGCCTTTTTTATATTGAAATTTATAGTTTACCCTAATAGTAGCTCTAACCACGTTTGAAGACTTTCCCTTTAATAGTTCTTCAGTTGAGCGATATTTAATATATGCATCCTATGGGAGATATTTCCACCCCTGCACATGCCCGCTTTATTTTTATTTTCAGTAGTGTAGTATACCATAAGAGTGACTTCTACAAAGTTTGAACATTCTCACTATAACAGTTCTCAAGATATGTGATAAAACATTGGCGTCCTATGGGGAAACCACTTCCCCCGCTGCTATTTTGTTTCAATTTTGGGGCTCAGAAGATCCTACTACCAAAAGTACAACAAATTGCTTGCAGCGGCTCTTATTAATATTTCTATCTATGAGGGTTACTGCTCCTTTTCTGGCTACCCCGCCCCTTTCTATATTGAAATTTATAGTTTACCATAATAGTAGCTTTAACCACGGTTGAAGACTATCCCTTAGATAGTTCTTCAGTTGAGCGATATTTAATATATGCATCCTATGAGAGGTATTTCCCCCCCTGCGCCTACGCGCTTTATTTTTATTTTCAATAGTGTAGTATACCATAAGAGTGACTTCTAAAAAGTTTGAACATTCTCACTATAACAGCTCTTAAGACATGCGATATTAAATATTGGCGTCCTATGGGGAAACCACTTCCCCCGCTGCTACTTTATTGCAATTTTGGGCTCAGAAGATTTTACTACCAAAAGTTCAACAAAATGCGTGAAGCGGCTCTTAAGATATGCGATATATAATATTGGCATCCAATTGGGGGTACCAATTCCCCTGCCCCTATCGAAAAAATAAGTAGCCTATTTTATTTTTAGGGTTCACGTGATGCTACTGTAAAAATGCAGGAAAATCGGTTCAGTAGTTTAGAAGTCTATAAGCCAACAAACAAACAAACAAACAAACAAACATACAAACATTTTTCATTTTTATATATATATAGACTAGCTAAACCCGGTGCGCTTCGCTACACTGCTTAAACCACTTCTTCAGTTGAGAGATATTTATTATATGCTTTATTTTTATTTTCAAAAGTGTAGTATACCATAGGAGTGACTTCTACTAAGTTTGAACATTCTTACTATAACAGTTCTTGTGATATATGATATTAAACATTGGCGTCCTATGGGGGGTAACATTTCCCCGCTGCTATTTTATTTCAATTTTGGGGTTCAGAAGATCATACTACAAAAAGTTTAATAAAATGAGTGCAGCGGCTCTAAATTATATTTCTATGTATGAGGGGTACTGCTCCTCCTCTGTCTACGCCGCCCATTTCTATATTGAAATTTAAAGTTTGCCATAATAGTAGCATTAACCGCGTTTGAAGACTCTCCCTTTAATAGTTCTTCAGTTGAGAGATATTAAATATATGCATCCTATGGAAGGTATTTCCCCCCTGCGCCTTCCCGCTTTATTTTTATTTTCAAAAGTGTAGTATACCATAAGTGTGACTTCTACAAAGTTTGAACATTCTAACTTTAATAGTTTTTAAGATATCCGATATTAAACATTGGCGTCCTATGGGGGGTAACTCTTCCCCCGCTGCTATTTCGTTTAAATTTTGGGGCTTAGGAGATCCTACTACCAAAAGTTCAACAAAATGCGTGCAGCGGCTCTTAAGATATGCGATATTTAAAATTGGCATCCAATGGGGGGTAGCAATTCCCCTGCCCCTATCGAAAAAATAAGTGGCCTATTTTATTTTTAGGGCTCACATGATGTTACTGTAAAAATTTCAGGAAAATCGGTTCAGTACTTTATGAGTCTATAAGCCAACAAACAAACATACAAAAAAATATTTTTAACGAAAATTTGTAAACATATTATTGTCACCGGAAACCATATTATAGTTAAATTTGTCCTCCACCATGAAGCCATGTTAAACATGTTATGTTATAATTTAAAAGATTTTGTTTTTCGTGCTTAATTCCCAATTTTTATTCTTGATAAAAACACTGAAATATGTTGTTGATGGGATAAGCTATTCCTATACGCATTTCACTGGTTGCTTAGGCCAGATTGTCAGGAAACATCATCCAAAGATTTTAGAAAATTCATTTTATGTTATGTTAATATTTAAAATGTTTTTTCTCTGGGTTTAGTTTAAATTTTTACGCAAAGTAGGACACATAGAATAAGTTGGATTTTAAATGCTTTCTATTTATCTGTTAAACATTAAATTTCACAGGAATTAAACAAGTGTAGATTTCTTTCATAGATTTAACCAAACCTACATAAGACCAATTTAGAGCTTGCAGAGGAAAGGTTATTCAGGATACAAAAGACAGTTTGGAGTTTGCCGAAGCATACCTAAGCTAAACCAAAATGTAGTAATAAAGTGATCTCTGTACTACAACAAAGCAAAGAACACTAGGCATTTTGTTGCCAGCATTGAGACGGCAAATGTCAAAATATCTTTATTATGGTATTGGTATTGTATATTATGGTATTGGTATTGTATAATTCGAAACTAGGTTCTATGTTTTACTAAATTTTTGTTCTTCTGAAGCTAAATTTACTTTGTGAAATGAAAAGTTCTTTTATATACATATTAAAAAAGACCTGCACAGATATATCTGTTTATATCTGTTTCTGTGTTTTTTCTAAAGTGGATGCGTATGGATGAGTGCTCTTGTGTTTCTGATATAAATTGATATTGATATGATTTGTAAAAGTGTGTATGTAAGTTAATAAAAAAAGCGAAAGAGAGTAACATATCTGCTAATATCTGTTTCTCAAAAGCAGATACTAGTGGATACTGATGGAATACAATAGGTTACTTATATTACGATACCGTTATTTTCAATTATTTATTTTATTATTTATTTAATAGATATATTATACATATTTTCCAAAAATTAAACTAAATTTATTTACAAAATTCATTTGACTATTGATAAATATCTATAACTGGCTTAACTTTGTAGTTGTGAGCCAGGATGGCAAAATAATTGCTGTTAAAATACATGAGAAAAATAATTAAAAAGAACTACATTACACAAATGTTATTATTTTAGGGTATCATCTAAAGCTATACAAATTCATGAAGTAAAAGTTTTCTGTATTTTAAACAGGAGTCTAAATAATTCACAAGACTTAAAATTACAGGACTAACCATTAAGGATGCTTAAGACTTCTGATAAGTTTAGGATTTTTTTGTTGAAGTATTTACGTCTGTATCCGTTAAAGATAGGACAAATGCCAATAAAATGAAGTGTGTTTTCTGTAGGTCTAGAATTTATGTCTATCAGACCTCCTCTTGCTCTAATTAGGATACTTATAGCACGAGATGATAGATTAGAGATAGCAGTTTGCAATGGAGAGTAATTTAACTGTGAGTATAGGTCGTGGAATTGAGAATTTCTTGCTGCAGTGATTAAGTCTTGCTTTTCATAGGAAACAACGAGGGGAAGAATTGACTTGCAGTGTTTGCTGAGTATATCGGAAGTATTTGCCGGAACAAAGTTTATTTTACTACACAAATTCGTCCAATCTTCAGCCCAAAAAGTATGTTTATCAATTATTTTTTCCGCAAGTTGGCGAGGTAGTCTACTAAAAGGCATATTCAGTACTTTGTTTAAATAATTAAAATGCAGATTTAATGTATCGACATATAAAGAGTTTAATCCGGTTTCTAATAATAGCATGTAGTTTGGGGTATTGATAGGTAAATTTAACATTTTTTTAATGAAAAAACGAAGCAGTTTCTCAACTATGTCGTATTTTTTGTAGCCCCATATTTGGGCACCGTAAAACATAATAGAACGCGAAGCAGCACTAAAGATTTTAAGTTTATTTGTATTAGATATTTTTGGGTGGTTTATGTATTTAGACCACGAAGAACACAAAGCCATTTTTGATGTGGATAATTTGCTTGATAAATGATTATTAAATGATAAATTGTAACTGAGTTCAATTCCAAGATACTTATATGAATTTACAATTTCCACCACATTTTCTCCAAAAGTCCAGGTTAGGGTTTCGGGTAACCTTGTTCCGCTGCGAAAAACGACTATTTTGGATTTTGTCAGATTGACTTTTAGATGCCATAAGTTACAGTACACGTAAAGAGAGTCAATCATAGTCTGCAGACCACGCGGCGAGTCAGAAAGTATGACAATGTCGTCAGCATAAAGCAAAATTTTTATCTCGATGTTGTCAACACTTATTCCACCAGGGAGTATATCGGCAAGGTCATTTAAGTATAGCGCAAACAGTATTGGGCTTAATATGCACCCTTGCTTGACACCCAGCTTAACATCAAAGGAATCAGAGAACGTATTTCCAAACAATATCTTGCTAGTAGTCTTATCATATGAGTGCTGAAGTAATCTTATTAATTTTGAGGACAATCCCATACAAGATAATTTGTAAAACAAAGAATTCCTGGGAATCGAATCAAATGCGCATGAAAAATCGACGAAGAACGCATATGTAGGTATATTTGCCATTTAATTTGTTTAAATGAACAATATTGATAAGGTTGAAAATATTGTCGATGGTAGAATATTGCTTCCTGAAACCCGCTTGGTATTCATTTAAAATATTGTTTTTATTGATCCAATCGGTAATACGGTTCAAAAGGATGCTGTTGAAGATTTTGCATAAAGTATCTATTAAAGATAATCCACGGTAGTTAGAGGGACAGTTAGGATCTCCTTTTTTTAATAATGGGATGAGAACTGCAGTTTTGAAAGTAGACGGTATATATTTTCTTTCAGAAATATAACATTTAGAACATATAGCACCTCTTTAATAAAATTAACTGGAGCATATTTATAAAACTCGTAACTAATGCCATCCGAGCCAGGAGATTTGTTGTCTTTTAAGCCTTTTAAAACCGAAAAGAGTTCACATAGTTCAATTGGAGAATCAAGAAAGGCATCCGTGTTGTAAGGCATGCACCAGTGAAACGTACTTATGGAATTAGAACTTTGTAATATATTTCTAAAGTGTTGTAGAAAATCGTCAGCACACAAATCACCACGAATAGAATGAGGGCAAGATTTTAGATCATTAGATAATTTTCACCACTCTTTGCTGCTTCTTACTTTATTCAACTGATTAAGGTTAGTATTGTACAGCTGGTTATTTTCAATTATTTTTCAACGCAAAAGAGCCGACCCTTTGGCTGTTGAAAAAATAATTTTTTACAAAAACAAAATATGTATGTACACTTGAACAGTTATTTTTTTCAATAATTTTTGCGTGATGTGTTTCGAGCCCAAAAAAAAACAAACAAAAAACTTTACAAGAATAAAATGTGTTGCTTGTTTTTTTGGAAGGCAAACATTTTTGAAATTTTCGGTACCGATATGTATTTTGTTTGTGTAAAAAATTCTTTCATGAAATTGAAAGGTTGCGTTTTCTTCGTTCAAGTGCCAAGTAGACAAAAATTATTGAAAAAAATTAAATTCTGAAAGAACTGAACACGTGTACATACTTTGTGTTTGTAAAAAATAAAACCTAGCAGGAAGCGGTTTGATCAGGCCTACCATATTTACCAATAAATCTGCATTTTGACGATTTTTTTCCTCTAAATTATCAAAGTGCCTATTTTTTGATAAACACTTACAACACGGTAATTTTTGGTTTGTTTTATATAAATTATTAATTTTGGGTAACTTGTTACACAAGGAGACAACTGTTATCTCATTCGCGGACAAGACGGCATATGCCGTCAAAATTAGAGAAAAATGTTGGGACAGGACGGCATATACCGTCACCTATTGTTTATATTATTGGGACAAGCCGGTAGCTACCGCAGTAAATTTAATGTAAAATTATAGGTTGTATTTGTAAACGTCCCAATAAATTTTCTTCAATGTGCCTTAGAACAAAAAATAACGGCCATTTACGTTTGCAAACACATGTTGCGATTAAGTACACATAAGCAGAAGCAAGACGGCATATCCCGTTAGTTTTCAGTTCATTTTTTTATATGTGTCCAGTGGTACTTGTTGTTTTTTGAAAAGTAAAAGCAAATAAATTTGCTGGTAAAGGTGATCATATTTTATTAAAAAAAAAGGGAAATCGTGAAACTTTTAAATTAAAATAAAATTCTTTATCAATAAATAAAGAAATATGTGAGTTTTAGTGAACAAAATGGACCAGTACAACAAAGAGAGAGATAGAGTTTTAAAACTGTTTGACGTAATTGATTCTGGCGATGAATCGGCATGCGATCCTTTCAGCGATGATGGAGAGTATGGCAGCGATCCAAATTATGAACCAGATGGAGAAAATTCCGACGAAATCTCAGGTAAGGAAGAAACCCCTACTTGCAGTAAATTTAAGGCGTTATGTGTACCTGTAAGTTCTACACTTCGTGACAAAATATTACTACCAGAGGATGAAGTAGCAAATATTCCCGATTGTGAGGATGGTGACTCTGATAATAGTTCAGACTCAGAAGAACTGGAAGAGCCACGTCCGGAAATGGAATTTGAAGATGAGTGGCTCGAAAACACAATAGAAATACCCCAATTTACTTTCGATTTAACAAACTGTGGAGCAAAAATCAATATTGATAAGGATTGTAATCCGAGAAATGTTTTCGATGAGATTTTTACGTCAGATATCATTACAAAGTTGGTAAACTCAACGAATATGTATGGGTCCAACCTATGCTGTAATAGTCGTCCACATACTCGAAAGGCACGCTTTGCTATCTTTAAGCCCACCTGTAATGAAGAAATGTTTCAGTTTCTAGATCTTTGCTTGCTCCAAGGCCAAATCAAGGCACCTAAAATTCGTGATATGTTTTCAAGTGATCCACTTTATTATCATCCGGTATTTCGTTACACTATGACTGGTCGTAGATTTGAACAGCTATTACGCTGTTTAAGTTGCTCTTCTGAAAGAAACGATGACACAAAACTTAAAAAAATAAAGTCATTACTGGATCTTTTTATAAAAAGTTTTCAAAAAGCCTACTTCCCTGAAGAGTACCTTTCTTTGGATGAATCCCGATGGGTATGTTTTGAATATTGAAATATACCAAGGAGCAGTAGAAAAGAACCAAACTTCTAAAGTTGGAGATATTGTTTAACGTTTAATGTATCCATACACAAATAAAGGTCACCATCTAATAATGGACAATTTTTACAATAGCGTCAATCTTTCTAAGACTATGTTATCGTACAAAACACATATAACAGGTACACTGCGAGCAAATCGTAAAGGAAATCCGAAAGCTGTTACTAGTGTAAAACTTGCTAAAGGGGAGTACATATGGCGTCGTCAAGGCCAAGTTTACGTATCTAAATGGCGTGATAAGCGCGAAGTACTGTGCATAATAACTGCAAACCACCCTGAACTCGTTGAAACTACAACAAAATGGGGACGTGATGTTTTAAAACCAAAGGAGATAATCACTTATAATAACTATATGTCAGGAATCGACAAAATGGATCAAATGACATCCTACTATTCGTCACCGCGAAAAACTATTCGCTGGTATAAAAACTTATATTCCACTTATTGGATGTCGCAGTCTGGAACTCCTACTATATTTTTCAAATTAAAAGTGACTCAAAAATGACATTCATAGATTTTAGAAACATATTAATCAAATCTTTAATACAAACGGAATCCATACAATCAGGAAAAGAATTAGTATCAATTGGTCCACTACATGGAGGTAATAAGAGGTCTTCCAATTCACATGCTAATGACATGCAAAACCCACATTACATCGAGAAAATACCTCTGGCAACTGATAACAGGAAGCGGAAGACCATTTATTTAAGGTGTAGCCAGTGCCAAAAAGCGAAGGTCCGAAAGGAAACATCATACAGGTGCAAAAATTGTCCCAACAAAGTTGCTCTTTGTCCTGGAAAATGTTTTGAAGAGTACCATTCATGTTAAGATTAATTAAATTATAATTTCAAAAGATTTTGTTATTCGTGCTTAATTCCCAGTTTTTATTATTGATAAAAACACTTGAAATTTATTGTTGATGGGATAAGCTATTCCTATGCATTTCACTGGTTGCTTAGGCCAGATCATCAGGAAACTTCATCCATAAAGGTTTTAGACAAACTAAAGATATTAAACCAAATAAAACTGTTAAACGTATAAGAATTATAGCAACAGTTCTACTTGTAACAATATCAAAGTTTAAACAAAACACATCAACAATAAACAACAGTGGGTTCATCTCATCTTACATTTCCCCACTGGGAATTAAGCACGAATAACAAAATCTTTTGAAATTAAAATTTTGTATTCCCAAAAATTTAAATTACTTTTTGATAATTAATTAAATTATTTATTTTGAAGTTTACTTTTTCTTTATTTTTGCAAACATCCTTATTTTGAATCCCAAATAAATGAATTATTTGTTATTTTGCCTTAAAACTACTTAATTACTTTAATTTTAATCAATAAATCGTTTTTTATCTTCAACTACAATGTATTTTAATTCTGACGGCATTTCCCGCTGGGTCACATCATATAAATTGTAAATAACATAGTAGGACATGACGGTTAAGCCCGTCAAGACGGGTTCTCCCGTCATGTCCTGTGACAGCATTTTGTATTTGTGGATAGGACATGACGGCAATAACCGTCACATTAAATTATTTATAAACTGCAATTAATATATTTTTATTCTAAATTCTAAGTATTTTACTCAAATCCCGGATTAATTATCTTCAGTAAATCCGAAGATACAGCACGTGCCCCACAATGGGACAAAGCAAAAACGAACTGTCCGCGAATGTGTTAATAATTTAGCGCTTATACTTAAGGAAAAAAAGGTTATACATATTTATTTTATATATGCAGTGTTTGTATTGTGTCTATCCCAACAAACACATTTTGAAAAATATACAACTTCATATGAGAAGCTTAAAGGAAATGCGGTACATATGTTTTACTTGACCTAAGAATTGTAACCAGAAAAATAAATAATTTTTTCCAATAGATATTTGTAAACAAAAAATTACTTAGGTTATCAATAACCAAAAATTAATAAATTTTACTTTATTTCCCAGCAAAAACTTTGCTTACAAAATAAGCAGAAAAATAATGAGAATTTGACGAGCCGTCTACTTACTTTTCTACTAGAAAAAGTACTTATTTTTGTTCTAGATGTCCCAAAAGTAATCCTTTATAATTTAGCCTATTATAATCTAAAAAATAATATGTATTTTTTATACTTAAAATTTTTATAAAAATATATAGTTACACAAAGTCAATAAAGTAAATTTTTTTTTTTTTTTTTTAATTATTTTATTTTTTCTTATTCTATTTTACTATATTCTTTCTTATTTTTTTCTGTCTCTGGCGGGATTTGATCCCGCAACCTCGGTGCTGATAGACTAGCTCTCTACCAGCTAGTAGTAGTTTTTGTATTAAAAAACTATCTGCCGGTTTAACGATGTCGAACGTCATCGTTCGCATAGAAAATTATATTTAAAACAATAACAAAATTCGAAAATTTGTTTTTGTTTTAAATGTAATATTCTATGCGAACGATAACGTTCGAAATCGTTGAACAGGCTGTATGTTTTTGACTATAATGACTATAATGAAATTTTTATTGTCATAATGAAAATATAAATTTTTCTGTATATTTAAGATATAATAATAAAGTTATTATTTAATATATAACTAATAATCCAAAAAGTGGCGAATAAAGCTACAAAGTAATGAATTCTTGAAGTCATTAAAAGTAGGATTGTAAGTAAAGTTTTTGCTGGGTTGGTTACCACAACCAAAAAAAAAAATATATATAACGATAATGGTTAAAGATTCCCAATTGAAAATAAAGGAATTTTTCTCGTAACCTTTACAAAAAATAATAAAAGTAATCATTTTTAGTCCCTGAGTTATTTTTGGAATAAAAACAAAAAAGTCCATATAAAACCGCTATTTTTCAACGTAAACATAAAAGGTCGAATTTAACTCTTAAAAAACGAGTTTTATTAATCCGACATAAATTAAAACTCATTTCAGGAGTTTGATTTTAACCGACATTTAATTAAATTCATTTTTTGTACATGGACACCCAAAGCTTGTAGCTGGTCAGATCACTACAATTTGTAAAGCAGTGTTATCTAATCAGCTTGCACTGCAATTAAACTAATTGTCATTAAAAAGACGAAGAAGAAGAATTTTAGAAGGTTTATCCATACCTACTTTTATTTTTTCGTTGAAAAATTATTTTTAACTGTGGAGTAAATATCGTCTATCCTAGATCACCATAGGTTCTTAAAGAGACGAACCTATTGGTATAAACAGTATAGGTCTCCGCTGACTCTAATATGGATAGTTTTCAAGCTAAAATTATATGGATCACTCTTATTAACGGTCCCTGCAATTTACCCTTAAGTAAAATCTATTCATATAAAGGGTGTCTGGTGGCAATATTATATTTTTAAATGCGATTTTCAAAAAGTAATAAACGGTGCGGAGGGAGGTTGGCGCCGTTGGAATTATCGATTGGGAGGATTTGTCAGTCACAGCAGTCGAGTGAGCATCGCGCGTTCGCTGACAAGACATTTTTTAAGGGTAAACCTGGGATCACACGATTGCCGCAAGGCACCAATTTTCACACTTTTAAATACCCCAATCGTGTGACTGCACAACCAAATGGCTCATGTACCAATCGAGGACAATATTGTGCTTACTTTTACCAATCAAATGCAACCCTGGTGCGGCAATCGTTTGACTGTTTGCTTTGCAACCACGCGTCAATAAAAATAACAAAAATGCACCAATTTTTATTGTGTTCTTGTGCGGCAATCAAACAACACAATACGCGCCAATATTTGCCTTTTTTAATAAATTTCCTTTTTTGTTTCTTTTAGTAGGTAATGAAGATAAATATCTATGTATTAATTTTAATGCATTTAAATTTTTTTTTAAATTATTGCTTTTAACAAAATATGTTCACAAGCATATTTAGCTGTAAAGTGCGAATATTTTTATTTAAGATATTTTTATGCGAACCTTAACATACGAAAAACAAGAATTTTCAAACAAATAAAACAGCTACCACAACAGCTGTTTTCGCAGTTAACACAAGTAAGAACAATCGTGTGACTGTGCTGCGGCAATTGTTGTAACCATTTCGAAGTGTACCAACTAGAGTAGGGCTGCCAGATGTTTGAACCTTTCAACCAGGACACATGGAAAAAATGGATAAAAAATTATACCAACAGAAAAGTTTTTTTTTAATACATATGTATGTAGTATATCGCATCCTAAATACTAAATGGTCACAACTCAAAATTTTTCAAAAATTACTTTTTTTCATAAAGTAATTCTCATATCACATCTCTAGCTACTTACAAAATTGAAAAAGGCATAGCAAAGCTATCTTCAAATTAGACTTTTTTAATAAGGGAACTATTTTTTCAAAGATTTTGTTATTCGTGCTTAATTCCCAGTTTTTATTATTGATAAAAACACTTGAAATTTATTGTTGATGGGATAAGCTATTCCTATGCATTTCACTGGTTGCTTAGGCCAGATCATCAGGAAACTTCATCCATAAAGGTTTTAGACAAACTAAAGATATTAAACCAAATAAAACTGTTAAACGTATAAGAATTATAGCAACAGTTCTACTTGTAACAACATCAAAGTTTAAACAAAACACATCAACAATAAACAACAGTGGGTTCATCTCAACTTACATTTCCCCACTAAGATGAGATGAACCCACTGTTGTTTATTGTTGATGTGTTTTGTTTAAACTTTGATGTTGTTACAAGTAGAACTGTTGCTATAATTCTTATACGTTTAACAGTTTTATTTGGTTTAATATCTTTAGTTTGTCTAAAACCTTTATGGATGAAGTTTCCTGATGATCTGGCCTAAGCAACCAGTGAAATGCATAGGAATAGCTTATCCCATCAACAATAAATTTCAAGTGTTTTTATCAATAATAAAAACTGGGAATTAAGCACGAATAACAAAATCTTTGAAATTAAAATTTTGTATTCCCAAAAATTGAAATTACTTTTTGGAACTATTTTTTTTTTAATATTATCACCATTTTTACATAAACTGTTTTTTGGCTCTCCTGAAAATTTAAGAATTTTGAGTTGTCGCCTTTTAGTATTTAGAGTGCGATATGTAAAAACCATCCAGTTTTTATTTTTAAATCCAACAATATATAGAAAAAAAAAATTAACGTGTACTTCATGTACATAAAAATGATGAAAAATAATAAAAAGTTGAGCTTAAAATGTTCTAAACTAAAATAATTTTCAGAAGATTGCACTTTTTCTAGAACTGCATTTCGGTCTTTGATATAGTTATAAAACAGGCAGCATGTCATATTAAAATCAAACTAACATTGAATAATACTCTCCAGTGTTTCAGTCTTTAACGAGTTTCTTTCCTTTGTCCATTGAGCAAACTAAGTACTCAACTTGAAAAAAATCTAACTCTTTTGAGTTTTCTTCAACCAACTCGACAACTGTCAAACTAATCAATTGAAAAAGCCATACACGCTTTGTTTTGGACAACGACCGACTCAGTTGGCAATTGAATTGAAACGTGTATGGGCTGCCTTAGAGAAAGCAATTTGTCGGTTTTCGATTACTTATAAAAGTTGTTTACACGGTATTACTTTTTACAGCCACTAGTTGAAACAAAATTTGAAAGAGGATTGACTATCATCTAATATTATTGAAAGCTTTTACCAGCTTTACACCAGATAACAGTTGAATTTAATTAAAGTTCTTTATACAATTACCTTATGTTAGCAGTGTTATAACAGAAATCTTAACTTTTGTTAACAACTAATGCAAAAAACAAATTTGTTTGTCTTGACCTGTACAAAAAACCAGGACAATTTAATAGTGGACCAGGACACCAGAACAAGTAGTCTAAAACCAGGACAATCCTGGAAAACCAGGACGTATGGCAGGCCTAAGCTAGCGGCAATTAAATTTGTTTAAAAAAAGGCAATCGTGTGATTTCTGAATAATTGATTGGTACAATTTCATTATCGTCCGTCAATATAAAACAATAAAAATTGTGTCATATTGGTGCATTTGCGGCAATCGTGTGATCCCAGTTTAATGATTCTTACGTAATTGCTCGTCGACAATTTTGTTCAAAGTTCATTTTCACTTTAATCGCCTCGTTAACACACAAATCTACCGTTACTGGTCTCCAAGAACCTCCAACCCTCGATTGAAACATTAAATACCTTTACATTGCCTCAGGGTAAATGTTTGGTGTGCCTTATCCACGCATGAGAAAATTTGGTAATTTTTTTTTTTAAATTCTCGAAAAACAAGGCTCCGTTTTGAACAGTGTATTCAAGTCGACAAAAGACATGTGGATGACATACTCTTTAAAAAATAAAATCCGCATTTCCATTCTACCGTTCAATGCTTTTGATAAAACTTTGTGTCAATTATTACATTTTTTATTTAAATTTGAAAATATAAATCTGCTATTTTTTTAATTAAATAAAATTTATTTATAAAACATTTATTTTTATTTATTTTTTTTAAAGCATTATGTAATGTTTAATGGTTTTGCTTTGTTGTTTTTGTCATTCATAACATGTTTTATTGTGTTTAAAACAGTAATTTTAATATGCCGTTTTTTCATAATTTGATTTCCGATTTGTTTTTGAAAATATGCCGATTTTTTACTAAAACCATCTGGCACCCCTGGTTGAGATCTTATACAAGTTTTTACAAACTCTCTTATTTTCATCAACCCGCCAACAATATTTAAAAATACAACAGATTACCACAGATATTGTAGAAATACTTATGGTGACAACAGATATTTGTAAGCAAAAAAAAAAAATGTTATGACAAACTCAATCCAAAACCATAAGCATCTGTTTTTGTTTTTAAGATATGGTGAGTGGGCAAAAGCAAAACCATACAATATCAGTTGCACTCATTCTCTCATTTATATCAGTAGTAACAGATATATATCTGGTGTATCCGTTTCAACAATACTTACTGATACACTCGTGCAGGTCTTTAATACATATTAGGGCGAGTCGATTTGCATGGATGAAAAAAAAAATTAAAAATCGTATAGCAAAAACGTAATCTTTATAGAATTCTCCGATGAATCCATGGGTCTAAAATAAAATCCTAATCTGCGCATCTCGACTTGAAAATTTTTTTCCTCTTCTTTCGTTAAAATTATTTTCTTTTTTTTTTGATATAAAGTATTAGGTGGGTCGAAAAAAAAAGTTGTGCCAGTCACCACCTGGAATGAAAGATATGTCAATGAAGTTTCTAAAACAGGAAGCATTTTTTGCCACGCCCCAAAATACAGCACTTTTGGTTTAAATATGTAGCGCTGCCATTTAGAGTCCGATATCATTATATCGCATATCGTTGTTCATGGATTGACAATGGCTTTATTTTTGCCTTTGGTGACTTTTTAATCCGAGCTCAATTTCTGGGCGCCACTTATGCCATATCGGATTAGCCTTGATTTTTATTTGTATACCCTTCACCACAATTAGTTGTCACGAAGGTATACTTAGTTTGTCATTCCGTGTGAAACTTTTTTATTATTCATCTCAGACCCCATAAAGTATATATATTCTGCGTCCTTGAGTAATTCTAAGTCGATTTAGCCAGGTCCGTCTGTTGCAAACACGCTAACTTTCGAAAAACTTAAAAGAAATAAACAAACTTAGTGTCAATTGCTTGTAGTTATACTAAGTAGTTTGCAATTCAAATTCTGCAAAATCGGTTCAGTAGGGTTAGAGCTATGAAACAAAATTTGGAACCACCACCTAAAAAAATTGATAATTTTGTTAAAAAAAACTAACATTAATGGTGGACCAATGCCCGGAAAAATAAAAGTTCTTGCAAAACAAAGCCGTTTTTGAGTTAAGCGAATACATGTTGTGCAACCTCCTCCATTTTCAAAATAACGGTATATCTCGAAAACAAGAGCTAACCTAAAGCGTACTTAAATTATGCTAAATCGCCATGTGGCCGGCTTGTCTAATTTTGCAACTAACATGGTGTTATTAATTGATCTATTGTTGTTCACATGTTGTAATTTATTTTAATAATTTTCTTTTGTCTTATTGTATGTTTGTTTACATATTACGTTTCATATCTTGAAATAACATAAAATAAATAATGCTTCAGTGTGCATAAAAGAAAAAATAAGCAAAGTGACGGCGTTTTGCTAAGAAACTTCTCAATAATCAGTTAAGGACTCCAGTGTATCTCATATACACATAAAGCATAATGCCTTAGTGTCTTTGAAACTTTGAAACTGCTACCTTATCCAACTTTATAATTACAAGTTCTGTGTGACGAATTTTAAAATTATTGCCTTTATTAACGTTAATTTCTGAAACAATTAAGTTGGCAACACCCAAGTCACCTTTCTAAACACAACTAACCTTTGAATCAATATTTTTATTATCCTTTTTGTAACTTTTACATTTGTTAGCATAGCCAACAACCCTTTATCCATATTAGGATAAAAGCGTTGAAACACCACTACAACCAGGGCTGTCAGAAGTGGCAATTTCTCGGCAAACGTGGCGATTTCTAAACCTCTTTGGCGATTAAATTTTGTGTTTGGTGACATGGCGATTTTTTGGCGATATTTAAAAAAGTCGGCGATTATTTTGCCGATTTCTCAAACGAATTTTACCTTTTTTTCTAATTTATATGTAAAGTAAAGTTTTTTTTTAATTTTTAACAAATTTTAATAACGCAATGCGAACGCGGTTGTTTTAGATGATAAATTGTTAGTGTTGCCAGATAATTATCTGTGAAACATTAAGATATGTTTGCTATAGAAATCTGGAATAAAAATTTAGTTTTCTTAGATTTTCCGTGGGGTGTTTAGTCGTATATTTCTTGTTCGATTAATCGAACTATTTTAGACGATTTATTGTTCGAATAATTTAAAATCGCTAATTTCGATTAAAGGATAAATCGAAGAATTAATACCGATTAATCGAATGATAATAATAAATAGTATTTCTGTTAAATGCATAATTTTTTTAAAGTTTTAAGGGCCATTATTATAACTTGGCGTTAGCTGTTATCCGACAGTTAACAGACGCTTTTTGACAGATAACACATTATTATCTGTCAATTTAATCTTAACTTTAGCTAACTTCAAGTTGTAATAATGGCCCTAAGTCGAATTAAAAAATCAAATGTATGTGTCCGTTGCAATTAAAAAAACGACAAAGGTATGTTAACTCAAAGATTAATAATAATTTATTGAGTATGTTTCAGAAATCGAAATAAAGTGAAATTGAAATTGAGCGATACTTCAAATTCAAATATTTACAAAATGACCGTAGTTTTTCGTGGTTTTAAGTGTTGTTCTTGCAAAAATAAAAGATACTTAAAGAATAAAGTAGATAAAATGGAATATTTTTATAAACTCTCATTACATGGTTGTTTTTAAAATTTGCTCGACTTTAAATCAACTTTATTTCGATTTCTAAAACGCGCCCGCATTTTTTTAACAAAATAGTTCATGCGTTTCTCTCTTCAGAATGAGTTTGGCTTACAAATATTGTATTAAAGTAAATTCTCTTTAACAAATTCACAAATTTATCACTTACATAGTGACTACATAGTACTTGCAGAAAATGCTTCACCCACAAAATCAAAGGGGCTACAAGTGGTCCAATAAATAAATATTTTAAACAGGATACTTCGATCGAACCTCTAGAGGAAAACCTTTGCAGAAGCATAGCAGAGGATGGAGTGTCCGTGAAAAGTTTCGAAAAGTTCAAAGTTTTTAAAATCCAAGTGCCAGAAAGTGTATCAGCAATTTGGAGCTACACTGACAAGTTTTTTTATAAAAAAAAAGTTTATTTACTAGTGTATTCATTTAATCGGGCTTTGCTTTAAGCGGTTAACTGCTCGATTAATTAATCAAGATTTTGGTTTAAACGGTTAATAACCGGTTAACT
This sequence comes from Pollenia angustigena, assembly GCA_930367215.1. Taxonomy (NCBI): domain Eukaryota; kingdom Metazoa; phylum Arthropoda; class Insecta; order Diptera; family Polleniidae; genus Pollenia; species Pollenia angustigena. The sequence continues at coordinate 80,087,186 of OV884059.1, forward strand.
TTGTGATTGATCGGTTGACCGGTTTATAAGGTTTTTTTTTACAAATTAAGTAATTTCAATAAAAAAATTATTGAAAAAAATTCTTTCACTTATCGTAGATGTTGGAAAACTCGAAACCAACCCATAATACAGAATACCTAATTTCTCAGTGGTTTTCCTGGATATGTCTAAACATATAAAATCTTACATTATGCCACTTCTAATTGTTTGGGTTAATTCTGTTGTTGTGTTACTATCGAGAGTTTCTTCTATTGTCAGGTCACCATCTAACTCATCCTGGCAAAGCTCAGCACCGAAAATTCTGCAAAGAAGTTTATTTCCGAATTCCTTAATTTCTGTTTTTGTACTCTATTTTAAGAATATATTGTATGAAAAAATATTTCTAAACACAACTTTCTTGGTTCACTACATGGTTGCATTGTATAATACATTTTTAAAAGCGAGTTGCTTTGCAACTGACGTTTTGGAACTCACCCATAATTAAAAACACAAAAAAATATGGTTTAATGCTACAAAAAATCGACTGAAATTAAGCGATTTAATCGTTAATCGAAAAATGCCAATTTTAAATTAACCGATCAGTTAATCGAGTAGTAATTAATCGGTTAACCGGTTAACCGAATAAATACCCTATTATTTACTCAAGTATTAACTTTTTCTTAAATTATCGGAAAAAATTCTATAAAATTTCTGGTTTTAGGATGAAACGATTAATTTTAAAATTTTATTCCTTTAATCGAATAAGCAAAAAATGCCAAATATGTATTATTGATATAATCGAACAAAAATAAAACCCGTTGAATTGTACACTTTAATTTTCAGACACTGTTCTTATCGGAAGTTGTCATTTGTTTAAATATTAAAATATATACACACAGTATGGCGACATTTCGAGTTAATAAAATTTTCCAACAATCATTGGATCTTTGCCGAAAAACTAGTCAATTTATTATTTGTTTTGGAAAATAAATTCTTAAAACTGAATCGTTTTCGATTTTATAAGAAATTGATTTTTAAAAATTTAACAATAATAATGTATACTAGGTAGTGGGCAAAAATAGTTAAATAAATAAGCACCGAAATTAAATCATTTCTAAAATTAATTCCCATTCACACGGAATGACAAACTTAGTTTATTATCATTTATCATTAGTGGTGGTGGAGCGTTTAAAATATATTCACTTTTTATTTTTTAAAACCCTGATTTTATATAGAATCGAACACGAATCTTGGTTAGAAGTTCATTTAGTTTGGAGATATTTATTTTGGCGATTTTCGACATACTATTTGGTGATGAATGTGAAAAAGAATCTGACAACCCTGAAATGAACTATTATATTTGATATTGAATTGCAGAGTAGTTATTGAGTTTTGGAATGCTTTATAATAAAGGTAATATAGATATCAATGTGTAGAATAGGATTCAATCAAAAAATCAAAAAACTTGAAAAATGTAATAATTGCGTTTTGTTAAGGACCTCCTCATATATATTATACAAATAGGGTACACTTCTAAAATTTGTCCGCTAAAACTGCGGTATAGGGTATCATATGGTCGGGCTTGACTTTTACTTTTATTGCTTGAAGTTAGCATTGTCATGCTATCAATTTTGTATATAAAACCTCGGTTACGTTTAGTTTTGAATATAACTTTGCTTCAAGAGATTGTGGAAAGTATATCACAACAATACTTTTTCTAGAAATATTGGCAGTTTCATAAAATGCAACTAATTTACACTATATAGTCTATATATATAACTACTATTGGCTAAATTTATAATTAATTTAAAGTTTAAAAGGTTAAAACAATTTCTTCTTCCAGGCTTAAATTGCAATTCTCAGGCTGTTTTAAACATTGGTTCGGTCCTCTGAGCGATGTTAGTCCTGCTGGTCTGCAAGGCTATAAGACCCGAAATACAGAAGCACTTTTCAAAAATAGCCTGGGAATAGCAATCCAAGCCTGGCAAAAAATATTTTTTAAGCATATTTAGCTTTGAAAAAGATATACATATAAGTTTAGCTAGCAATAACAATGTTTTGTAAATTAATTTCACTTTATAAAACTGCCGCTATTTCTAGAAAGAGTAGTTTTGTGATGTACTTTCCACAATCTCTTGAAGCAAAGTAATATGTAAAACTAGACGTTACCAGGTTTTTATACAAAAATTTGCTAATATTACAATGCTAGGGGTCATTATTATGTTACTAAACCACCAACCACGCACGTAACAAAATTTATTGACATACACACAATAGAACAATTAAAAGTGCTATTTGTATTCAGGTGTGACGAATCTTATACCTATACCCATAATCATAGTACGAAAAATCCTATACCTGGGTGTATTCTTTTCTTCGATTTCTACGCCGATAGAAGAATGTTATTTTTTTTCTACCACAGTTGAATAAATTAAATGACACCTGCTGCGCATGCTTTCTTAGAATTGGAAAAATAATTTTATTCTTGTAATATTTTCAAAATTCTAATTTATTGATAAGGATTAATGTTAGGGTTGGTTAATTTGTAATTTGTTGCTTTAAATATTTCATGATTTTTGTTTTGTTATCAAGCTACATACATACATATCTTTTGAATTTGGAACATTATTTAGACAATTTATTGTTTTGGAAAATTAAAAGTATTTAAAATGTTCTGTCTTGTAATATAAAACATTATAAGTCAGGTAGGCAGAGTATATTTGAACATTTTTTTTGGTTTTCTTTTCGAATTGGACGAACTTAGGGACTCGAGTTGAAAAAGAAAAGAAAAGAAAAAACCTTTTAAAAATTGTGAAAGTGGCGTTAAAAGATATAAAGGAAAAGTTTCAAAAAACTATTGTAATTGTGAAAAAAAACGTACAAAAAAAAATATTGTTAAAACAACCCGTTAAAGAAAGGAGAACTAAACAAAACGAGAAATAAACATAAATACACTAGACAGAAAAGGTCTGCGTACAAAATTTTTTCTTATTACCATTTAGAAATTTAAATTTTTAAGACATAACATTAAACTCAATCTTGTGATAAGTCCTAAACGCATATTGTTCACATCAGTGAACCAAATTATAAATACCTCTCCCTTCAAACGTCTTGCGATCGTGTAACTGTCAAATGACTGTGTTGCCACATCCACAATTCCACAAATAAAACACTAGTTTGAAAATACAAATCGCCAAATCGTATCATATTTCTAAAGGTGCATGTATACGACAGGTTTTTTACATCTGACTTGTGAACTTTTCAAGTCACGTGTAATTGTGCATGTCAGTCAAAATGGTTGTTTAACATAAGGTTTATAACAAGGACTGGATATTACGAACGGAAAACACAAAATTAAATTTTATTTTTTAATTAAAAAATTTTTGTGTGTGAAAAAAAAAGAATATTGTTTTTCTGTGTTTAAAATTTAAACGAAAAAGAAAAAAAAAATTTCTTTGAAAACAAAATTTATAGTTTCAAAAAAAAGCAAAAACTTTTCTGTAAAAAAAAAACAAATAAAAATTTTCAAAAAACTGTTGTTTTTGTTTTTGTTTTTGTTGAAAAACATTTCTTAAAACATTTTTTTTTAGAATTTTTTTTCTATGTGTGTATTTTTAAAAACTGAAATATGTATGTACCCTGTAGGAAGTCAAACACATTTATAACTAACTTCAAACTGGTTTTTTTATAACCACAACTAGTTGATTAAGTGACTTTTTTCCTTGTCGACGACTCACTATTTTAACATAGGCATGTCATAGGCAGTAGTCAATTGGCCAGCTTTGCATGACTTTTTAACTGATTACTAACTGCTTATTTTTCAACCTATTTGTAATTAATTAAAAGTATTGTCAGTTTATAATACATTATTTAAATTTTAAATAATTTTTGTCAAAAAAATATATGTACATATGAACATGCATACATACATATGTATATCTTTATATATTTTGATATAGAAACAATTATTTATGAAAATTTTGCATTAAACTACCCAAAATGATGATCTATAGTAGTCCTGAAATAAATACGCCACATAATTGCTAGTACATAAACAGATTTGTATTGATTTAATTTTTAATTATTTTAAAATGTTTGTATATATTTTTTTCATTTGACTTCATGGCATGCTTGATTTACTTATTTTGCTTTTATTTGTGTTTTACGTGTGCCTTTTTGGTTGATATCTGCATGAGATTTAAACCAATTTGTAGTCATTAAAAAAAAGTTTATTTTGTAGTTAGTGTTTTTTGCAACTGACTATTTTATTTACTACAGGGTACTCTCAGAAACCTCTTCATAAATTTGATTTAAATTTGTTTTGAAGAATGCAATTTTTATGACAATGCTTAAATATAATTATTTTGTTTTTGTTTTTTATATTTTTAAGAAAACGTTTTATTTTAAAAACTTTATTTTATGTTTTTAAGAAAACGTTTTATTTCAAAAACTTTATTTTATTTATTTTTTTCGACGGCTTTTTTTTCAAAACTATTTTAGAAATTTTTTATTTTCTGTAAAATGTAGAATTTTTTAAACTTGCACGATAAATATTTTTTTAGAAACAAAATAAAAAAACATTTTCCGGTCCTTGGTTTATAATATTCGGTCACAAACGTACATGTAATTTGCTTCTGACATTGTCTCTGTTTTTTCCCCATAGTTGTCACAAAAACCAAAATAAAAATGCCGCCACGAAAATTTGTATTAACGCCGTTAAATAATTTAGCCATCTTAACATATTTTTCTTTTAATTCAATGTAATTATTGTATTCGCGATTTTTTCAACGCAGTTTTTTATTAAATTCTCTAAAAAAATTAATAAAAAGCTGCGTTAAAAAAAAAATCGCAACTACAATACTACAATTTATATTAAGTTTTTTCCTTCTCCTGTAAAGTAAGGAAAATGTTAGTTAGGGCTTTTCTATATAAAAGTAACGATATATTTACATAAATTCTATTCAATGGTGCGATGATCATACATATCTCGGTATTGTAAAATATATACTTCAGCCGGCTAATGATTCCGTCGATAGTGGACGCCGCTGCCGGTTTCTTCTCGGCATAGATTTCTGATGTCAGATGGTTTGTTAGAAGAAATTAGAGCACGCTCTAATTGAAATTTTGTCAGATGACTTTGCATCTGACTTTTACAGAAGCAAAGTTTAAAAGGTAACACACGACATGTATGTATTTTGCAGTGGGAAATTTGACATGTCAGATGACAAAAACATGTCGTGTACGGTCGCCTTAAGTGGACCGCAAACTTCTGTGAAAACCGTTATATTCATATTAAATAATTAATTATAATTTGGTTGGCAATTAAACATTACAAAATTTACAGCTGTATAAGTATTATTTAGAGTAATTGAGGGGGGAAAAATATATACATACATATATATATATGTATATGTATATATAGATATATAAGTGGCATGTCATAACGTCCAGTGACATAGTGTCATAACGTCGATCAAAGAAATGTCATAGCGTCCGCGGACGTTATGACACTTTACAAAGTATCATAATGTCCACAACTTAACTTATAATGAAAAATATTAAAATGTGCAAAATTTGTTTTGAAATACCGTTAAAATTTCAAGTGATTATCAAAACTTAAGAAAAAAAATTAGTTTAAACTGAATTTCATCGATTGCGGACGTATGCGATAAAGCTAAAGAAGTTAATATGGAAACTGTTAAATATAGTTATGAGTTTGTTAGCCGATTTAGAAGAAATTCCAAGTTATTAGTGCTGATAAATGAAAAACAAATATTTCGCCAAAAACACATATGTACTTCGAGATTGTACCCGGTATGCATGCTATTTCAAGAATTGCGGTGTGAGTGTTGGACTTAAAAGCGATGGAGTGTGCGAACAGCTAAGCCTGGAATACAAGCATAATCATGGTTCTGCAGAACAGTTAATTAACAAGTTTAAAATGATGAGCAATGTTCAAAAACCAGTGCGGTGATAAGCTTGCTTACAAAAGGAAAGGAGTTCGTGAAATTTTTGATGATGAATGTATTAAAGAAAGAGATCTTGCTGGTACTGCATCTTTTGCAAAAATGAAAAGGCAGCTACATATACAGAATCAGAAACAATGGTATTCCGAAAAGTCCTTAATGTTTGAAAACGATGCTATTTTCAAAGAGTATGGTGTTTCAAAGCATGTAAATAAGCCGTTCTATAGAGACACAATAATAGAGGATGACTTCTCTTACATCATTTTAATCTCACCAACTATTGCGGATATCATCGCAAAAAAGCCCAATGGACGTCGCTATTTACTTGATGGAACTTTTAAAACTGTACCATGTTGTGGTTACAAGCAACTTCTTAGTATTCACTACTACTATATGGAACGTGTAAGTAAAAATTATGCTTTACATCCTTTTTAACTATATACGAATATCATTGGTGTTTTTTTTCAGACTTTTCCTTTCATGTATATTTTATTGTCCAAAAAAACGAGAAAAGTCTACGAACACGTATTTAGATTTATTGATAGAAATTTTTTACAATTCGATGTATTTGGCTTTTCATACAGATTATGAAGCAGCTTTAAGGCAGGCTTTAGGAAATGTGTTTCCTAATGCGTCATTAAAAGGTTGCTGGTTGGTTCCATTACTGCCAAGTCCTGAGACGCAGAGGTCAAAAGATAAGCAGGTTTGGAATTTTGATAAAAAGAAATAAAGACTGCGGTAATTGGTACCGAAAAATCTTTAGTCTGCCATTGGTTAAGCCAGAGCAAATAGAAGAAATGTTTCTCAATGTTGAAAACGAGTTACTTGATTTACCAAACCACCAACAGGAGCCTTTAAGTATATTTGTGCAATATTTTGAAAAGCAGTGGATGAAGAAAGTAAGTTGCATTTGTAATGAAATAAAACAGTCAGTATAAATCAAAATCTGCATAAATAATTCATAAGTGTTGCAATTTAAAAAACTTTGGTTTGATTAAGGAGTAGCTTAGGGAATTAAAAGAAATCATAAAGAAAATATGAAAAAAATTTGGATGGAAATAAAATTAAAAGGAGGAGAAATATTTCTTTTGATTAATCAAACCAAACTTTTCGCATTATTTTTCGATTTCTTTTACTCTTATGATCTTTATATAGGAATTTAGTTTTGAATTTTATACGTTTATCACAATTATAATAAAATATAACTAACAAAAGTTCTACAACTATTCCTTTAGGTTACTCCACAAGGTTTTTCTGTTTATAAAGAAGCTGTGCGAACCACAAGTGCTTTAGAAGGATTTAATTCCAAGCTATCGAAACAAATTGAAAAACATGGAAGTTTTTTTAAATTTCTACAAACTATTCGAGATGAAGATTTTTTTCAGTCTGTTTCCTTGTGCCAAATTGCTACAGGTGTGTTATCTATTTTCCCAAAAAAGCGAAGAACGCAAAACAATAAAAATAATAAAATCCAAAAATTGAATCAGCAACTTGATATGGGGCGTATATCAGTATCTGAGTTTTTTAATATCTTTATAAATGAAGAAAATAATTTGCTGTCATATGATATTAATTCAGAAGATATCGAAGAAGCAATCGAATCGGAAACAGAAGATATCGGCGAAAATGCTTCCTGTATCAGTCAGGTGACAGACGTTTTAAAATGCGTTGTATGCATGGTAGAATCAAGAATTATCTAATTGATGCCTTGTAAGCATTTTAAGGTTTGTTCTACTTGTTTTCAAAATTTGGAAACTAAGTGCAAGAGAAATAATTCAACTTTTTTTGCCCTTATTGCAGACAAATTGTTGAAAGTAATATAAATATATATCAATTTTTGGGGCCTTACATCCTTACGTAATTTTGCTTACCACCGACACATATATATATACGTATTAAGTTATAGGATCCCGCTTCATCATTGAAATTTTTTATACTTCAACTAGCTTAACCCGGTGCGCTTCGCTACACTGCTTTAACCACCTTTGAAGACTCTCCCTTTAATAGTTCTTCAGTAGAGACATATTTAATATCCTGTGAGAGGTATTTTCCCCCTGCGCTTACCCGCCTTATTTTTAATTTCAAAAGTGTAGTATACCATAAGAGTGACTTCTACAAAGTTTGAACATACTTACTTTAATAGTTCTTAAGATAAGAGATATTAAACATCGTCGTTCTATGGGGGGTACCACTTTCCCCGCTGCTATATTATTTCAATTTTTGCGCTCAGAAGATCCTACTACCAAAAGTTCAACATAATGCGTGCAGTGGCTCTTATTAATATTTCTATCTATGAGGGGTACTGCTCCTCCCCTGTCTTCCCCGCCTTTTTTATATTGAAATTTATAGTTTACCCTAATAGTAGCTCTAACCACGTTTGAAGACTTTCCCTTTAATAGTTCTTCAGTTGAGCGATATTTAATATATGCATCCTATGGGAGGTATTTCCACCCCTGCACATGCCCGCTTTATTTTTATTTTCAGTAGTGTAGTATACCATAAGAGTGACTTCTACAAAGTTTGAACATTCTCACTATAACAGTTCTCAAGATATGTGATAAAACATTGGCGTCCTATGGGGAAACCACTTCCCCCGCTGCTATTTTGTTTCAATTTTGGGGCTCAGAAGATCCTACTACCAAAAGTACAACAAATTGCTTGCAGCGGCTCTTATTAATATTTCTATCTATGAGGGTTACTGCTCCTTTTCTGGCTACCCCGCCCCTTTCTATATTGATATTTATAGTTTACCATAATAGTAGCTTTAACCACGGTTGAAGACTATCCCTTAAATAGTTCTTCAGTTGAGCGATATTTAATATATGCATCCTATGAGAGGTATTTCCCCCCTGCGCCTACCCGCTTTATTTTTATTTTCAATAGTGTAGTATACCATGAGAGTGACTTCTAAAAAGTTTGAACATTCTCACTATAACAGTTCTTAAGATATGCGATATTAAATATTGGCGTCCTATGGGGAAACCACTTCCCCCGCTGCTACTTTATTTCAATTTTCGGGCTCAGAAGATTTTACTACCAAAAGTTCAACAAAATGCGTGAAGCGGCTCTTAAGATATGCGATATATAATATTGGCATCCAATTGGGGGTACCAATTCCCCTGCCCCTATCGAAAAAATAAGTAGCCTATTTTATTTTTAGGGTTCACGTGATGCTACTGTAAAAATGCAGGAAAATCGGTTCAGTAGTTTAGAAGTCTATAAGCCAACAAACAAACAAACAAACATACAAAAATTTTTCATTTTTATATATATAGACTAGCTAAACCCGGTGCGCTTCGCTACACTGCTGAAACCACTTCTTCAGTTGAGAGATATTTATTATATGCTTTATTTTTATTTTCAAAAGTGTAGTATACCATAGGAGTGACTTCTACTAAGTTTGAACATTCTTACTATAACAGTTGTTATGATATATTATATTAAACATTGGCGTCCTATGGGTGGTAACATTTCCCCGCTGCTATTTTATTTCAATTTTGGGGTTCAGAAGATCATACTACAAAAAGTTTAATAAAATGATTGCAGCGGCTCTAAATTATATTTCTATGTATGAGAGGTACTGCTCCTCCTCTGTCTACGCCGCCCATTTCTATATTGAAATTTAAAGTTTGCCATAATAGTAGCTTTAACCACGTTTGAAGACTCTCCCTTTAATAGTTCTTCAGTTGAGAGATATTAAATATATGCATCCTATGGAAGGTATTTCCCCCCTGCGCCTTGCCGCTTTATTTTTATTTTCAAAAGTGTAGTATACCATAAGTGTGACTTCTACAAATTCTAATTCTAACATTCTAACTTTAATAGTTTTTAAGATATCCGATATTAAACATTGGCGTCCTATGGGGGGTAACTCTTCCCCCGCTGCTATTTTGTTTAAATTTTGGAGCTCAGAAGATTCTACTACCAAAAGTTCAACAAAATGCGTGCAGCGGCTCTTAATTATATTTCTATCTATGAGGGGTACTGCTCCTCCCCTGTCAACCCCATTTTTATATTGAAATTTATATTTTACCGTAATAGTAGCTTTAACCACGTTTGAAGACTGTCCCTTTAATAGTTCTTCAGTTGAGCGATATTTAATATATGCATTCAATGGGAGTTAATTCCCCCCCTGCGCCTACCGCTTTATTTTTATGCTCAATAGAGAAGTATACCATAAGAGTGACTTCTACAAAGTTTGAACATTCTCACTATAACAGCTCTTAAGATATGCTATATTAAACATTGGCGTCCTATGGGGGAAACCACTTCCCCCGCTACTATTTTATTTAAATTTTGGGGCTTAGGAGATCCTACTACCAAAAGTTCAACAAAATGCGTGCAGCGGCTCTTAAGATATGCGATATTTAATATTGGCATCCAATGGGGGGTAGCAATTCCCCTGCCCCTATCGAAAAAATAAGTGGCCTATTTTATTTTTAGGGCTCACATGATGTTACTGTAAAAATTTCAGGAAAATCGGTTCAGTAGTATAGGAGTCTATAAGCCAACAAACAAACATACAAACATTTTTCATTTTTATATATATAGATTGGGAGAAAAAAAGTACCAAAAAAGGGATACGTGGGAAATCAAATTTCTTTCTTTTACTTTCTGTTCAACATGTGGTGTTTTTTATACCCACACCACAATAGTGGAGAGGGTATTATGCATTTGTGCTGATGTGTGTAACGCCTTAAAATATACCGATCGTCTTAGAATCACTTTCTGAGTCGAACTAACGATGCCCGTCCGGCTGGCTGGCAGGCAGGCTGGCTGGCTGTCCATGTAACCTTGTGCGCAAAGTACAGCAGTTTTGGAGATAATTTGACAAAATTTGGGACATAGGTTCTTAATGGCACAAGGATCAAGCGTGTTGAAAATGTGCCGAATCGTAGAACCATGAGAGAAGATAGGGGGAAATTTCTGCATCTCAGAAACTATCAAACCGATTGTAATGAAATTTAAAACATAGATAGAAACATATTTTTATGGATACATAAGCTATGTAGTTTTTCTAAAATAGGACCACAAGGGGAGGTAGGGTGCAATTTCTGCGTCTCACAAACTTTCAAACCGATTTTAATGAAGTTTATAAACATAGATAAATCCATATTAATATGGACATAAAAACATAATGTGCTTTTAAAAACTGTTGTGTAGGGTATCATATGGTCGGGCTTGACCGACTATACTTTATTACTTGTATTAATATAATATTGAACTTAGAAAAATAAAATTAAATTCACGCCTTCAGAAACAAAAGAAGAAAAAGAAATTCTTATAATAATACTGAAGGAAGAAATACTGGAAGCTACATTCTGACCAAAAGGAAAAACAACCCTTACATACATAGAAATCTTATACAGCCCAAGCACGAGTTCCCAGCTATTGCTTTAGGATATCATTCACACAATATTATTTTGCGGCGAAATCCACATTTGGCCCGCACAAAATACTTTTAAATATATGAAGACTTTAAAGTGCAGTAGGGTGTTATTTATTTGAGTTTACTTTTGAATAACTGTTTAAAAAAAAAACTCTTCTATCTAATAGTACTAAAATTTTAAATGGGATTTATAAAAGCATTTAATGTCAAGTATTATTAACATTTTTGATACATCTAAAGACAAAATTATCTATAAATCAAACTTCAGATAACAAATCCTTAACCAAATTCTAGGTGTGGTAGATCTTACATATATACCCACACCACCAGCGTTGTCGTTGGAAGTTTTTTTTAAAAAGGGTAGAGGGAGTGGGTTATTTGAAAGTAAAATTAATTTCAATAATAATTTCGAGATAAATACATTATTTATTAGGTATTTTATCACGTCGAAATTTTGTGCTGTTGGGTCCAGAATGTACCATTGGTCCTATATAAAACGCCTCCATAAAATCGTATAGATAACATGCCGCACCATGAACTGTTATATCCCAATACCAGGGCTGCCAGCTTTGGGGTTTTGATCCCAAATTCGGTGGTTTCTTGTTGCTAAAAGGGACATTTGGGGTTTACATTGGGGATTTAAAAAAAAATAGGATTTTTTGGGGAAATATACGGAAAGAATTATTTACTAAAGCACTACAAAATATGGCTTAAACCAAAAATTTTTTGCACCATTCTCGTCCAAGCCAAAATTTGACTCAAAGCGAACTATAATTAAATACAGCTAAAAAAAATTAAGTATTAGTTGCTTATGGCCAATTTCACCAATTCAATTTAAACATCAATTCATATTTAAATAAAGCTGCTGTTCCTATAATTTTATTTTTATTTGACATTAAACACTAATTTTAAACACAAACGTTTAAAGTTGGTATTTAAATAAATTAGTGAACTCGGCTATTAATATTTTACAAAATACGAAGAAAAGCCTGAATTTTTAACATAAAAACGTATAGCATTAGTTAGTTTAAGGAAAACTTAATATAAATAAATAAACTTTTTATTGATTTGCTTAACATGTCGATTCAAATAAAAATAAATTGAATTAAAACAAGTTTTATTAAACATTTTCTGAAAAATTAAAAAAAAAAATAATGATGGAGAAATTAACGTTCAAAATAAAATAAAATAAAATAAAATAAATTAAAATTTCAACATACATAAATAAAAAAAATATCTGAAAAAATTACTAAAAAGTTTTTTCGGTGTAAAACTTTGAAAAAAGAGCTTTTAAAGCTCTCTAACACAAGAGTCTAAACAAGAGTCTTTACCATAGCCCACAACCTTTTCTGCATATAAGGATAAAAGCTTTTACACACCACTACAAAGGCATGCCATGTTTGCCAATTTATCTCAATTTTTGCCTCTAAATTATCAAAGTGCCGATTTGCCGACTTTTGCTCCAAAAACTCCGATATTTCGATACACACTTAAAACACCGTAACTTTTTTTTTGGTTTAGTATAATTAAATTATTAATTTTGGGCGACACATAAATACTTATTTCATTAAAAAGGGTCAACTGTTATTAAGTAACAGCTTCTTCTAAAGGAAATAATGGCAAGATTTATTCAATATTATATGCATGTGTGTGTGGGTTAATACATTTTTATGTATGTTTCACGGCTGTAGGAAATATCGCCCAAAGAAAAATGGCCCAAAAAAAAAAATGAAAAATCGCCCAAATGAAGAATCGCCCAAGCGAACATGAAAAATGACCCAAAAAGGTAAATATGAAATTTTGCCCAAAAAAAACGAAGAAGGGCCCAAAAAGAAAATGAAAAATGACCCAAAAAGCATAAACGAATTTTTTCCCAAAAAAATATAAAAAAAAATTATTAAATTTGCAAAAAAGTGTTTATTATTCATATAAATTTAGGTGACATGTCATAACGTCCAGTGTCGTAGTGTCCTTGGACACTTTTAAAGTGTCATAATGTCCATCGAAGACGAGGACGAGGACGTTATGACACTTTGCAACGTCCGCAACTTAACTTATAATCAAAAATGTGTAAATTTTTTTTTAAAATACCGTTAAAATTTCAAGTGATTTTTTTGAAGATACTTATTTAACCATAATATGGTTGTCGGTGACAATGATTTGGTTAAATTAAACATAATATGGATAAAATATTTTTATAGCTTTTACTGCGGGTGTATATATTAAATATATATATCCAAAATAAGGATTTCATCTTCTATGGTATAACAAATACAGGCTTCGCTAACTAAAGCTTCTCTGTATAGCCGGCCTTCGGCCGGGCGCAAGGATTTTCTCCTCTATGGTATAACAAAGACCGGCTTCGCTAACTAAAGCTTCTCTGTATAGCCGGCCTTCGGCCGGGCGCAAGGATTTTCTCCTTTATGGTCTAACAAAAACCGGTTTCGCTAAGTAAAGCTTCGAAAAACTGCCTTGTTTCCGAACAAGGCCGACTACGCAGAGAAGCTTTAGTTAGCGAAGCCGGTGTTTGTTATACCATAGAGGAGAAAATCCTTGCGCCCGGCCGAAGGCCGGCTATACAGAGAAGCTTTAGTTAGCGAAGCCGGTCTTTGTTATACCATAGAGGAGAAAATCCTTATTTTCGATATATATGTATATATTTAATATACACCCAGAGAAAAAAGCTACAAAACCATTTTTAAAAAAATTCTACCGATATTATGTTTAGTTTAACCAAATCATTGTCGCCGACAACCATATAATGGTTAAATTAGTTTCTTGAAAAATAGTTTTGTTGTTTGCAACCATAATAAAACATGGTTTTCTCTGCTATGTAAGATTATGGTAGAATTTTAAAAATAGCCCATTTTTTTGGGCCATTTTTCATACAACATTTTTGGGTGATTTTTCATTATGAAATTTAAAAAACAAAAAATCACCCAACAATAACGATAAATAGCCCAAAAATTTTGGGCCATTTTTCATATGAAATCAGGCCCAATTTTACATGCAATTTTTTTGGGCGATTTTTCATTTTTTTCTTTTGGGCGATTTTTCTTTGGGCGATATTTCCTACAGCCATGTTTCACTATGAAGAATTAAAGACCAAAGCTAAAAGAAGAAATAATTTTAAAACCAAAAACAATTAAATTAAAATTTATTTTTCAATAAAAAAATACATTTATATTTGAAAATGGATAGATATTTAGTAAAGAGTACAGGCAAGCAAAATTTAGCATAACTTTTAATGAAAATAATTTAAAAAAAAATATTCATTTAAGATTGTAACGTAATCAAAGAAAATGTAAGAAAGTTAAGGAAATCTTGCAGAGTTTTGGCAAAAAAATTAAGATATAAATCTTTAGGATTTATTGCTGGCATTTCCTAAAATTTTTGGTCCTCCCACATTTGCTTTAGAATGAATTTTTTAATAAGAACAATTTTCGATGCTCCTTCGAAAATTATTCTTTGCAAATACGTGTTTTTTTAAGATAAATTAATTTTAATTAATTCAAACTGTTTTGAAGCTGATATAAAAGGCATTAAACGAAAATGGTAAATTCAAATACATATGTATCTTTAATATAAAAAAAAATTTAAATAAATTTTTTTATTAGCTACAATTTATTTGTAAAACGTTTATTTTAAATGATTTTTTATGTTATTTCGTATGTTGTAAGCAGGAAAATCAGAAATATAATACACATTTTATGCGCATTAAATATGAAGTACAAACTTAAAAATATGCCTTAAAAATTGTTAAAAATATGCTCTAAAAAATTCCTAATTTGAAAACAAGATAATAAACAATTTAATTACAGTTCCATTTAATAATAAAAACAATCCTAAAATTGTTATCGTTAAAGCCCGAACTCTGTAGTATTTACAGACGAATTTTCGAGATGTTACACCATTTGGGAACGATGGGAAGCAATAGGCTCACTAAAACAGAGTTATGTTAAATGATTAAAATTCATATATGAGTTATTTGTGCCGAACATTATCTTAACATCCATATGAGTTTTTTTTTCTTTAAGGGATTTCAGCGACTATCGCTAAATTTTTTATTAATGTTAGCACTTTAAAGAAAGTTAAGGCTATTTGCAGATGAAAGATTTGGGCAAATGTGAACTGATTCGAAAATAATTTAATTTGCCTTAAAATATTTTTGGGGCGAGTTTAATCAAAATACCAACGTAACTAGATGGTTTACGGACATAAAGAGTCTAATTTGGAAAGAAGTTTATGGGGAATATGTAAAATTAAAGACCAATTCTTACCATTTACATAGAATTCGTCCTTGGTAAAATTAAAATGTATTAATCAAAGTTGGTCAAATATATATACATAATTTCGTTGTTTGTCCGGATGTATGTCCGGTTCTCTTTCCGCGGCTTTTTGAAGCCGTCTCACGTTGCAGAAAGATGAAATTTGGCATACGTAAAGCTCATTTTCTCCACTGGTGCAAGACGGAGCCCGATTTTTGGTCTGTGGGCGTGGTCATTGAATAAACCATGCACTTTTTCTTATATTTTTTGCAGGAAACTTTTGCGTTTTCCTAATGACACCTTTTATATTTAAAGCCCTCTGTCTGAGAAAGATCATAGCATTGTCAGATTCCTAATTTTCGGTGTCCGGGCTGTACATGTGGCTTATTTCATCATAAAACCCTCAATTTTGCATGTATTTTTTAAAGAATTTTTATATTTTCGATATTACAACATAAAATTTGTTATACTGTAAGTACTTTTTCTGCCAGAAATCGTAGTGGAATCAGATTTAAGGCTCCACGAAAAGCCCCCCAATGAAATAACGCCCAGGAAATAGCCCCCAATGAAATAATCCCCAAAAAATAGGAAATAACACCCAAAAGCAGTGAATGAAATAACATCGAAAAATAAATGAAATAAACCCCAAAACGAAAACGAAACAACCCCCAATATTTTGATGTTTTTTAACCATGGGAGGTAATTATTGAATGGGAGTTAAAGCCGTTATGGTCTTATCGCCCAATCAGTGAGAGGTAAGGTCATATTTAAAATTTTGCGAAATGAGAGATATAGCCATATTTTTTTTTCACAAATGAGAGACAAAGCCATACTTTTCCAGAATAGTGTTACGCATGGTGTCAACATTCTGTAAAAGGGAAAATCCTTAGTTATCATTGAAATACATTTTTTTATTCTTGTGACGCACGCAGGAAAACTTCATTCAGCGAAGCCACCTGCCGCGTCCTACTGGAGGAAAAAAATCCCTAAGCACGGCCGCAGGCCGTCACGCAGAAAAACTTTAGTATGCGAAGCCAGATTTCAATACTTAACTTGTGCTAAAAATTAAATAACCTCCGAATTAAAAATGAAATAACACCCAAATTAAACACGCTATGAAACAAGTCCCGAATTTTTAAAATTTGTTGGTTGTTATTTCATTGGAGATTATTTCATAATTTGAAAACTCCAAATGAAGAATGAAATAATTCCCAAAAAAAATGAAAAGCGGCCCAAAAAACTTGGGAGTTTTTTCATATGAAATAACACCCAAAAATGTATGAAAAAAAAATTGGGGAATATTTCATTTCTCGTTTGGGCTTTATTTCATTGGGGGGCTTTTCGTGGAGCCGATTTTAATACTGCTGTTGAAAAGTAGAGATAATCTTATTGTATCACATACATGATCACTAACAAAAATATTGGGTTTTTGTTTTGATTTCCAAGATTTGTTTGTATAGTGATTTAAAAAACAATCATATTCTAAGAGAAAGTAACTGTTATTTACATTCATCTAAATTGTTAACAGTATGTATTGTTGACCTTTTTTGTTGTTGTGGTTTTTATTTAGTTTGGCTTGAGGTCATTTATTATAAATTAAAAAACGATTTAATTTAATTTTCAATATTTTTATTAATGTTCCCAATATTTCGAGGCAACTTCGTTGCTCATCTTCAGGGGATTTATATAAAAAATAATATTATTGAGTTATTGGAATTTATTCTTCATTGTGCCCATTTGAATTGGATTGAACTACATATTTACGGTGCGTTGCGCGTCTTTTAAATTATCATTAAAGGAAGAAATTATAACTACCTATTTGAAGTGAATTTATATAATGTTATAAATATAAAGTTAAAGTTCTTTTTTTTTACAAAAATCAACTAATTAACTTAAGTCATTAATAATTTTGAAAGCTGCTCAAAGTCCTCTTCAAGGTAGGTTATATTTTGTTATGTACATCCAAAAAAATTTTATGCGAAATTTTACGAAAAACTTTCGTTGTCTATTATTTCGAAACACGTTTTTACGAACAGTTCGTATGATGTATGTCAGTTTTCGTATAAATAAGCAGAGATTTTTTCGGTGTTTGGTATCAACTGTTTCATACATTTACATTTTACTATACTTCGAATTGTGAATGGTTTATAACCAGCAATATGTAAAACGCCGAGGATTTAAATCAGAGAAATATATATAAGATTATTCAATTGTTCGTTATTTTTTTCAACATTTTCCTATAAAAAAACAAATTCCGTTAAGGGCATGGAAAGACTTTCCCAGTGAATGATCTGCACCCGATTCTATTTTTAAAATCATTGAAGGGACCTACAGTTTAAAGCTGAAGGTCCACACCATGCGTTTATTCCTCTGTCCTTTTTTTGCATTTGACAAACAAGTTGAATCAGTGTAATTGTATATGACAAGTTACACAACAAAATACAGAGAATGCATAGACGCATCAACGCATGAAAGTAGGTTTACTTTCTACTTTTGTATCCGTCGCATGTGTGGTGAAAAAAAGTCAGCTGTTATTGATGGCCATGGATGGCAAATCATATTTTATTTTCAATGTTATCGATAAATATGTTTGTGTGGTGGATTACTTTTTACTATGTTTTCGCATTAAAAAAGGTTTTTAATAAGAGAAAAAGCTTTCGTAATAAAGATTGTATAAACTTTAATGAATAGAATACATAAAAATTAATTTTTAGCACAATTTAACAAGAACAAAATTTGCCATTCTTGTTATCGATTACTTTTATCTTCTGAGTGTCATCTTTGTTGTGTTTATTATTTTTTTTTAACAAATACCATGAATTGGAAACTTATTGATACCGTGAAAAATCACAAATATTTTTATAATAAAAGCTTACTCCCCTATGAATTCTATTAAATATATTCTATTAAAATATCAATTACAGTCTCAATTTCTTGCAAAATTGTTTTTAATTAAACATATTAGCACAACAGCTGAATAAAAAAAACAAATTTGGCGCATAAGACGCATTGCATGTAACTTGAATTTAGAAACGCACAAAAAGTATGCGTAATCTACGCATGAACGCATGAAGTGGACCTTCAGCCTAATGCCGGCAGCGAAAGGCTTATGCAATAGCATTATTGAATTATTTAGAGGGGGCCGCATACATACATATATCATTCTCTGTCCAAGCTACCAGTACAATTGACAGAAACATCAACTTTAAATATGAGAGCAAATTCAGTGGATGCAAAGCAGATAAGAAAGGCTAGTTTAATCATCTGGGATGAGACAACAATGGCACCTACCTATGCATTTAATGCTATTGACATGTTGCTTAAAACATTGATGCAAAATACCAAGCCTTTTGGAGGTAAAGTTGTGCTTCTTGGAGGAGATTTTCGCCAATATTTACCAGTGGTACCACATGCTCACAGGACGGCCATTATCGAATCATGTATTAAGTTTTCTAATCTTTGGTCCAACTTTAAAATTTTACAGCTTAAAGTCAATATTCGTGCAGTGGATAATATTTACAGAGATTGGCTTTTAAAAATGGGGAATGGTGAACTTAGTTCGGAATTACCAAACGAAATGCTGGCTGAAAACTCAATTTTTAAAAATATCTTCGGTGAATGTTTAAAGCCGTCTGATGTAGAACAGTATTGTAAATTTGCCATTTTATGCTCTAAGAATGATGAAGTATGCCAAATTAATGAATAAGCACTAAATCTTTTAGAGGGTGAATGTTTTACATTTTTGAGCGCTGACATCCGGTGGAGTTTTTAAACAGTCTATCGCCATCTGGAATGCCTCCTCATAAGTTGCAAGTCAAGGTGGGAGCCATTATCATGTTTCTGAGGAATTTAAACACTAAAAGAGGGATATGCCATGGCACAAGACTGCAAGTTACACAATTGTCACAGAATCTTATATGCGCAACTATATTAACCGGCACTGCAAAAGGCAATCCTGCATTTATTCCAAGGATTGATTTGGCTCCCATAAATACTGACCTACCATTTATTTTGCATAGGAGACATTTTCCTATAAGGTTGGCGTTTTCCATCACCATCAATAAAGCTCATGGTCAAACGTTAGAGAGGGGGGATATATTTACCCAAACCAGTTTTTAGTCATGGACAATTGTACGTTGCTTTCTCAAAAGTGAAAAAATATGATGTTAAGGTAAAAGTGATGCATGTAGATGGAAAACAGGGTTTCTCCTCAGTATTTTCAAAAAATGTTTTTAAAGAAATATTATAATTTAGTTACCCAGTAAAAAAAATTTGGGGTTTTTGAAGCACTACAGAGAAAAAGCGCATAATCAAGCGCTTAAATTAGAGAGCTCTTATAAAGCAGTAAATGATAAAGAATAAAACATGCAAAAAAGCTGCTATTTTAGGCTGACAACGAAGGAGGTTTTAAAGCGAAAAAAATAAAAATATATTATGGTTTACCAAAATGATTGAAGAAAGGCATTTAAACAAGAAAAAGCACTTTAGGAGCGCTTTGTTTGCATGTTAAAAGAAGCGCTTATTGCCAGCAGAAAATAGTCCTCCAAACCGGGAACACCCCATACAAAAATCAGGCATCCCATCAGCAGGTTTGAAGCGATTTGAGGTATGAATTCATACAAAAAACCTGCTCCTTTTGGAGCACATTTTTAACTGGGTACTTACTTATTGTTATTTCTTACATATTTTTTCTTCATATACCTACTAAATGTATTAAAACATTGAATAATAATTTTTTGTTTAATTTCTTTTATGAGCGTTACAATGTTAGTTATTATCTAAAAGATTTTTACGCCTGGCAGGGACAGGCTTTGTGACTAGTTATCAATAAGATTGCAATTTGTGATTTGCGCACAAAATAACATGGACAGGCAACCAGCCAGACGGACGGATGCTTATTTTTGGATCACTTTAAAAGTGATTCTAAGCCGATCGGTATACTAGAAGCTTGTTACAGATTTCTATTTATTACACTTATAAATGCGTTTTCCTTATTTTTTGCTTATATAAAAAATCTTACAATTGAAAATAACATTTATCTTTAATGGCAACCTGCTTTATCTTACAATTTTCGATTAAAAATTAAATGTAGGTGGCAAAATGAAAGCAACTCCTTGGGTATACAGATATATATTTGAAACAGAAAAGCCAAAATTTCGCAATATATGTTGCGAAAGCTCTTGTAGGCTTCTAAAACAAATTTACATGTGTCAGAATATTCCTCAAAAGGCAAAATATGCGCTAAGAACTTAAATCATTTAAATATATTATTTTTACTACTCAGAAAAAAAAAGAAAATCGACTTTAATTTAATAATTCGTTCAGACAATTAAATTATTTATTAATTTTGCCTTTGGAAAAGAATTGATCATATCAATTAACGGCTTTGTATATTTGAGTCGTGATACACGAATTTAGTCAATTAAAAAATTAATAAACTAAAAAATACACAACATACCCAATAAAAAATTTTATCATTTTGCGAAGCACTAATGGTACATTTAAAAATATAAGCGCACAATTATGCGCTACACAATAAGACATACAGAGATGCAGTAGAATAATTGAACGCGCACTTAACAAGTTTCATTAAAAAAAAAAAATAATATTTCAAGTGCCACGACATTCCCTTACTACGAAGCAGGTTTGTAACGCTGGGTCTCCACGTAGCAATTTTTATTGCTAAGTACGAGCAATAAAGACGGCAGAACAATGGAGCAATAATTGCTGATTATATTGTAGAAGAACACTTGAAATTGCTTTGCCATAAATTTGCAATTTTTACCGCGAGTAGTTGTATAAAGTTTTGTGGCTGTATTATAACAAATGTTTTATGTTGTGTTTTGAAGTGGTTGTTAAATTTTCTTTTTTAAAATAATTAAATAATTAATTGTAATTGTGGTAGCTGTGTTTTGTATTACTTTTTTGTTTATTTGCGTACGAAAAAAATCCTAAAACTTGTATCCTTCTACTGAAAAAATAAAAATAAACAAAAAAACAAATTCGTCGTTTGCTTTTGTTGATATTAATGTTTATTTAAAAATATAATATATAATTCCAGGTTAGATAAGGCTATGATGGCTTTATCTCTTACTCGATAGGGAGATAAAGCCTTTTTTTTTTAATTGAATGGGAGATAAAGCCATCATGGCCTTAGCTCACATTAGCAATATTAGAAAATGGCTTTATCTCTCATTTCAGTGCCGGAGACACTAAAGTTAAGTATTGAAATCTGGCTTGCCATACAAAAGTTTTTCTGAGTGACGGCCTGCGGCCGTGCTTAGAGGTTTTTTCCTCCAGTAGGACGCGGCAGGTGGCTTCGCTGAATAAAGTTTTCCTGCGTGCGTCACAAGAATAAAAAAATATTTTTCAATGATAACTAAGGATTTTCCCTTTTACAGAATGTTTACACCATGCATAACAATTTTCTATAAAAATATGGCTTTATCTCTCATTTGCGAAAAAAAATATGGCTAACTCTCTCATTTCGCAAAATTTTACATATGACCTTACCTTTCAATGATTGGGCAAAAAGGCCATTATGGCTTTATCTCCCATTCAAATGAGCAACAATGCCATCATGGCCTTATCTAACATGGTTGTAAAGCACCCCCCCTAAAATGCATGTCTTCCGCAAGCGGTATGGTAAGCGAAACTCTTACATTTTACGCTTACAAATCTGCTTCGTTTGAAGCACCATTTTTTTTTTTTTTGGGTATGCACAAATATTTTAATTTATGTGTTTTGATTAAAGAAATTAATTGAGACAAACCAAAAAAATTAATTGGAAAAATTAATGTACACCAATTAATTATTTAATTAAACAATTTTTGTCAAGCATTTTTTCTGTGTAGAAAATTTTAATTTTCATTAATTTTAAATAAGTCATCGTTCAGACTTTAAGTTTGTATTGCTGCACAAATCATGAACCATAATAATTGTTAGTTAGTGTATCCCAAATGATGACGATTGTCAAGTATTGAAGTATCTCGCTTGTTATTTAAAATTTTGAGGTGTTGAGTCAATATTTCTGAAATCCAATATTTCTAAAACGGTTGCAAATTTCATAATACTTTTTTTTGGCTGAAATGTAGCGTAGTTTACACGATCACACAAATCTTACGTATTTTGAGAAAAAAACCTTGTCATGTTGTTATTTTCTAACAATAATTAGATCAGATATGCATTTTGGTCTTAAGCTAAGATCCCACTATCGGCTCAAATGGCACAATCTGTGACGATTTTTATCGTGCTATATCGGCACACATTTAAAAACATTGCACAATTTGTTCTGAGGTGGTCCCATTATCGTCGCACATTGTGACAATTTTTTTCGGTTCATATCGGCCAAAACTCAATTGCGACAATAATCGGTACAATGCGGTCACACTATCGTGCTATTTGGGCAAATTAAATCAAATGTTTTTGTTTATTTACTTGTTGGCAGACATAATTTTACTTTAGAAATTCGCAAAATTCTCCGTCCGAATATTAAATTATGTTTCCTTACAATTTTAAATAATATGTTAATATATGTATGTATAATAAAAAATATATTCAATTTCATTCAAACTTACTGCACTTGTTCTTTTTTTTTTGTAATTGTTGTTTTGTAAACAAATGTTTATAAGCCAGGGATGGCAACATCGATACAACTGCAATGTTTTGGTTAAAGCGAGTTGTTTTTTTTTTTTTTCATTTAGTAGTACAAATGTACTATTTAACGTTTCAATACATAAATAATAGATAAAACAAATGTAATTTTGGTACAATTAAGCTCAAAAAAGTAAAATTTTAGTAACCAGTTTGTGCAATTCAAAAATTTCGTTTTGCCATCCCTTGTATCGGCGCTGATTGGCGACTGTGATCGGCACACAAGTGGCCGATAAAAATCGGTACATATTAAACAATTTGATTGCTCCACATTGTGCAAAATAGTGTTCACATTATCGGCGCATCTAGGTTAATTTTGATTGTCCACAGTCAGCACAATTTCGGCACAGATTGTCGCAAATTAAAACATTTTGAACGTTCACACTATCGGTACATGAAATACGCCAAAAATTGGTACATTGCGCCGATAGTGGGATCTAAGCTTTATATATGACTTGTGTGTTCGTGTAAACTAACCTAAATGAATTATAGAAAATATATTGCAAAGCGACAAATATTTTTTCGTCCACTTGTTTGGCAAAGTTTTGGAAAAACCATTTTTCGGCATTTTACAACTCTACAATAAGAAAGTTTTATTGGCTTTTGCGGATTAAACTTTGCCTCGGATACGTACAATAATTTGGCTCTTAAATTTAAGCCTAAGAGCTTAATAAAATCTCATTCAAGTGCAAATTTGAAACAACTTTCGAGCTTTGACCGTATAACACAATAAAAATATTTAGTTTTTATTCGATTTTGGTCCATTATGGCTTAAAATTTTTTTTATCGAATCGACTGTACAATAAAATTGAAAAACTGTGGACTCTGATATTAATTGTGATACAAAACATCTTTCGAAATGAATATAATTGGTGATAAACGTTAAAATTTTTTCAATCTTTGATTTGATCCACTCAGGCTTTTTTATCCGATCAAAGCTACTATTGGACGCGCTATTTAGTAGCATCTTATTTCAATTAAGTCAGACTTGATTTGGATGGCAGCTGAAAGAGAAGTGTATGGCGAGAAATAAATGTACCGTTATCTAATAAGCCAGACGTGATAGGAAAAAACTTTAATATTCGTCTTAAGCATTTCAGAAAGCACAAGAATCAGTTTAAATATTTAAAATTTATTATTATTTATTATTATTATTTATTAATAGATATTCAAATTGCATATACATATTTACATATTCATTAATTTACAAAAGTGTGGTTTCTATATTTGGCATAACATGAATGTTGTGAGCCAGATTGGCATAATACTAGATATTATTTTAATTTCTTTTAATTTCATTTACAATAAAGTTTATACAAATTTATAAATTCATGCTAAAATATTTTTGTACATAAAAGGAAGACTAGAAATTGAATTCATTCATTATTAATTTACGATATTTTGAAGATGATTCTATGTATTTGTATAGGGAGAGAAAGTTTGATCCATTTAAGATATTTAGCACCTCAATAACACTAAGTTGGTATTTTCCGAACAATGTTAACCTTAGTTCTTTATAGATTGGACAAACACCAATAAAGTGGTACGTATTTTCAGATTCCTCTAAGTTGCAGATAGAGCACTTGTCTATTGGGATATTATTAAATGCTCTGGCATTTAATTCAAGTAACCCACCTCTGGCTCTAATTATTATGCTGGTAATGCGGGATGAAAAGTTTGACGCCAGCAGAGGTGTAATATTATGGTTCAGTTGGCAGTAAAGGTCATGGTGTTGGGAATTTGTTGCGTTTAATACATTTTCTTCACGTTCTTTTATTTCTAGTAATTTTACTATTGTTTTCCAATGTTTGCAAAGTGGTAAATTGGTATTATCAGGAGTAAACTGAAGACGTTGGCAAAGACTGGTCCATTCATCTGCCCAGTAGACGTTTCGTGTTATTATTTCTTCAGCTAGAATGCGTGGTAACCTATTTTAATTCATATTTAAAACTTAATTTATGTAGCAAAAGTGCAGTTTTAAAGTTGAGAGGTATAAAGAGTTTAAACCAGTTTTTAAGTAAATCATATAATTAGGTGTCGTAGATGGTAAATATAACATTTTTTTGATAAAAAAACGGAGCAGCGTTTCTACTTCTTCAAATTTTGAGTAACCCCAAACTTGTGCAGCATAAAACATTATTGAACGAGAAGCGGCATGAAAAATTTTCAGTTTATTGCTTTTTGAGATTTGTGGGTGATTGATATATTTTGACCACGTTGTGTTGATTGCCATTTTTGATGAAGCTAATTTATTTTTTAAATATTTCTTAAACGATGGATTATATGTTATATCTACGCCAAGGTATTTGTAACTGTTAACAATTTCAATGTTTTCATCACCAAAATGCCAATTTAAAAGGCTTGAAATTCTTGCTCCAGACCGAAATACTATAACTTTGGATTTGTTTAAGTTTACTGTTAAGCTCCACATTAGACAGTAGTTGTAAAATGCATCAACCATGGTTTGTAGCTCAGTTGGCGATTCAGACAAAATAACAATATCATCGGCGTGGAGAAGGATTTTCACAATTGTACCAGCAACATTTACTCCTCCAGGGAGTTCATCAACAAGATCATTAAGATATAATGAAAATAGTATCGGACTTAATATACATCCTTGTTTAACACCTACATCAACAAAGAAAGAGTCAGAGAAAGTATTGCCGTCCCAAATGCGGCTTTCAGTTTGATTATAAGAATTTTGCAAAATACGAATTACTTTAGAAGATAGACCTATAACGGAGAGCTTATAAAATAATCTATTTCTAGGAATAGTGTCGAATGCACAGGAAAAGTCCACAAAAAAGGCATAAGTATTTTTTCCATTTATTTGATTAAGTTTTACGATGTTTGCCAGGTTGAAAATATTGTCGACGGTTGAGAAGTTCTTCCTAAAACCCGCTTGATACTCATTTAGTATTTTGTTGTTTTCTATCCATTCTGTTATTCTGTTTAACAAGATTGTGTTGAAAATTTTACATACTGTATCAATAAGAGATAACCCACGATAGTTTACCGGTAAGGATGTATCACCTTTCTTAAAAAGCGGGATCATGATCGAACTACGAAAGCTTGATGGTATCTTTTCATGTAAAAATATTATGTTAAATATTGTCAGAATTTCGTGAATAAAACAAGCAGGAGCGTATTTATAAAATTCATACGTAATGCCATCTTGACCAGGAGCTTTATTACATTTTAATTTGTTAACAACGTGCGAAATTTCACAAAATTCTATGGGCGAATCTGGAACAGGGTTAGTAATATATGGCATGCACCAGCTCATTGTGTTATTGTTTTCAGTGTTCTGTAAATATTTAAAATAGCTTTTTAAATGTCGACCTGTGTTATTGTCTGCTCCTATTTTTTACATAAAGCTCTCATAAATATATAAATATGCAAACAAATATTTAGACCTATTTACTTATTATCTAACTTATAATAGATAATAAGAAGTTCATTTTCTGAAGTAATCGATTTCGTTTATT
Source organism: Pollenia angustigena (assembly GCA_930367215.1). Lineage (NCBI taxonomy): Eukaryota > Metazoa > Arthropoda > Insecta > Diptera > Polleniidae > Pollenia > Pollenia angustigena. The sequence continues at coordinate 80,113,929 of OV884059.1, forward strand.
CAAACAAGGAAGTCTAAAATTCAAACAAAATTTCTTGATTTTAACTTATTTCGTTCGTATTTAGTTAAATTTTCCTAAATACAGAAACATATTGCTTGAACCAAGCCACCCACACATTTATTTAGAATAATAAATTTTAGGCTTGGACGAGAATCATGCAAAATTTTCTTGGTTAATGCCCTATTAAGTTTATAATTCTTTCCGTGTATGTAAGAAACTTTAAGTGTATAAATAAGCCCCGATACTGGATGAAAATAGAGGTGTTTCAAGCCCTCAATTGGATTAAGAAGAAAATTTAGGACAATCGACCAAATACATAAATTAGTCAAGAAAAACTTTAAAAAAAATATATCAATCTAGATGCTTCCCATGCCTTTGATAAAGGAAGACATGAAGTCTTAATAAATAGTAATTAGAATAAAAGTTAATAAAATAAATATTGAATGGTAGAAAATTTGGTACCTAACGCGAACATTTTTTTAAAATCTATTCCACAGTGAACCAATTCAGGAAATTTGGTATATGCTTCAGACATGCTAACCAACAACTACAAAAATATCAACTTTTGCTGATGGCTCAGCTTTTTAAAGCATCAACGAAAACCATTATGGAACATCCCGATACCTACTGGACCTTTTATTTAATTGAAAACATGCTTTAAACAACGAAAAATAAAGGTCAATTAAAATGTGTACATAACCAATCTACGTAGGCAAACATATTGCAATCAATATCCAAATAATATCTGAACATTTTTATATAAAATATATCTAATATATATCGAAGTTCAACGTCATTTTACGACTTTAATAATCGCTGCTTTGACATGCCAAAATTTGATGCTAATTGGAAAAAAATCGCATTAAGATATCAAGGTGATATTCGACACAATTATGTATCCTAGCCTCATAATATAACTGTGTTTTGGCGGGTACACAATTGCCCGTGCGCTTCAAATAGGGTACAATTTAAAAATGTGTCCGCTAATAGTGCGGTGTATGGTATCATATTGTCGGGCTTGACCGACCATACTTTCATTGCTTCAAGAGATTGTGGAAAGTATATCACAACAATACTTTTTCTAGAAATATTGGCAGTCTCATAAAATGCATTTAATTTACACTATATAGTCTATATATATAATTACTATTGGCTAAATTTATAATTAATTTAAAGTTTTAAAGGTTAAAACAATTTCTTCTTCCAGGCTTAAATTGCAATTCTCAGGCTGTTTTAAACATTGCTTCGGTCCTCTGAGCGATGTAAGTCCTGCTGGTCTGCAAGGCTACAAGTCCCGAAATACAGAAGCACTTTTTTAAAATAGCCTGGGAATAGCAATCCAAGCCTGGTAAAAAATATTTTTTAAGCATTTTTAGCTTTAAAAAGTCTATATAAGTTTAGCTAGCAATAATAATGTTTTGTAAATTAAATTCACTTTATAAAACTGCCGCTATTTCTAGAAAGAGTAGTTTTGTGATGTACTTTCCACAATCTCTTGAAGCAAAGTAATATGTAAAACTAGACGTTACCAGGTTTTTATACAAAAATTTGGTATTATTACAATGCATTACAGTACAACGGTCATTGTTATGTTACCAAATCACCAACCAAGCATGTACAAATTTATTGACATATACACACAAAAGAACAATTAAAAGTGTTATTTGTATTCAGGTTTGACGAATCTTTATACCTTTAATCATAGTATTGGAAATCCAATGGTTCCCAAGCTCATAGTAAAAAAATGCACAGCGTGATAGATCAATAAAAATAGATTTCAGTGATTTGTAAGAATTTTAAATTCTACCTGGTTATATTCTTTTCGATGGTTCTAAGCCGATAGAAGAACGTAGGTTTCCATTGTCATTTATTTTATTCATTCTATCACAATTAAATAAACTAGATGGTACCTACGGCAAATATTTTCTCAGAATTGGAAACATAATTTAATTCTTCCAACATTTTTATTTCTAAAAAACCCAATTTAATGATAAGGATTAACGTAAGGGTTTGTTCTTTTGTCATTTGTTGCTTTTAGTTAGTTTTTAATTTATTTTATGATTTTTTTTTTTTTATCAATTTAAATTGTCTTCTTAATTTGGAAAATTATTTAGACAATTTATTTTATGTCGGAATCAATATTGGTTTGGAATATTTAAAAGTGTATAATATGCTCTGTTTTACTTGTAGAACAAAAAATTTCAAGTCAGGTAGGCAGAGTTTATTAGAAATTTATATAAGATATTCTTTTCGAATTGGACGAACTTATTGGACGAGTTGACAAAGAAAAAAAAAATTTTTAAATTGTGAAAGTGGCGTTTAAAAATATAAAAAAGATTCAAAAAACTCTAATAATTGAGAAAAAGAACAACGTATGTATGTATGTATGTATGTATGTATGTATGTATGTATGTATATAAAAAAATATTGTTAAAACAACACGATTAAAGAAAGGAGAACTAAACAAAACGAGAAATAAACATAAATACACTAGACAGAAAAGGTCTGCGTACAAAATTTTTTCTTATTTCCATTTAGAAATTAAAATTTTTAAGACATTACATTAAACTCAATCTTGTGATCAGGGTTACCGTTGAAAATTTTCGAAAAGGGTCACAAAAAGGAGATTTCCCAGAAAAAGGGGTCAAAAAAGGGTATTTCAATAAAAAAAAGGGTCAAGTTGTTTATAAGCAGTATTTCCCATTTAAATGAACATAATAAGACCAAGTTTTTTTATAAGCAAACAAAAAAATAATATTTCAGGTAGGAAGAGCTCAAAAAAACTTAATTTTTTTATGGAATGCTCTATCCTGTTTTCAACACCTGAAAAAAATTTTATTCTTTATCATCATAGCTAATTGTTTAATACTTTTTATGTAATTTTCCGATTTAGCGATGTCAAGTAAATTTTAGTGTTTGTTTTAAATTATGCAATCGTTCGCGAATTGTAACCATTTTCTCGATTAAAGCGATTTGTTCCTGTATTTGTCAGATTTTTTAAAGCTTTTACGATCTTTAATAAATATAAGACTTTGCTATCATACCGCTGTTACCAAATATTTGGGAATTTCCGCTAATTTAGCAATGTTTACCTCTTGTTTTAATTCCTGTTAGGGCACTCTCAACACTGTCGATTCAAAAGGGGGCGAAAAGTTCAATACCTTTTGCCATTATTAAGGGCGAATTTTTTTGAATTAAACATGCTACTCTTTAAGAAAGCAAAACACCAAATTGCATTTTTCTAATAAAATGTCAAATTTTTGTTTTGAAAAGAAACCACCGTAAAAAATAACAAATATGTATACGAGTTATGTTTGCTTTTAGGGAAATTGTACTTTACTATCAAAAATCAAGAAGAAGAAAGCATGGAATTGTAAGTTTATACTTTGAATCTGTTCCATATCAAGCAATGCTTATTTCGAAAACATTTGTTTAACAAAAAGTGTCACAAAATAGGTGATAATGATACAAAAGTATAATTTAAAAAAAGGGTCATAAAAGGTAACAACACCGTCGAAAAAGGGTCAAATTGATACTTTAGTATCACAACGGTAACGCTGCTTGTGATAAGTCCTAAACTCATACAAATTATAAAATATTGTTTTTGTTTTGCATGTAAACTATGCGAACGAAGTCTTCATTCGTTATCGACGAACATGCCATTAATACTTACAATCTAAAATATTTTATAAATTTACTTACCTTAACCCATATCGTCCCAAAATTAAATTTTTCGAACTGTAAATTTTACGCGTTTTTGTAATTTTTTTAATCTTTTAATGTAAGACAAAGAACTAATTTTTTTAAACAATTATATATTGTAAGTGGTTAGCTACAAATATAAAAATAAAGAAGAAAAAACATTAATTTTAGCATAATTTTAAAAACTGAAAACTTTGTATAAAATATAAAAAATTGAGAAAAGTGAAAATGTAGTTCCATTGATAAACGATTAAACTTTCAGCAACAGCAAAAACATTTCCGAGTTTTTCAATTCCGTTTTTGTAATTTGACTTTAAAAAGCAGTGTTCGATTTTTCGAACAATGGACCCTATTTAGCACTTTTGTTTTTTCTCTAAAAGGCAAACTGAATCATCGCATATTACCATAATATAAATTTTTTGGCATAAACGGAAATAAATTTATTATGTTTTTGCTGATCAATAAAAAGTGTATGCACAATCTGCGTTCTGTGAGAAATGTTTTTCGTGCGATTCGAGAAACTTACGGTGCGCATAATCGGCGTACTGAAACCACTACTGCGAACATCATTCGCAATACTGAGTCCCAGTTAACGTTGGTTGACGAAACTCGACCGGTTTGCCCACATCCAGCACGTAGTGAAGTGAATATAGCAGCTGTAGCTGAGAGGAAAATCAGAATGTTACCATCAATGGTAACCTCGCACCATATTTTTTTTTTTTTTTTTGATGGGACCAGCACTTAGGGCATACCGCTACTAATGCATTTCATTAGGATAGAACTAGGAAAATAGGTTATGGGAAGGATAGAAGAGGTTGTAGTGCCTGTGAACATTCGACTTGAATTTATTCATGTTGGCAGTGAGAGGGAAGACTTCAGCAGGAAGGTTATTCAATATACGAACAGTCCGGCCAAAAAACGAATTTTCCTGTAATGCATTGTATGATTTACCGGTCAATCGACCACAAAAGCATGGGCTTTCGAGGAAAAACGTGTATCATTCATGCTGTGACACATAGCGCCTGCATCGGATACCCTTGGTCTATAATCAAATGATTTAGTAGGAGGTTATTTAGGAAAATAAGAAATATAAATAGTAGGAGAAAGAACGGAGCCTTGCAGCACTCCTGAATGAATTTTGAACTCGTTTGACGATACGCCATCTATAACAACTCGTATAGTGTGATCTCTGACAAAATTCAATATTAATCGAGAGAAATTATTACCGACACCAAATGCAACAAGTTTTGACAAGAGAGCACAATGTCAGACTCTGCCAAACGCCTTGGAAATATCTTAAGCAATAACCTTACTTTTGCCAAAATGGCAAACATAACAGCACAATTTTTGCGATAACAGGGACAGTAGGTCTCAAGTAGAGCAACCTGGAAATCAAGCGCATGATACTGCAACAAGACGGCGCTACGAGCAATACATTTCGGTTAGCACTTAATTTCATGATTTGATAAGGCCACCTAGATCGTGCGATATCACTCCCTAGACTATTTTTTCTGGGGATATGTAATGTCTGGGGTCTTCAGGAATAAGTCAGCTACGATTGATGCTTTGGAAGCTAACATGCCTCGTATAATTCGCGAGATACCAGACGCTATGCTCGAATGAGTCGTCCAAAATTGGACCTTCCGAATGGAAGACGAAGTCATGGCCAACATTTTCATACAATTAATGCCATAAATTGTTCTTTTAACCGATAGTAAAAATTTCAAGTTCACTTTCAAATTTATGTGTTTTATTTTACAATATAATTTAAACTTCACGATGAATTACCCGATTTATCTATTAAAAATTTTTTTTTTTTATCAGTGCTACCCCAGTCATGTGCGAGTTTGAAAATCTAGGTTCAACTGTATATTTTTAGTTTTATTGCCTAGTTCTGTTTTTCTTTAATTAAATAAAATGAATTAGTTTAGGTTTATAAAAAACTTAGGTTTGCTATATATTCGATTTATCGAACACCATTTTTCTCAAAAACAAAAAAATCTTAAAAAAAAATTGGACTTTAGATTCGTGTTTTCTAGTCCCAAATTATCTATTAACCACCAAGTTTTATAAAGTTACTCGAAAAAAAAATAATCGCTGGGACGAAATTCATATGAGAAAGTGTGTACAAGAACACTTCCCTGTGGAACACCAGTTTTATTCGCTTATTCCCTTCCCACTAGGGACGGGAAATCCCGGGAATTTCAATAATTATATTTCCCGCTTTCCCGGGATTTTTCATGCGGGATCCCGGGAAATAAAAAATTCCTCATAGTTTAAGAAAACAGTTATTTATACTTTGAAATTTAGTTGTCTATTCTCTAAAAATAAGCATCTGAGGATGGGTTGTCGATTAGATCAATTACAAGAAGTGAGTACATACGTAAATCAATGTCTCCTGATGCAATAAGTCTACTTAAAGCAGAATAGGCAGTGCAACAGTTGATAATTAATAAATTTAGTGAAGTGAAAAGTTAATAAAGAACATTAATTCAAAATAAGATGCAGGAAGTAAAGTTTAATTGTCTATGGACAAGTCTTTAAAATAGCAGATAACTTAACATATTGCTCCTTTATTGCAACATAGTCATATCTACAAAAAATAAATGAACTTGGCAAAATGCGATTAAAGTTTTCAAAATGTACCGATTTAAAGATATATTTTGCTATAACTTCGGTTCAGTTTGAGATAAAATACGAGAAGGCATAAAGGAACTCTTTGCTTAAATAACTTACAATTTTTGATTTTTTGAGATATGACTATGTTGCAATGAAGGAGCAATATGTTTATTAGGTGATAAACACAAATTTTTTTCAATTTGTGTTGGTTTATATACCCTTGAAGTGCGGGGAAACCGAAATTAAAAAAAATTTTGAAACTCGTGTAAGATACTACAACATACAATTTGAAAAACACATTGTCCTAAAGATTACAGATAGACCTAATGAAATGAAAATGTTTGTAAGAGGTTGATGCTATTTTTTGCATGAACTTTGACATACATTTGACTGATGTAGACGTTGTTTATAAAAAAATGCTTCTTATTGTGAATCAAAAGCCTTCTACAACGGTGCACTTTTAACTATTTATCCAACCTCGGTAAAAAAAATGAAAGAAATTTTTCGGAAACATGGAAATTAGTAAATAAAATAATCAATATACTTTTTGACGACTTACCAAGCGCTTTGAGTGTGTCAGAAAGTTATTTCCTAAGCCGTTAAAAAATGTTAACATATTTATTTAAAATATTTTATCTATTTTATGAATTAACTTTTTGATCTCATATCTTGAGTACCTCAATTTGTGTTTGTTTTTATTATTGTTTTATGAATTTAATTGTTATGTTTATCTTAATTTTTTATCTTGTATCTAGAGCATAATAATAATAAGGAATTTACATATAAAACCGTAAGGTAATAATAATTCAAGTTCCTCTTTTAATCTTCATTTAATTTTGTAGTATTTAAGGATTTCTTTTACTTACTTTGTAAACAAGTTACCTTACGTTTTTTTATAAAAGTTTTTTTCATTATTTAAAAACAAATTTACTGTGTATTATTTATATGGAGCGGGATCCCGGGATCCCGGGAAATTCCAAAAAATTTCCCGCTTTCCCAGGAATCGAAAAACTCCGGGAAAAAAACACTACTTCCCACATATTATTTGTTTCACGCATTCTCCCAAAGCATGTTTAAACATCATTTGGTTTTATTTCAAGTTTAACGTTAAGACTTAATTTTACTCTTTTAATAACCGTATACATAGAGAAAAAACATGTTTGATTATGGTCCCTTCCAACAAAACTATTTTTAAAGAACATTTCAAACATATTATATTTATTTTTACCATGTTATTGCCACCTGCAAGCATATTATGGTTATACATGTTATGATTTATGGTTAATTTTGGACCCTCCAGCACAACATTTTGTCATGACATAGTACCTATCGTAAAAGTCATTGTGGTATTTTTTTTATGTAAATACTTATATTTACAACAAAGTCATGGCCAGGGCTGAGGAGTCTGTGTTGAAGAGTTGCAGTTTTTGTACCGGAGTCGAAGCCTTGGGTACTTCGTTTTCGACTCCAAAATTTTTCAGCATAAGAGTTTTTCTAATATTTAAAAAAAAAAAAAAAAAAAACAAGTAAGAAAGTACAGTCGGTCAAGCCCGACCATATGATACCCTACACCACAGTATTTAAAAACACATCATGCTTATGTGTCCATATAAATATGGATTTATCTATGTTTATAAACTTCATGAAAATTGGTTTGAAAGTTTGTGAGAGGCAGAAATTGCCCCCTACCTCCCCTTGTGGTCCTATTTTTGAAAAACTGTATAGCTAATGTGTTCTTATAGATATGGATCTATCTATGTTTTAAATTTCATTAAAATCGGTTTGAGAGGCAGAAATTGCCCCTATCTCCCTTCGTGGTCCTATTTTTTAAAAAATACATACATTCTGTGTCCATATAGATATGGTTCTATCTATGTTTTAAATTTCGTTGAAATCGGTTTGATAGTTTCTGAGAGGAAGAAATTTCCCCCTATCTTCCCTCGTGGTCCTACGATTCGGCCCATTTTCAATAGGCTTGGTCCTTGTGCCAATAAGAACCTATGGCCCAAATTTCATCAAATTATCTCCAAAATTGCGACCTGTACTTTGCGCACAAGGTTACATGGACAGCCAGCCAGCCAGCCTGCCAGCCAGCCAGCCGGACGGACATCGTTAGTTCGACTCAGAAAGTGATTCTAAGACGATCGGTATACTTTAAGGTGGGTCTAGGACCAATATTTTAAGGCGTTACATACATCAGCACAATTGCATAATACCCTCTCCACTATTGTGGTGTGGGTATAAATACTGAGTTTAATTACTTCGATTATTTTTATTATTTTCTTCACAATAAATCTTCAAGCTCAAGGTCACTTTTATATAAAAAATATTTATTATTCTTTATCTCAATGAATAACATTTTCAGAGATTTTTGTTTTTTTTTTTTTTAATTTCAAACAAATTTTTTAAAAAAAAATTTTATGCAATAACAAAATTGTAAATTATGAAAAATAATAAAAATTATACACAAGGAAACAAAACTTGTGCTATATCATTTTCTTAAACTTATTGTATTTTCTTTCTTATTCTTATAAATTTAATGTTTAATAAGTTAATTAATAAAAAAATTAAAGAGGGGCTGCTTTAAAAATTTTTAGGTCAGAAAGTAAGGACCAGTCTACTTTACATATGAGTAGGTGAGTTGCAAAACTCTGTCGTTTCAAAAATTAAGAAATTGAGATAAGAATTGATTTTGATAGATCTTTCAGCACTTTATGAGAATAAATATATAGATTGTATCGAACCATGCCCTTTTCTATGGTTTTCGTTACATTTTTGTAGAAATGTTCATATATATGACTAGAAATCTGCTGAAGCTCCTGTGGTCAAATCACTAAGCACCAATTTTCAAAGTGAATGATAAAAGAACAAAAAGAATGGAAAATGAACTTGGAAAAATACATGACATTGTTCCAGATATAAATCCCATCAATGTGGGGGTTAACCCGAAAATGATTTGAGAATATTTTTATCTACGTACTCACTTTGGGGAAAGTTGAAGCGAAAACCAAGACTTACAATATTATATTTTCTTGGACAATAATAATATTGATAACGGAACGGAAATACCTTTACTCAAGCCTAGATTACACTATCTCACAAGTCTTACGTATTCCATAATACTTTGTGAGATAGAAATCTAATGAGTTTTGATGCGACTGTCAAAAAATCAAATGTAATATGACAGTTTGTGTTCACACCATCACACAAAGTATAAACACTCACGCATGAAAAAAAAGCAACCCTGATCCAATGAAAAGTATTATTGATTAGACATTTTTCAAAAAACGATGAAGTCGTATGGGATGTCAAACTTTTTTCATATAACTTGTCATTTTCGTGACACATTGCATTCACACTATCACACTTTGTCATATTACTTGAGTTTTTGACATGTATTAATACAAAGTATAATAGAGTAATCTAGCCTTTATTGGTGTCATTTATCTCTCCCCTATAGAACTATTGTTTAACTTTTGGGCACTGGTTGCATAATTCAGACTGTCTGTTTAACGATATTGAACTTCATCGTTCGAATGTTCGAATTTTGTTTTTGTTTTCAATGTAATTTTCTATGCGAACGATGACGTTCGAAATCCATGAACAGGCTGTAAGTACTTAATATAACGCTGAAAGCATACTAAAGTTTAGTGATTTATTTTCCTGCATGCGTAAGGATTGTAGCAAAACACGTTTCTTTCGAAAACTCGTAACAAAATTCGTTCGTTCCAAAATAAAATCTTTTATTTTTCTTTATTTCAGTTACTGCCTATTTCACGATGTCACTCGAACGTTAACGTTCGCACAAAAAAAAAAAGTGTGTGATAAATAGCACAAATAAAATTAATGAAAAAAAAGTGTGTGTTAGATAGCACAAATAATATTTATGAAAAACGTTTTGGGAAATTTTTTTTTTCCAAATTTAAATGACAGATGACCCTTCAGTTAGGGAACTCGTTTCTATAAAAAACACATTTTTGAAAATTTTTAGATAGCACTATTTGAAAAATAACCCGCGTTACATAATTTAAAAAAAGATATAATACAATAAAAACATTTTCTACTTTTAAGATATGATTTATATTAATCAATTCTTTATTTTTTAATCTCTTTGTTAATTTCTTAATTTCACCCGAAATTGAAAAATCCCCTTTCTTGAAAATTTTTTAGCGTTTGATATAAAAATAAAACTGCTGATACAATTAAGAAGCTGAGTTGCAAAGCTCGTTTGTTGCAAAATTAAAAATATGAGATGGCAGTTCTTTTGGCGCTTTATTCGACGAAATATTCCGATTGGATCAATGCATGTCCGTGCTAAATCATGGAAGAGGACGCATTGATACAATTAGTATATTTCTTCTCATAAAGCACCAAAGGGACTGTTAGAATCAATTGTCATCTCGTATTTTTAATTTTGTAACGAACGAGTTTTGCAACTCAACTACTAAATAAATTACATTGAGATTAATTACAACCAGGGCTATGGCAACAATATTTTTTAACTTTCCTACATTTTATATAAAAATACTAAAAACGCATGGGAATAAATCAAATTCTAAGCTTTTATTTAATTAATTTTTAATAAAAAAAAAATTGTTCGATTAATCGACATTAATTAATTGATTTATTGGTTATTCGAAAATCGTCGTTTTAAAATTATTCGAACAAGAGTTTGATGTTGTTTGATCGATTAATCGAATTATTCTTAATCGGTTGACAACTCTAGTATATATTGCTCTCCTGTTTTTTTTTTTTTTTTTGGAAAAAATATTGTTGTTAAAAGCTTAATTTTTTATTTTATTCAACAGTTAGATTATTTTAATAGATGGAAGTAAATTAAATTGATAAATAGTTAAAATAGTATTTTTGCACAAAAAAGCTTCGATATCGTTATGTATTGGCGTTTTTAAACAAGAATGTTAGCAACATGTTTTGGACCAAGACTGTGAGCAAAATCAAAACAATTAATAATTTACTTACATATAAATGTGCGAGTACACACATACCCTTCAACACCATATGCCACGTTTATGTATTTTTAGTAACTACCAACATTTCAAGTCTACCGCAACGTTTACGTATCCGCAACATTTACGTAAAAGTAACGAGGCCTTAATTCTGCGATCGGCAAAGTCCGGACCGCGTTTTCTCTTTTCTCTTTAATACTCTTTTATTACTAATTACTTTTAATTATTTAAGCTTGAGGTCTTCTTTTATAAAAAATTATATTTATTTTCTTCAATATTTCGCTAACCTTTGGTTAGCATCGTCAGGAAATTAACAAATTTTAATAATTTTGTTATTATTAAAATTTGTTAATTTCCTGACGATGCTAACCAAAGGTTAGCGAAATATTGAAGAAAATATATATAATTTTTTATAAAAAAAGACCTCAAGCTTAAATAATTAAAAGTAATTATAAAATAAAGGTCAAATAAGAATAAATATCACTCTTTTATTACGTACGTGTGTACACACATTGAAGAGAATTAAATAACATTAACAACAACATAAGTAAACCAGCTGGAAAAAGAAGGAGTACGGATGCCTTCTAGAAGGCCTATGTACCCTTCTTTTGGATATACAAGCTCTGATCGCTCCATTCCATACTCATATTTTTATACCCTTCACCTCAGGTGGAAGTGTGTTTTCCGGAGACTCCAGACATGATAGCGGCTAGGTTGTTCTACATTTATGCCACATATAGTCCACCATTTCGTGCTATTGAAATTCAGCAAGATCGCTCCACAAATGGCTGAGATATGATCAAAAAAACACGACTGCCTCTAATTTTTTCCAAAAATCCCTTGTTGTATTTTTATTGCTTTTTCCTGTATATCTGGAGAACGGCAAGAGCCAAAGTTTCCAAATTAAGTACACACATTAACCTTTATGTCAACAGAAGAAAAATTATACTTACATCAAAAGTAAGCATACCCGGGTATACACATATATTTTATATGGGAATTTTTTTGTTTTTGTTATATACTGTTTTGCGGTGGCGATTTTAAGTTTAAATATTAAAAAAAGGTGGTTATTAGTTTGGTTTTTACTTTTGTGGTTTTGTGAGTTGAAATATTTGGAAAATGGGGATTTTTAACAAACACAAGTTTTGTCGTATTTTTCAAACTTAATTTTTGGTAAAAATGTTACACCAGGTAATTCAGAGCAAGATAAAAATGGCAGATGATGAAAGACTCACTCTAAGGCAAATAAGTGCACATGATTATGAGAAACAACAAGAGCATATTTGTCAAAGATTTATTAGTGTCCGAAGAAGTTATGGACGGAACCGACGCTGGCGTATCTCCAAATGCTCCGATGTGGAAAAAATCCCGTTACCAAAATATAATGTAGATGATGAAACTGAAGACAGTGACGAATTTTCTGATATACGGTGTCGAAGTGGACACAGCTTTACGCAAAGATGGAATAATTTGGTTTGCTGTACCACCACAAACTGTCAGGTTCCGTTCCCACAACATACTAAAGTCTGCCAACTATAAACCAGTAAGAAGAACACAAGGCGTTTTTATTATTAAAACATTCAGGTTGATAATGTCCTATGAAATTTGCGACTTAATTATTCTTGAGACAGGAAAATAATGCTATGAGCGTGAGGATATAAAAAACCCTACACGACAACATTGTATATGGAAAGCTCTAACAAAAAGCGAGTTTGATTCGTATTTTGGTCTTCTCTTACTGAGTGGCGCAACACGTTTTGGCAACGTTCACACTTAAGACTTGTGGAAAACAACCGCACATCCGCTATATCGCGGTGCGATAAGTGTACGGCGCTCTCTAGGCAATAGGACGCTTCATACGTTTTGATAACGGGAATACAAGAAAGTTACGTAAGCAAACCGAAAAAGCGGCAGCAATAACAGTGATACTTTTGATGCTGAATAAAAACCTCGTCCAACAATGAAGGTCTGCACATTATGCAAAATACCCGTATTTGCAGTTCATTCTACTGATATGTCGCAATGCAATAGATTTAGTTAAAAACGTTTAATTATTTACAACTGGTTAATTTTCATCTTTAATTATAATATTAGTTTCGTGCATTTTTAACTTGAAAATTAATTTTACTTACTAATTTTATGCAATAAGCATGCAAAATAAATTTTAATTGTATACGTTTGTCTTTACATACCCAGGTATGCAGCTGTTGACGTATGGGGTACAAATTGAAAATTGTCCTTCCCTATGCCCCAACTTGACCAATTTCACCCAGTTGTAGGTATATGGTATAGAACACTTTTTTTAAGAATATCATGAAATTTCACGTCTATCCGATGATTACTTTTCATGATATAGCGGTTTTAAAACGCAAAACATACCCAGGTATGTAGCTGTTGACATTAAGGTTAAGATTGTCAATACACACCACCCTACAAAATGTGGGCGGGATTGGAGAAGTGGGCGTGGTACCTCCCGTACCAAAAAATTAAAAATTGTATAAAAACCTAAATTTTAGGGCTGCCATATGTCCTATGGATATCACTTATTTAACCATGTGATGTCCCTCTACCCCCCCCCCCCCCCCCCCCCCCTTCAATTGTTTACTTATATTCACCTATTTAACGTAATAATTTTTACAAATAGAAACTAGGAATTTTTGTGTTAAAAACTCGCCAAAAAAGATAAAAGAAAACAAACAAACACACATACATTGCATAAGCTATTTTGGTGAATATATTTCCCAACTTTGCTATTGTGGTGAACAAAAACATCAGAAGTAATTACAACTCAACCTTGTTGAATTTTGTGAACAGTAAACGTTCATGATTAACGTTCCTTCATGGTTCAGTTGTCTAGGGGGTGTGTTAGAAACTGAGAGTTCCCTGGTTCGAACCTTGGTTTTTTAAAAAGAAAAATTTTTTTTTTATATTTTTATTTTTTTTTATGTTCTAAAAACGATTTAAAAAAAAATATTTACCAGTTTTCGCTTTTTAAATTTTATTTATAATGAAGTTTTAAGTATTGTAAATATGTATGTATAGTTATGTAAAAATTATTTAGTTTTTGTCTAGTTGCTCTGTATTCTGCTCGCACAATGGTGAAGTGTATATAAGATTCGGCACAGCCGAATATAGCAATCTTACTTGTTTTTACACACATTGCCATTGCGGAGAAGGCCTTCCGCTCTTGCTTCTTTAACAGGTATATAAAAATGGTAACGGGATCAAAAAAAAAATAATTATTTTGCTTTTGCTTGTGCAAAAAAACAATGCAAAATATGTTACTCCATCTCTACTCCCTTCTCATAGAAGCGAGTGTGGAAGGTGTATCTTATCTTTTACATCAAAGAACCGAGGCCTTCTATGAGGCATTCTTTAGCAGTTAGATAATAATAGTAGTTTAATCAAAACAGTTTTTAAGCAGTGATTATTTTACTTAGTTTATTTAGAGCCTGTCGTTCATTTATAGACGACATTAAGTGAAATTTGTTGTGATTTTCAAATAAAGAACTCTTTACTGGACATTTTTGCATGGGTCTATGATGATTTTTTTTAAGGCTTTATAAAGCGAAAAATGTATAAAATGTAAAACCATAAAAATTGCTTGGCCCCCTGAGAAAGTTTTCGTCAAAACTGTTTGGCACTTAATGTGTTGAAAGGCATGAAGTAAGAAGGTCTTCTGAGTTTTACCGCTGGGAAAATTCATACACCGCATACAATCGCAAAATGTAATAGTATAGGTTGCCGATAGCAGATTTAAACGATGCGTACTCACTTATACTTACAATGTCATGAGTCAGTATGAGCAGCGAAAAAACGATTCATTGCTGATCTCTGATACACAACTCCGTTTACTGTTTCTAAGCATTGCTAACATTCCTTAAAATTAATCAGTGGTTGGTAAACGCACGAAGTGCAAAATCGTTGTCATACCTTCTGTTTCCTAATTTAAACATCAAAAATTATAGTGTCCTTACTAATTTTTTATATGGAATGTTTAAATGGTAAATGTTAAGCTTCTGAAGATTATCGTATGGTGTTCTTTTGATTGTGTTTAGGAAATTGTCATATAAAATTTAGCCAAGAGATGCTGATGCAGAGTAATCGGCGTGAAATTTTTCAGCAGCTACGAAACTGAGTTCGAAGGTATTAAAAAAGACCTTCAATCTTTATAGGAAAACATTAACTTAATATGGCGGATTTTTGCTAAATTCACATATTCAAAACGCGTATTCAAAACGCAAAAGAACTGGTAAACCAATTGAATTCAATCTAATAAAATTGCCGTTAAGTCAAAACAGAAAGATAACAATTTATCGCGAAGGCAACAATGTCACACTTCCTAAAGCAAATCCAAAAAACTAAATAAATCTTTTTTCATGTAAATAATGATTGCAGCATAATTAAAAAAAAATCGTCCTTAATGTCTATTCTTTACCAAAATGTTAAAGGTATGAATTCAAATCTAAAACATTTTTATTTACAAGTTAGGATATTGAGCATTTCATTGTCCTCATCCATATTATAAAACATTTGCTTAAAAAACTTTCTTCAATTCTCTTCTGAAACTGCATTTCAATAACAAACTAACAAAAACTGCTTGTACATGAAACAAATTACACTTTTCCATTCGTGTTTCCCCTTTCATCAACAAATAATGTTTCACAGCAAATGTCTCATAATATGGATTGGGACATTATAGTTCTTACTGAAATCCAATGTTACAATGATTTTATCTCTAAAGTTAAGGAAAACTTTAGAAGCGACCCAAGATATTTTTATAACTTTGGGAATTCAAAGCGACGAGTATCTTGTTATCCTTCTATGGTGAAATTTGGTGAAATAGAATCCCAAAAAAGATCCAAATATATATGACATGTTTGCTAAATTTGTTTCCTCTTCGTGTCCCAGTAAGGAAATGAATCTTTCATTCGATTTTCCATATTGCATACCTGAACCTTCAATAATAAATTGTCCAATATTAAATGAAACAACTGTTATGGATGCTGTCAAAGGAATTAAATACTCTAAAGCTTATGGTTCTCATGGAGTTCGCAGTTGTGTACTTCAGATATGTGTATGTTAAAATATTTCCAATAATCCATTATTTCGAAGTATAGAGGTAGCTTAAGTGTTATTCCTAAACTCTTTGCAAAAATCGTGACTTATATTATATTGCATCAAGTCCCTTCGTTTGTATCATCATTCCAACATGGGTTTAGAAAAGGACTTTGGATTTTACTACAACTTCGATGATATCTTCATATTTTTTGTAATGCAAACTGATACCATTTGTACGGATTTTAGTAAAGCATTTGAAAGAATAAAACAAAACCTTCTTATGTACAAGTTGGATAAAACTTCTTAAGTGGATGTCAACTTATCTAAAGGGCGGTATCAGTGAATATTGTTTCGCAGCTATAATTCTAAGCTATACCTGTTCCATCTGGAGTCCCTGAAGGTAGTCACTTGGGTTGAGTATTATAAATTTGCCATCGTGTATTAAATATTCGAAAATATAAATGTAAAAGATGTTAACATATACTATACACTAAATAAGCATCAACTTAAAAGAGTAGAGACATTCCTTGATCTGGGTGTTTTACTTGATTGACTTACATTATAAATTGTGATTTAATGCGCATATATCGTAGAATATCAACAAGTCCAAAAGTGCGCTTACCAAATGCTGGGGGAATGAGTTTGACGATCCCTATGTCATAAGACCTATTTGGGAATACGCATCGGTCGTCGGGGACCTCCAGTATGAGGTTCATGCTAAAAACTTGCAATTCATACATAAGTATTTTTTTTATACTGTCTTCGAAACTGCACTGAAATCCAAATATCAATTTACCTCCGTATAAAAACCGTTTAAAACTAACTTATCTACCAACCTCACCATGCTCACTTTGTTTAACGGTGAAATTATCTCAAAATTTCTACTTCGTAAGGATGAGTTTTCAATTCCTATTCGTCCTTTCAGAAATGATATTCCCTTAGATTTCAATACTTTCGGCCTTATTATACAAATGTTGATCCTATCCGCAGAATGAGCTCCGAATTTAAAAATTGTTATAAGTATATTGGTTTTACTGATCCTTTTGGCGTAAAAAATAACCTATTAAATGTACTTAAGTGTCTAGATTTATTTGGCTTAAGCATACTAGCCAGTAAAAAATGTTAGTTTCATTGGCAAATTAAGCAAATAAATAAAAGTTTGGGCCATATGGTAAATTATGGACCGATCATCACTACATTTTTTATTGTTGTTTTTAGTTCTTTGAGCCTGTGACGTACCAAATTTAATTACAATTGTATTATTTATTACGGTTGTAGGCGTACTAAACTGTGTTCAGGGAATATGCATTAAATGGGGCCTGTGGTAAACTATACACTGATCTTCATGAAATTTACCATTGTGGTTTGCAGTCGGGTAATACGAATATGTGAAAAATCCTATTTCATTCCGTGCATTATTCCACCATTAAGTTAGTTTTTGTAACAACAACAAGGGTGGTGGTTCCACATTTTGGTTCATAGCTCTGAAACTACTACTACTACTGAACCGATTTTCCTGGATTTTATTTATATATTAAAGTGCTTAATTTTTGCTGTGGAAACCAGTAGAGTATGCGTTTTTTTATATTTTATATTTATTTAATCGGATCATATCAGACCACGGCAGATTAGCAATATAATTTATACATAATGGCTAAATCAAGTTAGAATTACTCAAGCAGCCCGAATATATATGTATAATTTATGGGGTCTTAGATGTATAATAAAAAAGTTTCACAACTAATTGTGGTGGAGTTATACCCTTATAGTTTAAAGGTGCCATGAATAAAGATATCATAATGAAATTAAGCAGTTATGTTATTTAAAAAGTTGTTTTACAGTAGACGGAAATATCATAACTCTCAATCTCAATCAATAGCATTTTCATACTTAATGTTAAAAAACATCAAAAGATCAACTTTGACCTTAAATTTCCAAAAAACTGCTAAACAGATTTTAATAAA
Source organism: Pollenia angustigena (assembly GCA_930367215.1). Classification (NCBI taxonomy): domain Eukaryota; kingdom Metazoa; phylum Arthropoda; class Insecta; order Diptera; family Polleniidae; genus Pollenia; species Pollenia angustigena. The sequence continues at coordinate 80,132,242 of OV884059.1, forward strand.
ATTTAAACTGTAGAAAAACTCTCCAGCAAAATAAAATTAAAAAAATTAATCAGACGAATTTTCATTTAAAAAAGATTTTTATTTCCGTTTTTAAAATTTTGTATTATAAACGAAATTTTTCTTAAATTTTGGTTTATTTTATTTTTTGATAAAAATGATTTTTTCACCAAGTTTTTTTTAAATTTTTTTGCTGCCTTATCTTGACTTAAGATGTTTTGTCAAAATGCCACAGATATCCATTCCACATTTAAATGAATTCTCCTTAATAAAAGTTCTTGAAAAATATTATCAGGGTTAAGAGTTAAATGGTTACAATTTTGCTTTATTTAATGTTGCACAACACTTTTGATATATTAATTAAATATAATTTTTTTAGTTTAAAAATACAATTTGCTTTATTTACAATAATTATTTTTCTTAAAAACTAGTTGTTTACGCTTGTCTTGAAGAAGTTTGATAAAAAAAAATATATGTATGCAAGTGTTATTTTTTTCCAATAAACTACTAAATATTGGGTCCTCCAAATTTAAAATGATGATAATTTACAGAATTTTTAATATGTGTTCGAAGTAATTATAATCTTCGTAACTCTAAACGCATAAGTTTTCGCAATTCGGGTGTTGGTATTATTCTATCCATCGGTACCAATTCATGCTGACTTGTCAATATATACAATCTATGGGGTTGAAACGATCGAAGACTACGACCAGTAAGACCTTTGCCTTTACCACAGTCGCAAACACCAGGTGGACCCGGAGAACCATCAGAACCCTTGATGCCTGGGTTACCTGTTTGACCCACATTACCTTGCGGACCGCTATTACCCTGGAGCCCTTGTGCACCCATCGGACCTGGTGGACCCAAATCACCTTTTAGACCGGCAGGACCTCTGAGACCTGGTTCACCTTTCTGACCTTCTAGTCCGTCAGAGCCCCTAAGACCTTGTTCACCTTTCATACCTGGTACTCCCTCTAAGCCCCTATCACCCAATTCACCTTTTGGACCCACATTACCCTGGAGCCCTTGTGCACCCATCGGACCTGGTGGACCCAAATCACCTTTTAGACCGTCAGGACCTCTGAGACCTGGTTCACCTTTCTGACCTTCTAGTCCGTCAGAGCCCCTAAGACCTTGTTCACCTTTCAAACCTGGTACTCCCTCTAAGCCCCTATCACCCAATTCACCTTTTGGACCCACATTACCCTGGAGCCCTTGTGCACCCATCGGACCTAGTGGACCCAAATCTCCTTTGAGACCTGGTTCACCTTTCTGACCTTGTAGTCCATCAGAGCCCATAAGACCTTGTGGACCCAATTCACCTTTTGGACCAATAGGACCCTGTAGCCCTTGTTCACCTATCAGACCTTGTAGTCCCTCCGCGCCCTTAGGGCCTTCTGGCCCCACATCACCTTTAGGACCATTAGGACCCTGCTCACCTTTCAGACCTTGAGGACCCTCAGCGCCCTGCAGACCTTGGGGACCCTGAAGGCCCTGCAGACCTTGGGGACCCTGCAGACCTTGGGGACCCTGAAGGCCCTCGGGACCTTGAGGACCCTTATCACCCTGAAGACCTGGAGAACCCTTAGCACCCTGTTTACCCTCAGGGCCTGTTGGACCCTGGAGGCCCTGAAGACCCATCGGACCTCTGACTCCAATAGAACCGGGCGCACCCTTAGGACCGGTTTCACCGCGAGGACCAGGAGAACCTCTAAAAGCGTTGTAGCCTTTAGGAGCAGGACAACAATGGTAATAGCTTATAGGTATAATGGCTTGAGAATTACAATTTAAGCCTGTAAGAAAAATTGTGTTAAAATTTGGAACAAAGTTTAATTTTGTAAACTTTTATAATAAATAAAAATGTACCTAAAAATATTATAATTTTAAAAATTAGATTCATTTAATGAAACTGCCTTTTTTTAAGAGTAGTATACTTTCCACAACCTCTAATAACAAAGTAAAATGTAACACTAGTCGTTACTGGGCTTTTATACCAAAAGATGCTAACAAAATAATGACAATTAGAAGTTATTGCTATACACACAATGGAAAAAAGAGTGAAAAGTGTATAAACTAGTTTTGTTTTTTATTAACCGTACCTAGTTAAGATACAAGTATTCGTATACCCTTTTTTGTGTTTTTCTCGTTCTCTGTTGTTTGATGTAAACGATTTTTTGTATCCTTATACTCAGTTTTGTAATTTGATATGAACATCTTGCTAGTGGTTATTGTTGTTGTGCGGTACGTCGCTTTGGTAGTTGAAAGACTACAAATCATACAATGGATTAAAGTGAAATTGATCCACCTCTAAGTTAGAACATTGAAATGTAAAAAATCAACAAAACGAAAGGCTTAAGAAAAATAAAAGGCCTAGATTAGTTATGTAAGCTAATATAAAATATTTATATTAGACCGACTCACCTTACATGGGCAAAAAATAGTTAAAGTTTACCAACAACCGACCCCCCTCCCCCCCCTTGAATATAAACATCCAAATTGTTGATATGGGCTCTAAAGATAATCTCCCGTGAGTTAAACAGCGTCAAAGAAGGGTCCAAAAATTACATTTTTCACGAATAAATAGTTTTTTCAATTTTCGTTTGTCCAATTTATCCAAAATTTTTTTTTAATTTTTAATTGTACTTTTTACTTGTTAAAAATTAAATATAAAAATGCTGTATATTTGTATAGAAAATCGACAAGAATTCTTGGTATTAAACTGTACTATCGAGGGTTTATATTCAAATAGTGCTATGAAGAGCGCAAAAACTGATGTTTTCGATAACTTTAGTGGCTAAAAAATTACTGATGGCTTAAACGCTGGTTTAGTTGCACAAAACTTGAATTTATATGTAGTTTCAACTCAACAACTATAAATCAGTGTCCCATGTATTATATGTTGTTAAAAAATAACATGTGGTAGCACTACGATAAATTTTATCAAATTCATATAGTCTGTTTTGGTAGTTTAAACGCCCAACTTTATGCATTTAAAGATGGTTTAGGTGTTTAGTGATTTATAGATTTGTTGGTTTAAACACATTTTTAACCAAAAATCGAGATTAACCCTTGTGCTAATACCCAACTTTATCCACGTTGTTTAGCACCCGTGGTACCCGGGTACCCATATATTATAATGTATAAATAATCAATATTTTTATGAAAAAAAAAATTAATTTTTAAACTTTTTAAAAGCTTATTAAATTATATTTATGTTTAAATATGGTTTTTTAACTTTGTTTTGCACAATGGCTTAAATCTTAAACTTTCAATACAGGACTGTATTTTTTAGTATACCAGTTGAACATTTTTGGTCATACATGATGTGTAAATGAACCTTCCCCGTATTATAGTACTAACGCTTTGGAAACTAAACTTATGTAATTGTGTGATACAGAATTTAGTTTCTTGAATTTTTTGAACAGTTGAAACGTGTTTGTGTTATCCCATTAAGTGTATTGTAGTGTATTGGGTACCAGGGTACCCGGGTGCGCATGATGCGATGGTTAAAGTTTAATAAATTGTTTTAAGTATTAAAGGAGCAAAAAATAAATCTAGAATCTGAATTCGCTTTATTTTAAGTTAAATAACTACGATCCAGAAGCTTGTTTAAAAATTTTAATTCTTAATACATTTTTTTTAATAAAATATACCTAGGTGGGTACCCCGGTACCCGGGTATTAACACAAGGGTTAACTTGCTCTGATTTTTTAGCCCAGGGAAACCAGAAATAAGCCTTAAAAAACATGTTTCATGTGCATTTAATATCTTGTTAAAAACTTGTGTCCAATAGGCCTAGCCTTGTTGCAAATCCACTCACCAGACATTTTCAAAACTATCTCTTTGCATTTTCTGTAACAAAACTCGCTGGTTCACTGTTTAACCTTTTTGTTTGCAGTGCGCCAAGGTGTTGTTGATGAAATAGAGTCGAATTAGGGAATTTAAAAATCCAAATTTGTAAAGAAGTTCGCTTGGATATATTGGTTTTTTATAAATTGTATATTGAAAAATATTTTTGAAGCGATGTTCATAAATATTTATGACTGTAAATCTGCTGAAGCTCATGTGGAGAAAGCCCTAAGTGAACTACATTTTAAATTCCAACCTTTAAAGTGAATGATAATACACAGAAAGAAAAACACTCGGGATAAATCAAGTTTTTTATGATCACTTTAATTACGAGTCGTACTCAAAAATTCAAATACGAATAACACTAAAACGTACTCAAAACAATCCTAAATGGGATTACTTTCGAAAATCAACCCCGGAATGTTTGAAATAAGTATAAAATTATTAAATTAAGTAAAAAAGATTAAATTTTTTGTTGTGTTTAACCCTAACGCATGCTTTAATTTTCTATACACATTGAAAAAAGGTCTGGCCAGACTCATGTGTACCACGAAGAATTAAAAAGTAGAGCTCTTACTTCTCATTTAATTTATATTTTTGGTTAAATATGTAAAGCAATATGCCAAAAAAATGAACTTTTTCGTTTTCAAACTATTAATGCCGAATGATTTTTAGTACTTCGGGGGTAGAGTCAAGTACCCTACTTGCTAATTAGAGTGCCCCTCATTTGTCTAAAAACGGATATTTAGGGTGGCCCTTAAAACTTGGAATTTTTTGACTTTTATGAATTTAAAGCATTATTTATGTTGTTAGAAAATCAATGTTTTTATGTATTGAATAGTTAGTTTGGCTAGCAATATTTCATTTTTGGGTATTGTTGGAATAATACACTCAAAAAAAAATTTGCAAAAACAAAACTTGAAAGTAAGAAAATACGACTTCTAACATTTAGCACGGCACAAATTGGGCTGAATATTATGACTTGCCATGCAACTCAGTTGTTAATGGCATCAAAATCTAAAATTCTGCGGCGGTGCGTGGCGATCGCATTTTTCGTTTACAAGAAAATTTGGAAAATGTAAAAAAGGCGCAAAAAATTAAAAAATTGGGTTTTCGACCTCTATTCACTTATAACTTTTGAAGTAGGAGTGTTGTCTTCAAGCACCACCGCAGAATTTTAGATATTTTACAGTACAGCCTATTTTCGACAAATTTTATTAATTGATTAAAGAAACAGGGTAAATTTTTAAAAAAACGTAAATTTATGCTGAATTTAGTTATACAATAGTCATTAAGAACATAAACACTAGTGCTGGGATACTATCGATATTTTCTACTATCGATAGATTTCACTATCGATATATCGATATTACTATCGACTGAATGTTTGTACTTCGGCAGGAAAACTTTAATTATTTTTTTATAAAGCTACAGATCGTTGTTTATATCACTTTATTGAATGTATGAGACGTATGTATATACGCACGTTATTTTAGATGGCAGTTTTTTAAAAATTGATAAGTACCTTTCTGAAGGAACCGAAGTAACAGGGACTTAAAGATATTCCATTGCAACTTTAAACAATTTTCTAAATTCTAAACCCAAAAAAGGTAATCAATCTACCGGACTTATCCTCTAACGGTCGTTCATTGTTTTGTCCTATGCTTGCAAGATTTGCATTTTTTTTACAACAGTACAAAAATATTTGACATTTCAGTCCCTATATAAACATGTAAAAATTTCGACTTAAAGGCCTTTAATAAGCAGTAAAAAACACTGCTAAGCAATCCATACCACTTGCCATTCTTGTTGTTTGTATTCATTGCTGTAATTCAGCGCGAATTAATAATAGCAAGTAAAAATTTGCGGCAAAAAACTGTGTGTGTATAGCTGCTAGATGTCTTCATAGCTGTATTTTAAATAATAAAAATATCGATATTTATATTTTTCCTATCGATATTTTCGATATTTTAAGACTTTCGATAATATCGATAGTCTATCGATAGTTTCCTAGCACTAATAGGCACTGTTTCCACTTTGGGAAACAAAATTCCTTTCCAGGTGTTAAGTAAATATATGTACTTATATTTCATTTAATATTGTGATAAACCGGCAATAGATATTTTAGCCGTCACCTTTGCGTGCTTATTAATTACACAGCCTCACAAAAATATAAAAAGGTTCTGACCCAGAAACCAGAGCCACCAATCCTTATGTATTATGACCTCCTTAAATCCAGTTTTAACGAATTTAAAAAAAACGGGATTTTAAATGAGATGAAAATATTGTCGTTTCACAAAATCCTTAATAAAAACTTTATTTTTCATCCGATTTTTTTCAAATTACGCTTAAAATGTTGGTCATTAAATATACTTTTTGGTTAAAAAATAACGAATTCCAGATATTTAATATAATGTAGTAAAAAAAAACGAAATAACATTGAAAAATTTTGAAAAAAAACGTAAAAATAGGCAAATTTTAAACTTGTGCCATAACTCAGCCATTACTTATCAGATAGAAATTTTCAGCACATCGACGGAAAAGGCATTCAATTACCTTTCCAACAATGTACCACTTGTTTCGATCGGTTGGGCTCCACAAGGGTTCGAGTGGGACCATACACCGAAAAACACAAAAGTACCGTTATCTAAAAAACGGTACTTATAAAAAAAAAAATTACATCGTTTTTCGTTTTCAGGAGGTCCCAATAAACTTATCTAGGCCTTCTTGGTACTTTTCCAAATTAAAAATTTGTAAAGCAGTGTTATGAATGTCAAAATGTTACGTAATAGCATATTAAAAATTAAAAAGGTACGAATGCACCATTATTGCTCGACGAGGGTTAAACCCCTTCTTGATCTATTTTCGATTGTTTTACATTTTGTAAAACTGATTTCAAAAATAATAAATATTTATGTGTAGCCGCAAGTTATTTTGAGTCTTGTTTCTAAGCGGACGGTTATTCTTCAGTATGTAGTTATAAAAAGTAAAAAAAAGAAAAATAATGTCTGTGATTTTCTAAATTCTACCTGAGTAGCTTCTTAGCTGATAGAGAAACTACGATCTTTAGTTGAATTTTTTTTATTCTTTGTATTACTACAGAATTATGAAACTAAAATGGCACCTGCTGGGCATGTTTTCTTAAAATTGGAAAAATACTTTTTAGTTTTAAGATCTTTCTTTGATAAAAATCCAATTTATTGTTAGGGTCGGTTGTTTTGTAGATTATTGACTTTATTTCGTTTTAAATGTTTATTAGGCCTTTAATTTTTGTTATTGTTTTGGAATTACATATCTGTTGTTGTTGGAAAATTATTTAGAAAATAAAATGTATGTACATACATAAATACATATTTAAAACGCTAAGATTTACTTGAGGGGTATAGAAACAGAGGCTTTGATCTCCTTTTATACCCTTCACCACAATTAGTTGTGAAGAGGGTATACTTACTTTGTCATTCCGAGTGAAACTTTTTTATTATTCATCTCAGACCCTATAAAGTATATATATTCTGGATCCTTGAGTAATTCTAAGTCGATTTAGCCATGTCCGTCTGTCCGTCTATTGAAAACACGCTCACTTTCGAAAAACTCAAAAGAAATAATAAAACTTGCTGCCAAATTGCTTTTAGTTATCCTAAGCAGTTTGGGATTGAAATCCAAAAAATCGGTTCACTACGATCAGAGCTATGAATAAAAATATGGAACCACCACCCAAAAAAAAATTGATAATTCTGTTACAAAAGCTAACATAAATGGTGGAAAAATGCACGGAATGATAAAAGATTTTCCAAAAATTGGACTTATTCGACTGGAAATCACGCTGTAAAATTTCACAAAGATCCGTCCATAATTTACACTAGGCCCCATATAAGCCCTACTTCCGGAAAGCAGTTTAGTACGCCTAAAACCATAATTAATAATGCTATCATAACAAATTTTGGCTCGTCAAAGTTTTATAGGACAAGAAATTACAGTGTGAAATTTCGTGAAGATCGATCCATAATTTGCGTTAAGCCCCATATAAACCCTACTCCCGGAAAAACAGTTAAGTACGCCTGAAAACGTAATTACACGGCTGTCATAAATGAAATTGGTGCGTCACAGTTTTATGGGACAAGAAATGACACTGTGAAATTTCGTGAAGATCGGTCCATAATTTATCTTAGGCCCCATATAAACCCTATTACCTGAAAACAATTTAGTATGCCTATTACCGTACAATATAATGCTATCAGAATAAATTTAATACTTCACAGTTTTTTATAACTAGAATTAACACTAATAAATAACGTGGTGATTGGTCCATAATTTACTATAGGCCTCATAAAAAGCCCACTCTGGTAAAATAATTAAATACGCCTGAAACCGTAGCAAAACTTTCATCCAATTTAGCTTCATATGGCCAGAAAAAATGTTATGCTATTTTGTGATATACGGTCCATAATAAACCTTGGATCCATTTAAAGCAGCCTTCTGAAATTCACTGCAAACGGTAAAACTAATTTCTCCGCTGTATTGAAATTTATGTTTTTTAATAGCAGAAATCACTCTGCAGAATTTTGGGATGATTGGTTCATAGCTTACCATGAATCCAATATAAATTCCCCTCCTGAAAATCATTTAAGTTCGGCTTAAACTATAACGAATGATGATATTTTACTCAAGCTAGTAAAAATTACTAAAAAAAAGTCATACAACTTTCTGATTGCCGGTCAATAATTTATTATAAAAATGCTGCAAAAAGGCTCTTTTAACTAAAATATGCCATAAAATGCTGCAAACGGTAATATATGAAAGAATATGCACCAACAAATCGGTGCCAAAATTCATAAAAAGCTCTAAAACGGATAAATATATTGTTTCTGCCTTCATTAGTCGCACAAGGAAAAACATGCAATTGCATATTTCTGGTTTCCCTGTTAATAACCAATCTACAAAGTAACAAATTCTCTGTTCTTGAAGACGAAAGCACTGATATATGTTCCAGCCAGGCAATGTGTGTCCTGGTAAGGGTTTTCGATGAAGCGTGCGAAGAAATAGTTGTAAAACTTCTAGACCTGATACATGTTGGAACAGATTGCAGTTCAGAAGCTCTGTATAAGTCATGTAAAGAATGCATTTTAAAGAATTCTATTCCATTTGCCAATATAATTGGTTTATCTTGTGATAGAGCGAATGTCATGGTGGGACAGTATAATTCCGTTTCATCCCGTTTACTGGAAGATAAGCCTGATGCCGTAATAATAAAATGTATATGCCACTCGGCTGCAATAATTGCCAACAAAGCCTGTTTCACTTTGCCTTGAGCCCCTGAAGAATTAATTCGTCAAATTGCATTGTATATACCAGGCAGCTCAAAGAGATGTGCAGAATTAGAAGAATTCCAGGTAATGTTTTATGAAGAAAAACGGAAAATTTTGAGAACTTCAGCAACCAGGTGGTTATCCCACCAAAAATGTAAAGAGCGAGTATTATCAAATTGGCAAGCACTTCTTGAATATTTTAAATTTTGTTATGGAAGGGATAGATTAAAATATGCGGAGCTGATTTATAATGAACTTACTAATGAGTGCAACAAAGCATATTTACTATTTTTAAAATATGTTCTTAATTATTTCAACTCTTTAAATGCTCTCTTTCAATCCAAAAAGCCTCTTATTCATTTGCTGTATTCAATAAAATTTTTTAAAGCTGGGTCAAAATTGCAATAAAAAGTCGGAATAAAACGCTACTTGTTTGGTTCGATTACCCCATAATTAATTGCCCATTAATGAAGTATTTGTCGTACATGAATGTGAAAAATTTTTTAAAAACTGCCAGAGGTAAATGTAATTCAAATTAAATCTGATTGCCTTAAATTTTATCTAACAGCTCTGGAGGAAATTCAAAGTAGACTTCCACTAAAACGGGAATCTCTTTTTAGGGAAATTGAATTCTTTAATCCAGAATATATTTTTGGTGAAAACAAGGAAAACTTTAAGGGTTAAATTTGTTATGCAAAAAATTTCAATTAAACCTTAATAATATTTCAGAGGAGTGGAGAACACTGGAATATAATTTTTCCAAAAGTGAAATTAAATCTTTTGAAAAAATGAATGTAGTTAAATTTTGGACAAAAATAATAAAACCAAAAACGTTGCTGATAAAATAGTAATGCCAAATTTAGCAGAGATTGTTCTCGGATTACCTCATGCAAACGCCGCACAGTGGCGCCCGTAGAGCAAACGAGGTTGCAAAAATCAAAATTTTCATGAGCGCCGACGAAGTTTTGAATAAACCCATGTTATAGGAAACTTTTCAACGATTTCAAATATGCCACTCTTAATAATATCACATTTTTAGTTTAGAAGATATAACCGGTCAAAGTTGACCGACTTTCAGTTTTCAAAAAAACACACAATTTTCAGTAAATTTGTTGCGATTTCAGGTGTAATATCACGAAAAATAGGTAACGAATCGCCTTATTTTTTGTTTGTATTGATTGATGTATTTATTAAATGTATAATGGTAAAAAAAAAATAACTGTTTGCTTTGTGTTTCTCCTGGTAAATCACTATTTAAAAACTATCCGTTTTTCACTATTTTTCAACTTTGACGGAAAATAAAAAAAAATCTATATTTTTCTATATTTGCCATATTTGCAAAACCTATTCTTTGATTATTTCTTTACATAATTCAAAAGGTTTTATCTGCCCGTACGTGCCCGTTTGGCTTCTAGAGGTAAAAAAAAGGTTAAAAACACATGGTTGCAGAAATTGTATGGCGTTCATCCCTTATATGTTTTGACTGACAGTAGTTTGATCTAATAGTTTGAAAAAAACTACTCATTGAAATTAGCAGGTACGTACCTCACTTAAACAATACTTTGCCGTACAAATGGTCAAGAACAATATTGACTTAAGGTCCCTACACGTAGGCACAAATCTTATTTGGACACGTGCATAATATCAAAATTGCATTATTCAGCCTAAATCCATATGTATGCAGGGAACAGGTAAATTTTTAGGCATGGTAGCATAAGCCTATATATTGCAAAATAAGCATAATGCCTGCACCCGTATTCCGTAATTCACTTAGCTAAAGCTAAATCTCTATCGCTAAAATTCCTTAGAGAATACAAAATTTAAAAATTTTAGTAGTGACAATAAAAGCCAAAATTGCGGTGAATTAAATTGTCATGGCATTGCCAAATTTAGCAATGAACGCTACAGCACTGCATTCGTAGCCAAAAATCGCTAAATCAACTTTAAAGATTTTTAGCGATAGAGATTTAGCTTTAGCGAATTACAGAATACGGCCACTGGATTAGTCTACGACTGAAAGTTGGCGCAACAATTACTGAAACCATTAAACAATTTTCAAAAACATGGCGTTGAACAATTTAAAATTATTTGAACTGTTTAGAAAGTCAACCACACCAAAGTTTTTAACGGAAGCTGCTTTAGAAGAACTTGATAGCTTATACGGAAATATTGAGAGAATCGAAATTATAAAATATTAAGGCAAAATGGGTGAAATCTAATCGAACCATTCAGAACATCAACTCTAAATACGAGGACTGGCTTAATGAAGACACCATCCTGATATATTGGCAATAGATAAACCCACCACATCAACCAGAGGAGCAAAAGGAAGGCCAAAAAAAAGTATTGAGGAGTGTTAAATTTTCACAAGAAAGAAGAAACTTGCCGATGCGACCAATGACTTGACCACGAAGCATTTATCGGACGCGCTGTCTATTAAATATACAAAGGATAGTGAAAGAGTTAGATCGCAGATAACCAAATCTGTTGCTGATGCAAGCCCACTGCGACTAAAAAGGATTAAGGAAAGCATTCCCACGCCCACAAACGCACACATTAAAAAGTATGGTTCCGAAGAAGCCTTGGCCTTGTTTATGGACTTAGAACTTTCCAAAGAGAAATATGAGAAACTAGGGCATCTTTAACGCGACACGGCGCTGACGTTTTACCCGGATACAAGCATATTACGCAAGCCAAAATAAATTCAAGACCACTGCATACGGAGCTTACGGAAGTCTCTGCGAAAGCCAATCTGCAGGATCTCATGGGCCATACAACAAAACGGTTGTTGAAGAGTCTTCCTGAAAATGAGGTAAAAATTCTTCCTGAGAAGTTGACATTGATCAGCAAATGGGGCTGCGATGGATCATCCGGACAAAGCGTTTATAAGCAAAGGATATCTTCCGATGACGCTACAATATCGGACGAAAATATGTTTATGGCATCTGTTGTTCCTTTGCGGCTAAAATCTGATGTTTCCCTACACTGGAAAAATCCACGTCCGTCATCAGTGGATTATTTCCCACCAATAATGTTTCAGTTTGCAAGGGAATCGGCAGAACGCATAAGGACCACGGTGAAGGACATTGAAGAACAAATAAGCAAGATTAAGCCTACAAAGCTGCAAATTGGAGAAGGAAAATATATTGAATGCAATTACGAGTTCCACCTGACCATGGTTGACGGAAAAGTCCTAAACGAACTGACAGGAACAACCTCAACAATGTCATGCCCGATTTGCAAAAAGAGTCAGAAGAACTTTGGTAATTTAAACGATTCTACAAATGAGGAGAATTACGAATATGGAATGTCACCATTGCACGCAAGGATAAGGTGTGTGGAATTCTTGCTAAAACTGGCGTATACCCTACCACAAGAGGAGGAAAACTTCGATGAAAATACATCAATAAAGGATAAGGAAAAGATCAGAAAGAAGCAAATACAGGATGTTTTTTTTTAAACAAGTTGGACTAAAAGTAGACTGTCCCAAGCACGGATACGGTAACTCAAACGATGGAAACACTTCTAGGAGATTTTTTGAAAATGATGAGGCAGAAACTAGAATCACTGGAATTGACAATCAAATCGTGAAAAGATTGGGAACGATCTTGGATGTTTTAAACTGCAAAGAAAATGTCAATTCTACAAAATATGGAGAATATGCGTCGAAAACTGCATCTCTTTTAGCAGAAATGTATCCACAGAAGAAGTTGACCCCGACCGTCCATAAAATATTGGCGCATAGCAAAGATATAATTGAGTACCAGTCTTTGCCAATTGGAGAGCTTTCTGAAGAAGCACAGGAGTCTCTTAACAAATTTTATAAAACATATGGGTGTTTCTCTGGTTATGCACGCGACATTTGTACGCGTTTTATTGTGTTTGAATACTAAAAAAATAGAAGTGGATTGGAATTTTAGAATGAATTCTAGAATCGTTACATTGTTTGTGATGAGTTCTTTCTAAAAAGTATATATAATGGTAAATTGAGCACTGGGTACCCAAATGCCATGCAATCAAAGTTGACTTACTCACGTGACAAAAATAGAAGTGCCTTTTAGGACCGTAAGAAAAAGTGCGAAAGTAAGTGAATTGTAGGAGGTTTTTATTTCGGAAAAAATGTTTTTATAAAGGTTAGTAATGGGCATTTATAATCATGTTTTGTTCAAAAGCAACTATGCATGGGTTGGCGAAGAAAAAAATAAATTGTAAATTACGCACGTGACATTACGCACGTGACACTTTTTCCATATGTTTTTTTATTATTATCTCCACGCATTTTCCCATAAATGTCTTAAAATTTGCTTAACAAAAAAACTTAATACTCGTTTTACAATTGATTGTAATGGAGAGACTATGAAGAAAGAGTGAAAACATAACATATTTCTTGCATGTAAAATAAGTATATAAAAATATCTTTAAAAGTAGAAAATACAGAAAATTATAAAATTTTCCAGTTTCCAGCCCAATTTCCTCAAGTAAAACAGCTCAGATATGCTAGGAAACCATTCTTTAATAAGAACATAGACTTTTTTTCTAATAATAAACAATAAAAGACGATGATAATCAACATTTTATTTTTTCATCCTGGTAGACCATTCTGGAGAAATGCCCATATAGATTGCAGAACACATTCAAAGCATCAAGGGTAAGGCAAAATGAGGACCTCTTCAACATGTTGGCAGCATCTTCCGATCTACTTATTTCTTCCCTGCGGCATGTGAAGTCACGAATAGAGTTAGAAAATAAATATAGTTTAGAAATGCTTAGTCTTTTAGATATACCTTCTCTTACGAATTGTCATGAATATTTTATAGAAAATGGGTAATAATTTAAAACATAAAACACTAAATAAAAAAAATAAAAACAATCTAAAAATGTAAAAATAATTTTTTTAGTTACCTTTCCAAATGCTCATTTCATAGGCTGAACAGTTATCTATCATATTCTGTTTGAACTGTTCAATTATCTTATTTGGTTCAAAAGATATGATTTTTTCAACGAAAAAACTGAAATGGCGCCACTGTACGCCGATGCCGAGCGAATTTTTTCAATTATTACTGATGCTCGTAACAAAAAAAACGAAATAAATTAAGCTATTTGTTCTATTTGTATAATAAGATCCTCTTTACAAAACAAAGGAATAGACTGCACCAATTTCCAGTGCACCAAAAACCATTTAAAAAAATTTAGCTCTAAAGAAGTAATTTATGGTTAATTTATTTAATTATCTCTCTACGATTTTTGCTGTATGTACCTTAACTGAATTAAATATACTTTGTATGTGTGTACATATATTTTATATTCTTTTGTAACATCTATCAAAGATACTTGTATTCAATATTCAATATTTTTATTTATATTTATTTATTAATGTCCCTTATTATACTTATATACATACCAGAGAACCTCAAAACTCACTATTTTTGTGCATTTATTCATACGCTAAAATTTACAATAACTCTATACATGCAAAACAAAGTTCAACGTTGGTAATTTTTTTTCCTTTCGTACACATTTGATATTTTCATTTATTCGTTTTTTATTGAAAGTGCTTTATTTGCATTTTTGTTGCTCACGCAATATAACACAACTGAGTAAATTCAAAAGAGCACATTCTCTATACTTTTGTTTACATTAACAACAACAACAATAAACAACGATGAGACGCTTTTTCAAAATTAACAACAATAACAAAAATACATTGTACCTACTACTTCTCTGTGCAGACGGTCTTGGGCGGGCGCAAGAATTTTTTCCCTTATGGTATACCAAGTACCGGTTTCTCTAAGTAAAGCTTCTAAAATCTGCTTTATTTCCGAACGAAGGCCGACTTCGCAGAGTAGCTTTAGTTAGCGAAGCCGGTCTTTGTTATAACATAGAGGAGAAAATCCTTGCTCACGGCCGAAGGCCGTCTGTGCATAGAAGCTTTAGTTAGCGAAGCCGGTATTTGTTTTCTCAAAGAGGAGAAAATCATTGCACCCGGCCGAAGGCCGGCTATGCTTTCGAGTTTGTAAGCATGTTGTGGACATTATAACACTCTACAAAGTGACATAACGTCCACGGACTTTATGACACTGCTCTGATGGGCATTATGATACTTAAAAGTGCCATAAAGTCCATGGACACTGTGACACTTTTTGGAGTGTCATAGTTATTTTTACAAATAACATGTAGGCGTTCGACGTTTAATGATAATGAATGATTTAGACAAATAGTATGTAAGATTTGGAAGAAATTTTAAAAATTTTAAATATTTCATACAATATTTCATTATGAAAAATCACCAAATTTAAAAAACGAAAAATAACCCAATAATAACGAATATAGCCCAAAAATTTTGGGTCACTTTTCATATGAATTCAGGCCCAATTTTACATGGAATTTTTTTAGGCGATTTTTCATTATTTTTTTTGGTCCATTTTTCTTTGGGCGATTTTTCCTACAGCCCTTTGTTTTATATCGTATAAAATATAATTTCAGACATATTTAACGCGAGACTTTCACATTATTCTGCAGAGTACCACGACAAGAACAAGCAGAATTTCCTATTTAGACTATGCAATAGCTCTAAGGTATTCGTCAAACAATCCCTTGAATTTATATCATTAAATTTGACAAAGTATTTGTACTTGTCCCAGAGTCCATGAAAAAAAAGTATCGCTCTTTGCCAAACACTATTATCGCCTCTTTAAATAAACGTAGTCTTTGACATCATTATTCTAACGCTACACGCATCAATAGGGGCATAAGGAGAGAACTGCAGTGGCGCCTAGAAGACATTGACTGCGAAGACCGTATCTGCACGCAGAGAAAAAATATGGTTGGGCATGGTTACGGCAACAACACTATGTTTAATGTAACAATATATTGTTGTCGTACACAAATAATTGTTATTTTTATTTAATATCAACAATATTATAGTTACTGTAAACGTATCAATGTTTATCGCAATTATGAATTTGAGTATTGTTGTCCGAAAAATAATTGTGATAACTTTCTTAACATATTATATTTCTCACAACCATATCATGATATTTAATAGCCATAACATGATAACTTTCTATACATTTATCATATTATGTTAAAGATGCAATCAAACTATTTTTACTCTAATCATATTATGTTAGCGCCATTTGTAAAATAATTTTGAAGCAGTTGTGTCGTTTTTTTTATTTGTGAGCAGTTAAACAATTAAAAGATAAAATTCCATAAAAAAATAAGATTAAAAAACTTAAAAAATTAAAATATTAGCGGAGTTCATTCAAGTATTAGTGATGTAATAGTGCAAATGCAAAATATCATAGTTTTTTTGTAAAATCCAACAACAAAACACACAGAGATTTCGTTATATTTTATAAAAGTGCTACGATATTTCATCAACATCTTAAAATCGAACAAATGGACACACGCGGTTGCCCATGAAAACCACAGATTTTCATTTGCTCTTTTGCAAGCCAAATATTGAACTCTGCTATTTGATTAACATTAAGAAAAATTGTAAAAAGCCACAAAATCAAAAAACCATGCAAAAATATTTAAATTTATTTTGTATTTTTATGACAGCTATGAAAGGTGCTGTATCATAATATGATTACTTCTTAGCTTATTATGATTAACATGACAATAATATGATTAATTTCTTAGCTTATTATGATTAACATGACAATAATTTGATTACTTCTTAACTTAGTATGATTAACAGAATAATAATATGATTAAGGGAAAAATATTATGATGTAATAGTACGAGTATATTTAGTCATAATATGATTCAATAATAATCTTAATATGGTGACTACAATCATAATTCTAATCATAATATGTTGCTCTTAGAATATGTTTACCACAACCATGTTTTTTCTTTGCGTGTGTCTTAACGCATATTGACATTTTGAAATGCATGGCAAGATAAGTTTAGATGATGAGATAGCCAATTGAGTGGGACTGTAGATAAAGCCAAGAAAAACCAAATTATATGCAATAATGCATCCTAGGCACAACCTTTCCTTCTTTAACATCAGCCGATAGATAATGTAACACCAGTTGTGTATTTGGATAGCACAACTACAAAATATGGTTTATTCCTAAATAGCTATATAAAGTGGAGACTAGACAAAACAAAACTGTCGTTTAACATTCTTAAGATAATGTAGCGTTTCTCCTAAATGTTAACCAACACAAAGATTGTAAACTTCAACTATAACGTAAAATTTATACTACTTTAGCGTTTCTCCTAAATGTTAACCAACTTAAAGATTTTAAACTTCAACTATAACGTAAAGTTTATACTACTTTATTGTAGCGAGTCCTAGAAGGCATTCTATAAAATCTCATGTATATTTTAGCCTGAAAGAATAAGGAACGTTGATCTTTGGTGTACCACTTAGCAAATTTCCATTTTAGACAGAGTTTCCTAGTCGAAAATGGCATTGCACTGAGCTCACTGTCATTAAATCGCAAGACAACATAACCAGAATGACTATCGATTAAACCCTTTTGAGCTATAGACATAGCCATACATTAAGAGGGCAGCTTAATTATACCAAATGAAAGAGACGATTGAGACTGCGCCTTTAGTTTTCTTATAGGAATTATAGAAAAACAAAATTTAAGAATTTCAATGTGTACGAAAGATCAACAGTGTGCATTCAGAATTTGTACCTATTTCTATAGGCGTTTATGGCCATGTGATCCTTTTCCAATCAGTCTTCGCTTGGATTATTTTATTTTTAATGCTATTTATTTCAAATCTAACAATAGCAGATAAGCTAAAAATCCATAAAAATCTTTTTATCTTTAGCCGTTATTTTAATCGATTAAGTGCCATTTACCTCCAACAAAATTTGAACAGACAAAGACTTAAAACAAAAAAAAAAAAAAAAAAAAAAAAAATAACAAACAAGATTGTAGATATGATACAATTTATTTCAATACAATAAGCTGAATATAAAACCTTTCACGGCATTTTAAACCGTACTCCCTAAGAAAATAGCAAAGTATTACTACGTTCGAAATGAAACAAGTTCTACGAAGTTTTTAAGTTTGAATATAATTTTTTAAATGGCCCAATTTGTAGGTCTACGCGAAACTACAACAATAGATAAAACAAAGCTCATTTTTTGTGTAGAAATGATAAAGATGTCAAGAACGCATTTGTTTGTGTAAAAATGGTAAAAATGTCAAAAACAATCGCTACAAAAACAATTGCACGAGAAAAACACAACTCTATAAAAAATCGGCAGGCGTTTTATGCAGATCTACTAATTGGGCCATGACAAGTTATATTATTTATTTTGCTTGGCAGCTAAAAGCTTTTGATTTGAATTCCTTAGTCTGAGTTCATACGGCTCATGTCTTATTGACAAGATTCTTGCTTTTTCTTCTTTGAACATGAATTGGCGTTCGAATGAATCATGTCATGTTGACGTCATGTTTTTTTTTTTGTTTTATTTGATATTGAAAACAAAAACAAAATTAAACAACGAATAAGAAAGCAAAACGTAAAGACAGTACATGCATCTGTGTACTCGTTTCCTTTCCCCTCGTCCCTCTCGCCTATAAAGTAGCAATCTTGTCAATAAGACATGAGCCGTATGAACATAGACTTAATAAACACATTTTATTTTTTGTCTTTTTTATTTTGCCTTGTATTCACTATGTAAACACCACAGTATATACTAGAGTTGTCAACCGATTAAGAATAATTCGATTAATCGATCAAACAAAAACATACTCTTGGTCGAATAATTTTAAAATGACGATTTTCGAATAATGAATAAATCGATTAAATTATGTCGATTAATCGAACAATTTTTTTTTATTAAAACATAAATTAATAATAAAAACTAAAAAGAAATAATAGCAAAGAGTTTGATTTATTCTCATATGTTTTTAGCGATTTTATACAAAATATAGGAAAGGTGAAAAATATTGTAGATACAGCCCTGATTGTAATAAATCTCAATGTTTAGTAAGCAAAACCCGTGTTGAGAACTCATAGTATTTCAAAACTATTTATGTTTATTAAACAAATCTTTGACCAACCATTGTTACAGCTGTTTTCTTTTTAAATCAAACAATTTTCAAGAAATGGAATCTTTCACCCTCGGGTGAAAAACTTAGAATTGATTTATCATAACATGAAAGTAGAAAATGCTGTTTTTGTATTTAACATATATATTTTGTAAATTATATATATCTTTGCCATTGGCGTAATACTATGTTCAAATTTGGGTTTTTAAACACGTTTTGAACAAAATATTGATTAAGCTAATCAGAGCCGTTCACATTACATTTAAGATGATTAAGATGACTGTTGATTAAGAAAAAAAAAACACAACAAACAAATTTATAATTCTTTAAAGTATTAAAAAAAGGGATACAAATACTTTAAAAAAGTTATAAGAAGATTATTTTAAACTTATTAATGATGGAATTGTGAAAATTTATTAATTATTTAAGGAAAATAAAATCATTAAGAAGAGATCGTGGTCAGTTGTACACGTAAGGGGTATGTTCATGGTGACCGATTGATTCGATTTGATTAATGAAGTGATTTAGTTGTTATCATGTCAATTTAAAGCAATGGTGGGCGCTCCATAGCACAATTGTGCTGAGAGATTTCACACGTATTCTAAGCCTCTTTAATTTAGTTTTTGATGACACACATTTTCTTATATTTTTTGTATTTTTTTCAAGAGAATTTACACAGCAAACACACGTGTTTCATTTCAAATAAATTATCTTATGCGAAAAATAATTTACTGTACTTTTTTACTGTTGCTTTTTTCTGTGAACAGTAAATCTCTACAATTTAAACTATTAAAAAATGTTTTATATGACTTCAAATGCGTAAAATATAAAATAAGGAAATATAATGCACCATTTATTTCAAATCTTTGGCTTTGTGTTTGGTGGGTACTTCTGCCATCTCAGTAATACTAATAAGCATCAATACAAGCACAGTTTTAGTTTTGCCCACTTCTGATTTAAAGTGCTTAACAAAGCACTTCAATATATGGTTAATTATCTGGATTTTGATGTGATTAAAACTTAATCACGTTCGAGTTCCTTAAACGCGTTTAAGAACCTCAGTGTGAACATAGTATAAGTGTCACAATATTACAATTGAAAACGATCTAGTATAAGATAATTGAACGACATCAAAAATGCCGAACTTGTTCCAATGGGAAAATACATAAAGAGAGACAGCGGCAGTTGGTAAGTAAGTAAGTAATACAACGATATGGAGTTAAGATGAAAAGTTGTGCGCATAAAAAAAAGAAGTCATAGTGTATATGATAAAAAACAAAGAAGAAAATGGAAGATTTTCCATAGTTTAAATTAATGGACGGATGTATCTTATTTTAAATATGTATTTTTATTCGTTATTCTCATCGATTAATCGAATAATTTTTCAGATTTATCGTTTGATCGAACGAACAAAAACAATTATTTGAATTATTCGAACAAATCTGAAAGGCGAATAAATGACAACTCTAGTATGTACAAAAAAATTTCGACAGTGCACAATATTTTGTACTCAATGGAACCGGCAAAAATTTATTGTTGTTCGGTTAACTTTCATACAATTTTTTTTTTTTTTTGCCGAATATTCTTTAGACATCTTCTGTATATGAGATTTGTTTGTCTTTAAGTTATTTTTAGATGGGAGCTTATATGCGCCTCATGGTCGATTCTATCATAAAAGTTACCGTCGGCAAATCCCTATCTTTAGTTATATTATAAGATATTTTTGGAAGTTGTATTTAAATGGCTGAAATATAAACCGATTCCGGTTATAGTAGAATATCTTTAAGCCAAATTTAATGCAAATATCAACAAAATAAAATAGTTTATGGACACAAAGACTCTAATCTTGAAAGAACGAAGCAGGTTTGTAAGGGAGAAAAATAAAAGTTTCGCTTACCATTGCGCTTACGGAAGACATGAATTTTATATGGCGAGTTCCCACTTTGAAGCAATACATTTTTGACACATAAAGCGCATTATTCAGCGCACATAAAAATTGTTATATGTAACGATCAGCTTTACACACTGAATGTTTTGATACAGTTATTTTTTAGTTTTCTCCCTTAAAAACCTGCTTCGTAGTAAGGGAATGCCGTAGCACTTGAAATTTTATTTTTTTTTATAAAAGTTGTTGAGAGTTCTTTTACTTACTTAACTGCATTTCTGTATGCCTTTTTGCGTAGCGCATAATTGTGCGCTTATTTTTTTAAATGTACCATTAGTGCTTCGCAAAATGATAAATTTTTTTATTGGGTTCTTACTATTTTCATAGGATTCATCCTTATAATAATTAGGATACAAATGTGTACTAAATTTAATAAAGTTATGTTCAAAATTGCGATCTGTACTTTACGCACAAAGTTATCCAGGTGAGCCAGCCGGACGGAAAGACCCACCACTATGGTGGTGTATAAAAATATAACTTTACACTCACAATATTCTGTACGTAAAATTAACTGAAATATAAAATAAATGAAAATCCAATTAAAAACCGGTCTACTTTTTTTTAATTTATTTTTAAAAAAAAGTTCATTTAATTTTTACTGTCAAAAATTCAACACCATATTCCGTAATATCAAATAAATATTTAGTTATTTAGTAAAATTTTACTGTCAAAAATTCAACACCATATTCAGTAAAAACAATTAAATATTCACTTATTATTTAAAATTTTACTGTCAAAAAATTTTTATTTTTTGTTGTTTGTTTTACTTTTGTTGTACTAAACACGTTGTTTACAGAAGAACTCTCAATTTTAAGACACCAGCAGCATGACCGATATGGGTTCGCAATTATTTTACTCTTAAAATTTGATGTATTTAACTAAATTATTTTAACAAATAGAAAATGGGAATTGCTTACACAAAACAAGCAATTCATTTTTTATAGATAAGTAAAAATTAATTTTTGGTAGTTAAACTATATAAAATAACTGAATATTTAATTATTTTTACTGAATATGGTGTTGAATTTTTGACAGTAAAATTTTATAAAATAACTGCATATTTATTTGTTTTTACGGAATATGTAGTTAATTTTTTGACAATTAATTTATTTTAATTTATTTGTTTTTACGAAATTTTTTGAAAATCCGTATTAACATGCACTTAGTTTTTTGAATAACTGTTAGAATCAGTTAAAAATAAATTTGCTTGGAATTTTTAATGATTATTTATTTAAAAATGACTGAACGGAATATTTCCTAAATAAACTACAGTCCGTTACTGTAATAATATTGTGAGTGTACATTTATAAAACTCTGATGAATATATTTGGATACAATATTGTATCGACTTTCAATAATCTATTTGAATCTTGTGAATAACCAATACATATTTTCTTGATGGTATGGTATATCATTAAGTGAGGCCATTCCAATTGTGCTTTATTGATATTTTTAACAAAATATTAATAGAATTTCCTATTTAAAAAGCTGTAGATATTCTACCCTCAACTGTTACCGATTGTAGTATACCAGTATTCCTTCTTTTTATTAAAATGTTGGGGTTTTCTTTTGTTTTTATTTCATTATATCAGCATTCAGTATTTGGTTTTTTTTTTATTATTTTTATTCATTGTTATTGTGCAGATAGTGATATTGTATATTAATGTATTAAAGGTCCTTACGAAAGGCCGTACTAAGCAGACATAAAACATCTGCTATTAGCGCATAGTTGCATATTTTCAATCATTTCTATTACATTTCTTTTCCAAAAAAAAACTTAAAGTTCTTTTAAAGTTTTCTAGAAAAACTGAAATCCTATTTTAATATTTACAAGAAGAAAAATCTACCACAGGCTAAGTGCAATAAAACAATCAAAAGATCCCCAAACATATGAGATTTCTCATTTTAAAAATTCGTTGCGTATAAAACGTTAAAAAGCCCTGGTATATTGCGGCCTTTTGATTTTTTCCAGCATATACAAACAATGTTCATATTCTTCTGTATGTGTGTCAGTATACATACTTTATCCATGTACGCGTCATTAACGAAGCAGAAATATATACAATTTTATTTGATAAGTCCCAACGCGTAAATAAAATAACTTGTTGTCATCTTCACATCTTTTTTATTGTTACATTTACTGCTACCGTTTTTGTCTTTACTATAATTTTTTTTTTGTCAATCAATTGGATGACTTTTTTTGTTGCTTCATTTACCGATACTCCACCCTAGTATACATATATATGTATAAGCAGTGAAATAAAATCCAGGAAGGCAATCCTGTTATTATGATAGATTTTATTTTATTTTTTTATACAAAATTTGTACACTAGGGTGACCGTTAAAATCAAAAGTTGGATTTCTTTAGGTCTCACCCGCCAATTTGGTTGGTATTAATAAAAAACGCAAAAAAAATGTTAGGACGATCGGCGAAGGCTAAGCAGTCACTCACGCCCACCAAAGTTTGAGAAAAATTATATTTTTACATGAAACCTGCACTCAAAATATTATGTAGTTAAATTCAAACGAAAATTCATTTGAAACAAATTAAAATTCATTTAAAAAACGGATCATTTACATTTCATTTAAAACAAATGATTTTTTCAGTAATTTCTAAGTTTTTTATTTATTGAACATCATATTCGTTAAAATTGAATAGTTTTTACTTTTAAAAAATATATTTTAACCGATAAAAATCAAACAAATTAACAAAAAAAAATACGGAAAACATTATTTTTTGGTAGTTTGTTTTTTTAATAACAAACATAAATGTTGAAAAATAAATTTATTCGTAAAATAACTATATTTTTATTCAATTTTAACAGTACCGAAAACGAATTTAATAACCTACAATCAGTTACTGTAATAATTTTATAAGTGTGGCTTTAATGTTTCGTAACTTAGAAAATATTAATTTTATAGAAACGTTGTTGACAAGTTTTTCCTTAATCTCTAAACAAAAAAAAAAATATCGAAAAGCCACTCAAATTTTAAATTTATTAAAGAAACGCATTTTCTATAAATCACGCATATTTAATTTTTTGAAAAAAATTTTTAATATTTATTTAAAACAAACAACCAGCCGGGCATCTGGAGTTTTAACCTAATTCGGAAAGGCTGAGTCCAGTGCTGCTAAAAGTGCTGTTTTTTTAAGGTAAGCTCTTGTTTATGAGATATACAGTTATGTTGAAAATGGAGGAGGTTTCACAACATATATTCGCTTAACTCAGAGGCGCTACAGTTTATTGAAAAAACTAAAAAAAACCTTTAACAAAGAGGATAAAGGTTTTTTTTGATATGGCTATTTCCAAAAAAACGTCAACCACAAATAATGGGGAAAAAAATTTTTCTTTTCAAGATTTATTTAGATAATTGCTTATATTTTTTTAATATATGCGTATAAATTAATTGATTCGAAAAAAAAGATAAATGGTGTATATACTTGTGTATATTAGAAAATATGCATTTGGAACAACAATACTCTAATCTAAGGCATACTTATGATCTGAAAAACATTTTTTATTAAGTTTCTGATGTAAAGGATTATAAATAGCAACATAAAAAAAATTTTAAATCATGGTGGAAAAATTGTCCCGTTTACAATGTCCCGTTTCCAATTTCTTTAACAATTTATTTAAAAAAATGTAATTCATATATTATTTTGAAATCGAAACCATTTTTAGGGCACATTAGTACGCAACATTTTAAAATTAATCCCAACAAAATATTGTGTCAGGTTTCGCAGAAATCACTGTTTAAACGGTTACCCCTTAAAACCCACTTCCGTTTTTTGTCCCGTTTACAATCACTGGTTTTTTGCAATTATCTCGGAAACCACGACAGTAAGCGAAAAATTTCATTTGCGGAAATTAAAGAGCTAATTGAGAGTTAAAAGAATCATTAATTTAAAAAATGAAAATCAGATTGTTTTTTACAGTTTTGTCAATATAAACGTGTGCGAATGTCCCGTTTACAATCTTGGAAGTGCCCATATGCGCATTTTGAAAATTATATAACTAAAAATTTTTGTTCTTTAACCCTAGAATATCATACTTTTTTGTATGTCGACGACGGTGATACTCAAAAGCTCAAAAATGATAAGATACGTACAAAATTTAATTGAAATTTCGTTGGTTTAATAACTTTTTATTAATATGAATGAAATAAAATACACAAATACTGTAATTTAATGTTATTTAATTAAAAAAAAAAGGTTTCGGAGTATTAATTTGTTTGGCTTGTTTTTCAAAATATAACAAAAATAGTTTATAAAAAAGTTAGCTTAAAAATATATTATCCATTTAATTTGTTTGCATCGTAGAATTGACTTATAAAATAAAATGTAATTACGGGTTTCAGTATGTTTAGTCGTAAATTTGTGCAAGAGGCTCAAAGTTGTATTTTGTGCTCCGTATATGGCTTTTTCCAGCTTAAGCACACTAATTTTGTCATTTGTCGCTTAAAAGGAGGACAAAATACGTATATCAGTAATTTCTTTATCTGTAAAAACTGCTCTATTTGCTATTATAAAACATACACAAAGCCTTAACTGAAAAAAATATCCACTATAAATTTAAAGTAAAAGTTACATAAACATCATACTTCGTCGTTCCGACGACGAGTAAGCAAAGGAAAACCTATTTAGCCAATGCATAGACAGCTATACAAGCTCACACATCAAGAGTATATCAACGGATGCCGGTATATGATAAATCAGCTTAAAAAGAACACAAATACCGAAAAGGAAATACGAAATTAAGACATACGTCGTCGATTCGACGAAGTATGACGTTCTAGGGTTAAAAAAACACAAAAAATTGGAAAATGCAGATATGCTTATAATTTTTCTAGACGTATAAAAAAAAGAAATTGTAAACAAAGAAAGCCATAAGTCTTTTAAATCTGTTAATAACTTTTATTTTTATTCCTTTAAATTTAAAATTTTTATAAAACGCAATATTTGTATCGGAGCCTCCCTAAGCGGTGGAGATAAAGGGCAAGTATGTTTTGAGAAAATGTTATGAACAAAAAACTAAAGTCGGTCATACATTTTATCCTCCTAGGGTCGACTCCTGCGCAGTTATAGGTGTTTTTCTCCAATATATTCCCAGTCTGTATAGAAAATTTTGTATGGGAGTCCCCGTAAAGAATAGTGATAGTAGGTAGGTATGTTAGAAACAAAGGATATTCGTTTGACTATTTTTTTTTTTTTTTTTTTTGTAAGAAAATGCACACAAACACAAATAACGACCTATGTTCATACTTACCAAATATACATAAAAAATTCATAACAATTGGTAGAGCCGCTTCGTTCTCAATTATGACTAGAAATCGGAAGATCCGGTAAGGAGGTTGAAAATTTAGGGCTATAGGTTTTTCTGATGCCAAGTAATTACAAAATGCGTAAAAAAAGTTTGGCACGAAAATGGAAAAACAAATTTGGATAGGGACACCCTAATATCCTACCGGTATGAAATAAATAAACTTTACGAACTTTTCTCACCAAATATACAAACAAAATGACATAAAAATCGGTTGAGGCATTTTGGAGGATTTTAAACACAAATATCGTGACACGAGAATTTAATATATCGGGTGATTTTTTAAGAGCCTTAGGAAAGTTTTTAATAAAAAAACACAAAAAATTCAGAAAAATGCATGAAATCTTTATTTGAATCGATAGTACGGTCCATATAATTTAATGTATACAAATTATTTCATGCAAATGTTGACCGTGACTGCGCCTCAAATGGTCCATCCGCTTAGTCCAATTTTGGCATACTCTTTCCAACATTTCGGCCGATATCTCATGAATAAATGCTTCAATGTTGTCTTCCAATGCGAACTAGCTCTTGACGAGTACGGACGTGTATCAGTGAGTAACAAAAATACAAAAAAAAAAAAAAAAATAATATAATAAAAAAAAAAAAAGTGAAAAAATATTTACCGTAGGTGAAAAAAAAATATTTGTAATAGGTGAAAAAAAAAGAACAATAACTAGTGTGCCCGAAGAGATTTGTGAATGAGCCTCACAAATACTCCCAATAAGGAGAGTAGGCCCAGCACAAATAGCAGAAATGCGTATATTGTGGTAAGCTCCCCGAGCGTGAGCAATGAAAACATTCGATACCCTGAATTAAACAAACATCTTTTAAGTGCAAAAATTGCCAGCGCAACTGGTTTTCCATACAGAAATTTAAGTTCAAGTGTGCCCAACCTGAGCAAGTGTGTTGATCCGACCGTAAATGTGGTTCAAAGTGTGAAGCCGTCTGACCAGAGGAATAATAACGAAAAACCTGGAACATCACGATTTGCATTAACAAATACAGGAGCTGTACCAAAAAGTACTAAAGTGCAAACAGGCATGGACAGATATATAACAATAACTAAGAGAAAGGCTAGCCCTAGGTCCACCCAACAGGAACGCGTGGCCAAACAATACAAAGGCTCTAGCGTAGTCTCTTTGCCAACAAATGGTAACAGATTCTCTGTACTATCCATACCTGACGATGAAGAAGCAGAATTATTTAATGGGACAGCCACTAAAGAAGTTAAACCGCCACCTATCTATCTGCGGGAGCAAACATCAAATAGCATAGTCAACATGTTGACTCAACTTGTAGGTAAGAACAATTTCTACGTCGTTTCTATACGACGCGGACAAATTCAAGAGACCAAAATTCAAGCCAGTACAGAAACGAACTTTCGTATTATATCAAGACACCTGGACGCAGAAAATAAAAGCTACTATACATACCAATTAAAAAGTGCTAAGGGATTGATTATTGTCATAAAAGGCATAGATAGTTCCGTTCCTACAGATGAAATAAAATCTGCCGTAGAGCAAGAGGGGTACGAGGTAAAATCGGTTCATAACATTTTGAACAGGAACAAAGTTCCCCAACCACTGCACCGCATTGAGATATCGTTTGATTCATCGGTTCTCAAAACCAAAAATTCAGTTCATCCCATATACAACTTGCGCTACCTACTCAACAGAAGAATAACTGTTGAGGAGCCAATAAAACGAAAGGGTCCCTCCCAATGCACAAACTGTCAGGAATATGGGCATACAAAATCATATTGTAAATTGCCTCACGTATGTGTGGTTTGTGGCGACGCTCATAAAACCGCCGAATGTAATCGTTCTAAAGTTGACCCAAATGTCAAGAAATGCAGCAACTGTGGCGAAAATCACACGGCAAACTATAGGGGT
Organism: Pollenia angustigena; assembly: GCA_930367215.1. NCBI lineage: Eukaryota > Metazoa > Arthropoda > Insecta > Diptera > Polleniidae > Pollenia > Pollenia angustigena. The sequence continues at coordinate 80,160,589 of OV884059.1, forward strand.
TGTAAAGTCTTCTTGCATTTAAAAAAACCAGCTTTAGTTCAAAAATATACTCACTCCCAATATGGTCCATCACATGCGCCCAGCCAAGCCGCTGGCTCTATTGCTAGTACTACACAAACAAACAAACAAAACCAATCATATGCCCAAGTCCTAAAAGGAAACCCTAATGCGAAAAATCCCCCGAGTACTTCCAACGCAAAGCAACCTCCATACGCTAATGTTCCTAGGGAAGGTCTACAAATGCCTACCTCAATTGAAAATTTAATTCAAACTATGAATAACTTCATGGCCACTATGCAGAGCATGTTTCAGGAAATGATGCGAAACCAGAACATGCTCCTGCAAGTTCTACTCAACAAAAAATGAACCAGTTAAAAATATGTTTCTGGAATGCAAACGGGTTATCCCAACATAAACACGAAGTTGCAAACTTTCTTCATAGGCATGAAATCGACGTACTTCTTGTCTCTGAAACACACTTTACTCATAAAAACTGCTTTAGGGTAAATGGTTACCTTACGTATGACACAAAACATCCCAGCGGACGAGCTTGTGGTGGCACAGCCATAATTGTGCACAAACACATCAGACACTTACCATTGCCAGAGTTCGAAGAAGATTGTATCCAGGCCACATCTATAAATCTGACTGATTTCAAACTAACGTTAACATCCGTTTATTGTCCCCCGAGGCACAAAATTCTACACGATAAATTTCTCAACTTCTTCTCCACATTGGGCCAGAAATTCATTGCTGCTGGCGACTACAACGCTAAACATACATATTGGGGCTCCAGACTTATTAGTCCTAGAGGTAATCAGCTATATAATACCGTAACTGCAAATAACTTTGATGTGGTATCGAGTGGTGAGCCTACCTATTGGCCAACCGACTTCAACAAGCTACCAGACCTTATTGACTTTGCTGTAATCAAAAACATCAAGCGCGATCAGGTACTAGTTAGTTCCTCCTATGATCTTTCGTCTGATCATTCACCTTCAATCCTCATTTTAAAATGTAACTCTGACGCCGCAGCTGCAAACTGGTTTTCCTATCCAAACAGAAACACAAATTGGTTAAAGTATAAAATGTATGTGAGCTCTCACCTATCACAGTGCATTCCCCTAAAAAATTCATCTGACATCCAAATAGCTGTCGACCGATTTACAGAAGTCTTGGATGCTGCAGCAAGAAATGCAACCCCAATCAAGCGGACAATTAAACGTGCTCCTTACAATACATCGACGGATATAGAGACCCTTATCAGAGAAAAAAGGAAGTTAAGAAGACAATGGCAAAACAGTCGTTCCCCAACCACTAAGGCCCAACTACAATTATGCCTGACAACTCTTCGCAACAAATTGAGACTGAACCACGAGTCTGCAATAGAAGGCTATCTAAACAACCTAGATGCCACAAAAAACTCCAATTATAGCTTATGGAAGGCTGTACGGCATATGAAATGCCCTATAACCCAAGAATCTCCATTAAGACTGGAAAACCGCACTTGGGCGAAAAACACAGATGAAAAATTAAACGCTTTCGCGGGCCATCTTGAGAAAGTTTTCACGCCACATGATACACATACTTGTTCCTGTCGTCCAACCATTCCTGATAAGGTAAACCATCCATTAAAATTTAACATTACTCAAGTAAAATCTGCAATAGAAAAAGTGAATATTAGAAAATCTCCCGGACTTGACCGTATCACAGGGTCAATGATAAGAAACTTACCTTCGTCTGCTTCCAGAATCTTGCTGTTCATTTTTAACGCTATATTAAGAGTCGGATACTTCCCATCCTCATGGAAGAAGTCTATAATTGTTATGATTCCCAAGCCAGGAAAAGATGCTAGCCAGGTTGCGTCGTACAGACCGATAAGCTTATTATCAATCCTATCAAAGCTTTTCGAAAAAATATTCATTTTAAGTATAACTCCTCATCTAAATGAACACGACATCATCCCGGATCACCAGTTCGGATTCAGAGCGAAACATGGTACAATAGAGCAAGTGCATAGAATTGTCACCCTTATTAGATCGGCGTTTGAGAAAAAGCAATACTGCTCAGCCCTGTTTATAGACATTTCCCAAGCATTTGACAAAGTTTGGCATGATGGGCTACTCATCAAAATAACACGAATGCTTCCTCAAAACACTCACAAGCTTCTGGAGAGCTATCTAACAGGCAGAACATTCATAGTAAGGTCGCAAGATAAATACTCCCCCCTCAAGAAAATTACTGCTGGTGTTCCCCAAGGCAGCATATTAGGACCGCTTCTATATATAATATACACAGCGGATATGCCAACAAACCTGAGCACGCATACCTCTACATTTGCAGACGACACAGCATTTATTAGCGTTAACCATGACCCAAAAGTCGCATCGCAAAATCTGCAGTCCCACATCAATGAACTAGAGGCATGGCTAGAAAAATGGAGAATAAAGGTTAACCCGGCTAAATGTGCTCACTTAACTTTCACGCTCAGAAGACAAACGTGCCCAGCAGTAAAAATAAATAACATCACTGTTCCGGTAGAAAACCATGTAAAGTACTTGGGAGTTCATATAGATAGACGTTTGACCTGGTCTCGTCATATCGAAGCGAAAATAACGGCTATGAAACTTAAAGCAGCTCAACTACATTGGCTTCTCGGTAGAAACTCAAACTTGTCTTTAGACAACAAAGTTCTTCTATACAAGTCCATCATAAAACCAATATGGACATATGGCATCCAATTATGGGGTACTGCATGCGCATCTAACATCCAAAAGCTTCAAAGAAGACAGTCTAGAATATTACGACAAATTGCCTGCGCCCCATGGTATATACGTAATGATATTATCCACAGAGATCTCAACGTCCCCACTATCCAGGAGGAAATTAAAAAATATTCAATAAGCTACATCGATAAACTAATGGTTCACCCTAACTACCTCGCTCGGGGTTTGCTTCAGTTTGAAGGTCACCAGAGGCTAAAAAGAACCGATACTTTGAGCCTTACTAGAAGACAGTCTTAAAAATTTGAATACAGCAGTTAGTGGTTACACAGGTAACAACTAATAAACAACAAGTAGAATTAAGATTTGAATACATATTGTAAATTTCGATAAGAAAGATTCAATAATAAAAATAAATTATTAAAAAAAAAAAAAAAAAAAAAAAATTGAAGCGGGCATGTGTGTATAGACATGAGCTTTAACATAGCCCCACAAAAATAGTCTAAAGGCGTTAAATCGCACGATCTAGGCGGCCAATTGACCGGTCTCGAACGTGAAATAAAATGTTCACCGAACTCACCTCTTCTCAATAAGTCCATTGTTAAGTGTAATGTGTGGCATGTGGCACCGTTTTATTGAAACCACATATCATGCAAGTCAAGCTCTTGCATTTTGGGCAAAAAAAAGTTGGATATCATCTCACGGTAGCGCTCTCCATTCACAGTTACGTTACGATTCGCATCATCTTTGAAGAAGTACGGTCCAATGACGCCACCAGCCCATAAACCGCACCAAACTTGCAATGCTTCTGGCTGATCTTCACTCCAAAATCGACAATTCTGCTTATTAACGTACCTGTTGTGTATAAGCGGCTTTTATATACAAAACGCTGTAAACAATATATGTAGATGTCGGCAAACGTGCTTATAATAAAAGAATAACGAAATAATTTACTTTCAAATTATTTTATTGTGAGATTACTTAGAAAAAAAAAATGGATTACAAAAATTAAAGAACCAAAGAAATTGGAAAAGAAAAAGGAAGTATAAAAAAAAAGAAAAATAAAGTTGCCAGATAAATTAAGAAAGCGAATACCATAACACTCCCCACTAGCTTTCTGAATTTAAATAGCATTTACTTATAAACAAAATCTTGAACTAAATGTATATGTTTGTCCTTACTTAAAGGCTTAGTAAAGATGTCAGCCAATTGCTCGTTCGTCTCTAAATACTGGACATCTATTTCGCCTTGGCTCTGCATGTCGCATGTATAGAAATACTGAATATCGATGTGTTTCGTACGCTTAGATGCTTCAGGGTTTTTGACCAAAGAAATCGCTCGTTGGTTATCGGTGAACATTAGAGTTGGCAAATTCTGTTCATGTCCACATTCGATTAGCAGTTGTCTGAGCCACTTAGCGGATTTAGCAGCAGCACAAAGAGCAACAAACTCAGCCTCAGTTGTTGAAGTTGCCGTAGTAGTTTGTTTTCTAGACTTCCAAGCAATTGGGCCGCCATTTAAAAATGCAGCATAGCCTGTTATGCTACGTCTGGTGTCTGGATCACCACCCCAATCCGCATCACAATACATTTTTAGCTGAAACGACTTAGAATTCAAATTAAAATGAATACCATGATCCATGGTACCTTTCAGATATTTTAAAACTCTTTTAACGCCCTGCCAATGAGACTGTGCTGGTTTCTCCAAGTATCTGCTTAATACGCCAATGATGTAAGCGATGTCAGGTCTAGTGCACACCATTAAATATATTAGAGACCCAATAGCTTCACGGTATGGAAAATTTTGATTGTTGCTATCATCTGACTCATTCTTTGAAAAATGTCTACCAACTTCTGCAGGTGTAGACACAGGGAAGCAGTCAAGGTGATTAAAGCGCTCTAAAACCTTCTCAGTGTAAGCGCGTTGGAATATTTTTAACGAATTCTTTTCTTTGTTAATTTGTATCTGAAGACCTACGAAAAATTCTGCGTTGCTGTGCGTTATTTGGAATGCTATATGTAAGTTATGTAGCAGTTTGTTGAGTATATTGGAACTGTTCCCGCATATAAGTCCATCATCAACATACAGTAGCAAATACATGACATCATCACAGTTTTCATAAGTGAAAACACATAAATCAGCCCATGACTGTTTAAACCCAAAATCGACAAGAAATTTTACAATGCGCTTGTTCCATTGCCTTGAGGCTTGCTTTAGCCCATATAAGCTTTTTTTTAGTAAGCATACTCGATCATCTTGACTAAATCCTTTTGGTTGCTCCATGTAGATCGTCTCTTCTAAGTTTCCATGTAAAAATGCCGTTTTAACATCGAATTGTATGATTTCCATAGCACGGGCTGCTGCTATAGCCAATACTACCCTAACAGACTCATACTTTACCACAGGTGCATATATTTCGTCGTACTCAACACCTTGTGTTTGAGAGCATCCTCTTACAACCAAACGAGCTTTGAACTTTTCAATTTCACCATTAGACTTGAATTTCTTCTTAAAAATCCAGCGATTAGTAATAACATGCATATCATTGGTTCGTGGGACCAAAATCCATGTGTTGTTCTTTTGAAGAGACTTTATTTCTTCATTGATCGCCTCAGTCCATTTCTCACAGTCTGCACTGGACATTGCCTCATCTAAAGTTGATGGCTCTACGCATGCTACACATAGTTCACCAGCTTCATTTTCAGCGTCTTCAGCAACGTTTTGTTTTCTTAAAGTGCTTCTTAATGCGTAAGGACTTCGTTGCTGCTTTTGAATTTTGTTGAATGTTGGTGACTGATTAACGTTTTCTTCTTTTTCTTGTACACTGCTTTGTTTAGTTTCGTAGTATTCGTTACCTGGAATACGTGATTCGTTGAACATAACGTCACGTCGGATAAGCACTCGTTTATTACTCGGATCAAAAACTCTGTAAGCTTTACTTTCCTCGTTGTAGCCGACCAATATCCCTTTGATTGAGTTTCTGTCCCATTTTGTACGCTGCTCCTTGGGAATGTGAATGTACGCATCGCAACCAAAAACACGTATATTTGCAACAGATGGTTTCCTACCGAACCATTTTTCGTAAGGAGTGCACTTATCAATGACGTCTGTTCTGCCGCTCGACAAACCCATTTTGCTCAGGAGCTCTTGGTGTTGTAACCTCATGCTTAATGTTATTCTTTTAAAACAAACTATGTACCTGCTCGTTGCAAAATTCAAGACCGCCATCTGATCTTATGCGTTTTATTTTATGCCCGTCGGCCTGAACATCTGCCAAAAATTGCATCAGCTTGCTTAAAACATCTGTTTTGTTTTTAAGAAAATACACAAAACAATACCGCGAATAATCGTCTTTCAAAAGTAAGAAGTAATTGGACCCTCCAATTGATGATTGGCTCATTTTTCCACAAAGATCCATGTGAAAAATCTCACCTGGCTGACTTGCTCGTTTAGCACTAGATTTAGGAAAAGGGTTCCTATGCTGCTTACCATAGGCACATCCTTCACAAAATGGTTGCTCTTTTGGTACAAATGGAATGTTCAAGTCGTCCACAATTTTATTTTCGTTCATTTCACGCAGCGTTTTAAAATGTACATGACCCAGCCGCTCGTGCCATAGCATAATGCTATCTTTGGTCAACACATTAATTGATGACGTCAAAATTGGTTTTACATTCATGCGATACAATCTGTTTTCGTTTGTGCCCTCAGCCACAACATTGTTACCTTTTAAAAAATAAACGTGCTCGCCTCCTGGCTCAAAAACCACTTTAGTGCCTCTCTCAGTTACTCTTGAAATTGATATAAAATTTTTATCGAGTTCTGGCACTAGTAATACGTTTTTAATTATAAAAATTTCATTTGACTTGCTTTGTATTTTGATGTCACCTTTGCCTTTAATTTTTAATCGCCGTCCGTCGCCCACTCTCACATATGAGTTTTCTGATGTTTCAGCATTGAAGTTTGTGAAAAGTTCCTTCTGATGTGACATATGGTCGGTGGCACCTGAGTCTGCATAAAAATAATTTTCGATTTTACTATGGTTTATTGATTTGTCTACGTTGAACAAATATGCAGTTTGATCGGTTTCATTTTGTAATTCCAGTGAATATGTTTCATTTTTTTTTTACTTCTTTGTTCCGTTGATCGCTCTGCCGTTTTCTGCATTCTCTTGCCCAATGACCCGGCTTTTTACAATAATTGCATTTGCCATTTCGTTTTTGATTTGGTTTATAGTTATTTTTGGGCATACTCACTGTATATACCGCATTTGAGGGGCCACTGTTACTGTTGTTGTTGTCACTTAAACGTAAATTCATAAGGCTTTCTTCATTAACAAGGTGTTCAGTCAATCTTTCTATGTTTTGTTGTTCTCGTGTAACGGCATACCATGCGGTGCGTACATGATCAAATCTCACTGGCAGGCTGCTCAATATTTTTGCAACAATCATAGGTTGTTTTTGTTCTAAGTTCATATCTTTAAGTCTTTGTGCTATTGACATTACATTTGCAACAAAATCAACAACTAATTCATCATCTGCCATTTTAATGCTCATAAATTTCTCAATAAGAACTTGTGCAGACTGTTCACTTTTTTCAGCGTGGACGGCTTTTAGTTTTTACCACATTTGCGCTGCCGTGGAGCATTCGGTAAGGTACTTAAGTTGTTCCAACTCTATTCCTCTCATAATAAATGCCTGCGCTTCTGCATCTTTTTCTTCCCACTGCGTAGCATTTTGCTGTGTTCTCTCTATTGTACCTAAAATATATGGCTTTAATTTATTTTCTGCCATATATATTTCCATTTGTCGTCGCCATAGCTGGTAGTTCTGCCCGTTGAATCGATGAATGTGATAAACTCTTGATTCACTCATACTTGCTTTCTTCACACTTTCAAGCTCAGCTGGAAACTCAGAGTTTAAGCTAATGACTTCGATTGTGTCTTCTAAAAAACCAGAAACAATTGCAGAATCAAATGGGACCGACTCGTCGTTATCCATAAAATTTACTTGCTTCAATTCACTGGCATAAGCAGCACGTGGGCATCTGGGCCCATAACCTGTTGTGTATAAGCGGCTTTTATATACAAAACGCTGTAAACAATATATGTAGATGTCGGCAAACGTGCTTATAATAAAAGAATAACGAAATGATTTACTTTCAAATTATTTTATTGTGAGATTACTTAGAAAAAAAAATGGATTACAAAAATTAAAGAACCAAAGAAATTGGAAAAGAAAAAGGAAGTATAAAAAAAAAGAAAAATAAAGTTGCCAGATAAATTAAGAAAGCGAATACCATAACAGTACCCATTGAGCCAAAAATGAGCTTCGTCGCTGAACACAAGAAGCGCGCGATGAACTTTCTTAACAGAGCAGGCATTTTGATAATAAAATTCAATAGTTTGCAAGCGTTGTTCGTTTGTAAGACTGAAGATGTTTGACAGTGAAACAAAACACGAAACGTGCGTCAGCTGATTAAACCAGTGTTGCCAAAAATATAATAGCTAAAAAATCACCCGTTACATATATTTTGTCACAAAAATCCTATTCCGAAAAAAAGTTTATATCGTGATTATGTGAAATCAAAGAAAGATTTTTATCTTAAAAATTACGACGTCTACTTTATGTAAAAGGTTAACATAGACGGAAAGCCAGCCAGCTGGATGGAAGCATATCTTTAAATCGGTATCTGGAACCCAGGTCTGAAACCAATATTTTTATGTGATTCACAATACAGCACAAACGCATAATACGCGCTACCATATTGTGGTGTGGGCATAAAAACCAATCTGAAACTTAATACAAAAATATTAAAATTTGAAAAAAATTTAGCTCCGGTGTGTGATTCAATATTTTTAGAGGAAACTGTGTTTAAGTGTGTTTTCAGAAACTTATAAAAATTTGTATTTGTACACTCTCATATCATTCCTTTATTGCAACATAGACATACCTAAAAAAATAAAAAAATTAGGTTACTTAAGCAATACAATTTATATGTTAAAAAATTCAGAATTTTATCTGAAACTGAACTCAAGTTATATATAGCAATATATAATTTACTAAACCTGTTTATAAGGGAACATTTTGAAAACCTTAATCGCATTTCGCCGAGTTTGATAATGTTTTTTGAGATATGACTATGTTGCAATAAAGATGCGATATATTTATTTATATTTTTAGTTTTCATTTTAAAGGTACATCCCAATAAAACATGGAGCTTCCAACGAAGCAGGTTTGTAAGGGAGAAACATAAACGTTTCGCTTACTATTGCGCATACAGAAGACATGAATTTTATATGGCGAGTTCCCACTTTGAAGCAATACATTTTTGATACTTAAAGCGCATTATTCAACGCATATAAAAATTGTTATACATGAAAATTGAATTTCATCTGCCAAAAGTCCAATTTTTTGTCATCGCCGATTTCAAAAATTTTAATGCCATTCGATAGCAAACATATTAGAACTAAAATATTGCTAATTGTGACTGTGGCATGCTGCTGGAAACAAATATTTTATGCTGTTTTAGAAAAAAATTAATTTATGTAAATTTGATCAGAACTAAATTATGATTTCTCGCAAACCGTTATCAATAATTGGTCGAAATTTTTTTTGTTATATTAGTGGGATAGTAGTCTTTAACAAATGGTTCATTACATCACTGTATCATTTATACCTGATGTGTTATTAAATGTTTCCCCAGGTTTTATATTTCAGTTAAATCCGAAATTTAGAGGAGTAGAACTTGTTTGGGTCAAAAGGGGTTAAAAAGATTTTTGTACCATTAGAAAGCTGAAAGTGTCCTCTTTAACCCCATATACACTTGTGCAACTGTTTGGAACTGTATGTTGAACACTTTTTTCATTTTTATGAAATTACTCGCAAAAAATTTTTTTTTTTTGCTCTTTTTTTTAAGCTGCTCATATGACTGAAATATAACACAATGGTTTACGAACGTTTTGTTTTGAAAAATTATTTTGTTTCTTATGAACGGCTCACGGTGGCTGAAAATCGTCTTTCATTGGCCAAAAATCTGTAACTTTTGAACCGAAGGAGATATTTTAGTGATATTTAGAGTGATTTTTTAATCGACAGATAGGTTCTTAAACTTTCTGCACTTTTAATTTCATTAAAATCGGTTGAGTAGTTATTGCGGAATTTAAGGGCAAAGTGGAACTTTAATTTTTTTTTTACTTTAGCGTGCAATATGGTTTTTCATTTCTTTTCATTATTTAAAAATGTAATTTTTAGATTTAAATAATAATCATTAACATTTTTTTTTTAATAATGGGACATTAAAAAAAATTAAATGTTTACACTATAAAAAAAAATTTAACATAAAAAAAAAATAGTAAAATCCACTGGAAATTTTGGTATTATTGCTGAAAAATAAAAGTTTTTTGCTTTAAAATTTGTTTACACTAATTTATTCTTATTTATGGCCTGTTCGTCGATAGCGAATGAAGACTTCGTTCGCTTAGATTGCATTTAAAACAAAAACAAATTATAAGATATTGTTTTTGTTTTACATGTAAGTTAAGCGAACGAAGTCTTCATTCGCTATCGACGAACAGGCCATTATTTATTTATTAAAACATTTCATACATATGTGGATAAAAAAAAACCTTTTAAAAATAATAGCAGCAATAGATTTTAATAGCTTTTGTAACAATGTGAGTTTCTGTTTATTATTATTTTTAACTAATACAATGTCTGTCTTAGATCTAATGAATTATAATTATTGTTCCTTTAATTGAAAGATTGATTGCAAATATTCCATATTCTGTTCTGTGTTATTTTTGTTCTTTAGTAGTTTTTTGAATTCTTCATCTAAATCCCGATGTTCCACTTTCCATTGATTTCGAATACTGGAGATGAACGCATCTGACGTTGCCAATAACATATTAAATTAGTGGAATTTCGTGAAATTTTTCTAGTATTGTGCTCTCTATAAGACCTGCAATTGTTGTTCCTTTTTTCCTGAGCTTCCTCTGATAAATCTACAAGTGGCATACATATTTTTCCACGGGTACTTGGTTGTATATATATTTGTGCAGTTTCCTTAGCAAAATCTCCAAATTTTCTAGACTCAGTTTCTTCATTGCACGCAAGTACTTCTAGGATTTAAATCTAAAAATGAGGTTAAAATCAACACCTGTTATTTCAGATGCTGTTTTTGGATCTGAAAAGAATCTTCTTGCGGTATTGCAATCATTTTTATTGCCTGACCCTTGTTTCGGCTGATCTATAATCAACCCAAATTTGCGATATTCATCTTGAACATGTTTCCTTTTTGAACTTCTTAACTCCTTGTTGGTTTCGTTGTTCCTTATTGATCTTGAAGATCCGAAATCCAAATCATAACTGATTTATATAGCTATAGGGTCATAAAAATAGATAAAATAAAAAGACCAAACAAAATTTAAAAACCCTTCTAAGGTGGGATTCACAATATACCTGTTTAGCGTAAACGCGCGTCTAAGCTCTTTATTCTACTATAGAGTACGCTAGTCTGAACGTAGTGTAACGGATAAGGATGCATCAGGGTAGCTATACGTTATTCTGATTGTGTAACATAATAAAATTTTGAATATGTACTAGCTGTATTATGTTCGATCACAATAAATTTTTCCTATTGATTTCTGTTACTTCTGCAAAAATTTTTGCGGAATAAAAAAAGAAATTGTAAAAAACTATTTCAAAATAAAATTTTTTTTTTAGTAATTTCATTAAAATCACCTTTCCATTAGTGGTTTTACCTTCTTAATCCTTTTTGAATCCCGTTGAAATTTGAAAAAAATATAGTAGTTTAGAAATTTTTTTTTGAGTAATTTCATTAAAATGAAAAAAGTGTTTAACATAAGGGTACAAAAGTATATACAGGGGTAAAGAAAACACTTTCACCTTTCTATGAGTGGTTTTACCTTCTTAATCCCTTTTGATCCGCAAAAGTTCTATTCTACTAAACTTAAAATTTGACAAAAATATAGTACATAGTTTTGAAATTTTTTTTGGAGTAATTTCATTAAAATTAAAAAAGTGTTAAACGGACGGGTCCAAACAGGTACAAGAGTATATACAGAGTTAAAGAAAACACTTTCACCTTTCTATCAGTGGTTTCACCTTCTTAATCCCTTTTGATCCGCAAAAGTTATATTCTACTAAAATCGAAATTTGATAAAAATATAGTAGTTTAGAAAATATGTCCTAACATCTCAAATATAAACGACACAACAGTCGCAAATATTACTTTTTTAAAGATAACAAGACTAGCAACCTAGCAAAAAAGCAAGCAGGTCATTATTGCTGATAGTTTTTGTGCAATAATAATTTCTTTCGGATTAAATATTTAAAAAAAAAAACACTTTTTTCTGAATTAAAAAAAAATTTGTGTTTAACAACATGGCATAACCACAATTACCAATATTTTGACCTAATTTTTTGGCTACCTTAGTCTTAATATGTTTACTATTAAATAAAATTAAAATTTTTGAAATCGGTGACAAACAAAAATTGGACTTTTGGTCAATGAAATAAAATTTTCAGCCACTGTGCGGCTGAACATATTTGAATGAAATTTTAAACTGTCATGGCCGGGTAGCTTTTGAGTTGAATTGAAAGAACACGGGTCCATAGAGGGTCGGGAGAGTGACTTGCGGACTTCTAAAACTGGTAACCTCGGAAATTCAAACTTTTAAAAAATTCACCAAAAATATATTTATGGATTGCAAAAAAAAAATTAAACTTAAGCTGAGTTACAAAAACTATGCTTAAATGTTTAGGATATCTTCTTTGCCTTTGGAGATATTCGTATAAAACGGATTTCTTGGCTTGATTTTATAACGATTTTTCTAGTTTTTTAATCGGGTGGATTATGGTTTATATCAAACTGCTATCAATAGTGGGTTCAACATTTTTTATATTGGTAGTAAAGCAGTCTTTAAACAATGTTATGTTGTATTACTGATACCGGCTGTCTTAGTAAATATTTTTTCGGGTTCTATATTTTAGTCAAATTGAAGTTCAGAAGAGTAGAATTTATGAGGGTCAAAAGGGGTTAAAGAGATTTTACCAGCTGAAGGAAGGTGAAAGTATCCACTTTAAACCCAAATGCACTTTTGTACCTGTTTGGACCAGCATATAGAACACTTTTTTAGTTTGTGTAAAATTATTATTTTGCTCTTGTTATTTTACCTATTCATATTACTGAAATATAAGTGTACCAAGCCAAGCTGTGATAGGTATGCAATGAACCAGAGATCAGCAATGAGTAGTGAAAAAGTGAGTAGAGCTAAATCATGACTCATAAATTCTTGTACTTATACGCACTCATACTTATTCCAATGTTAGTCAAACTCATATTCACTCAAAAGTTTCATTTTATTCATCGAACTCATACTTAGCAACATTTGTTGTGTTTGATATAGAATCTACTCAAGTCAATGTGTATAGGCGAAGCAAAATGCGAGGCTGCCAGATTTGTCCCCGAAATAGCAAAGTGACGATTTGGCAATTACAGTTTACTTAAGATACATGTATGAAGTGGACGATTTTTCGGCAAATTTATCTGGCAGCGCTGATTTTTAAGTTGTGTGTTTTCTCTGTTGTGGTAAAACGGTAAATGGATGAGCTAAATAATTTGAATCATTGTGAGTATTGTAAGTATTTTCTTGAAATTATAAATCAAGCTGAGGTCATTTATGAGTATGCGTATAATGTCGACGCCGCACTCATAAATATTTCTCTTGTGAGTATGAGTGAATCAGAGTAGTTTACTTTAAATGATTTCTACGCACTTATACTTACAATTGCATGAGTCAGTATGAGTAGCGAAAAAACGATTCATTGCTGATCTCTGCAATGAACAAATTGATTATAGAAAATTTGGGAGATCTTACCAAATATCCATGGAGAAATATGTCTGCAACAGTTCATAAAATCCTTTATCAAGGAGAGGATGTCATTAGGCATCATTTAGTACCACTAGGAGATCTGTCAGAGGAAGCCCAGGAAAAAAGGAATAAAGATTACAGATTTTATAGGGAGCACAAGACCAGAAAAATGTCAAGAGATTTTACAAACGAAGATCTGTTTAATATACTGTTGGCAACGTCAGATCCGCTTATCTCTAGCATTCGAAGTCAGTGGAAAGTAGAACATCGGGACTTAGATGAAGTAGCAAAAGGGCTGATACAGGACAGAGGTTATACAAAACCAAATATGGAATATTTGGAGGCAATTTTCCAACCGTAGATATAATTAACTTTTATTGTTATTTAAGCAAAAAATATGTTTTTTGTCCTTATTGTTATTTAAATAAAAAAGAAAATAAACATTTAAATATTTACATTTATTTATTTATTTTAATCTAAAAAGTTTTCTAGTAGAACTGGTTCCAGTTGAACCTGTTGTAGAGTTGATAATGTAGAAACTTATTCACAAAATGATCATAGGTATTATTATATGCCTATGCATTTTTTTTAAAGGTATAGTGGTATATACGAGGCGAATGTATATGCATATAAAGGCAATACGAATACGTATTTGTTCTTTTGCTGATAAAAAAATATTTTCTCCAGAAATATATAAAAATGTTTATATTTTTCGAAAGAAAACAATATGAATATGCTTGCAGAAGCAATTTTTAGTCAGTTTGAAATTTTAACTCCCATATGCCCTATTTCAAATCAAATTTTTCAAACAAAAAAAAAAAAAAATTAAGTTGAGTAAAAACTTCTAATAATTCAACACACCGATTTTTATACAATTAAAACAGTTATGTTTTCTAATGTGTCCATTATTTTCTAGAAAATTGCCTTTTGTCTTTTTTGAAAAAAAAAATTAAAGCCGTTTTCCGGGATTGGGAATTTGGGTATTTTTTATTCAAAATTTGGGATGTTTTTCAATCCACTGTTTTAAGAACTTTTTAATCTACATAACTGCCTAAATTCATTATGAAGGTATCATATTAGATTTATGGAATGTCAAACATTAAAATTATTATTTATAAAGTGTAAGTGAATAAAAGGGCTTTCAATATGAGTAAAAAATAATAAATTTAAGGCTTGAAACTCCATAAATCTGACATGAACAAAGATATATTAATGAAATTTGGCAGTTATGTAGATAAAAACGTTTTTAAAACAGTGGGCTGAAAAATATCCCACTTTTTGAATAAAAAATACCTTAATTCACAATCTCAATCATTAGCATTTTGATACTAAATGCTAAAAAACATCAAAAGTTCAAGTTTGACCTTTAATTTCTCAACAACTACTGAACCGATTTTGACAAAATTAAAACTGTAAAAAAGTTCAAGAAATCTTCTATTTTTGTATTTTGTCTTTATTAATTAGATTTTCTAACACAACAAGACACAATATCTTATAAATTATAGTATTAGAATCAGACACGATAAGTTAAACAAATTTAGTTGAATATATAAAAATAAAACTGCAAAAACAGTGCATATAAGTTTTAGCTACAGAATTAAAAGATAAAAAATAATCAAATAAAATAATATCATAAATAAAAAAAAAAAAAATAATAACATAAATAAAATAATTTTGCGTAAAATTTAAACAAACAAGTATTACGAAAAATATTCTAATAGTAATTTTCTAAACCTTATTGCGTTGCTAGTGGTTTGCAAATTATTTGGAAGTTGATTCCAGAGACGTATGGTTAATATGAAGAATTGACATTCAGAAGCATGGTCCCGGTGACGATCTTGTTAACCGTAAATGTTTGTAAAGGTAATCTGGCTCCTTTGTCATAATAATTTTGTGAAGAAAAATAAGGTTTTAAAATTGTAAATCGTTTGGAAAAGATATAATGAAAATACGACAGGAATATTGCGATACATTATCGAACCTTTTTAACGAGAATATATAGCGGATGATGTTGTTGTACGTTACGGTAAGTTTTCTCATGTCCTTTGTGTTACAACCAGTAAAAATTTCAGACGAATATAAAAGTGTAGGCAAGAGATAAGTTTTTGCTAGTAATATCCTTATTTTCAAAGGCGTACAGTGCTGAGTAGCATATAAATTACGCAACATACCGTATAATCTGCCACACGCTTGAGTAATGTGATTTGACCAAGTTAGATGTTTATTAAACGTTACTCCCAAGTTTCTTACTCTCTCCTGCAAAAAAAAAAATTGTAAAATTATCTCTATCGGTTCAAAAGTTACAGATTTTTGGCCAAAAAAAAAAAACGATTTTCAGCCACTGTGCATTTTATTTCATTGGCCAAAAGTCCAATTTTTGTTTGTCACCGATTTCAAAAATTTTAATTTAATTTAACTCTTTCAGCCACACTTTTATATATGCAACTTGATAAGTAAAAAGGCGCAATTTTGCATTATTTAAAGCTTATTTATTTTAAATATTTTCATAATTTTGTTAAATAAGGTTGTTAGTTTACTAACCACCATGACTGTTGGCATAAAAATAAATTTTTGGTGAAAATCCAAAAAAAAAAAACATGTTTTATTTGTTCGGATGCATAGAGGAACTGCGCTGGTGCTTCATTACCATACATAACGCACTGTTCATCATTTTTCTTAACAGAGCAAATAACCTTGGCCGTTTTTTTAACCGGGGGAAAGCCCGATGTAAAATAAAAAGCTTACACATTTAAAAAAATTTATAAATGTTAAATTTTTAAATTTATGCCCCAAAATTTCGCATAAATCTATCACCGATGAACTTAAAAAAATTTAATTGTTAAGCTCTTGAAAGGTGGTTAGATAACTAACCACCAAATCTGAAAGAGTTAATAGTAAACATATTAAAACTAAGGTAGCCAAAAAATTAGGTCAAAATATTGGTAATTGTGGTTATGCCATGTTGTTAAACACAACTTTTTTTTAATTCAGAAAAAAGTGTTTTTTTTTTAATATTTAGTCCGAAAGAAATTATCATTGCACGAAAACTATCAGTGATAATGACCTGCTTGCTTTTTCGTTTATATTTGAGATGTTAGGACATATTTTCTAAACTACTATATTTTTGTCAAATTTCAACTTAAGTAGAACAGAACTTTTGCGGACCAAAAGGGACCAAGAAGGTGAAACCACTGATAGAAAGGTGAAATTGTTTACTTTACCCCTGAATATACTCTTGTACCCGTCTACTTAACACTTTTTTAATTTTAATGAAATTACTCAAAACAAAATTTCTAAACTATGTACTATATTTTTGTCAAATTTCTACTTTAGTAGAATAGACTTTAGTAGAATAGAACTTTTGCGGATCAAAAGGGATTAAGAAGGTAAAACCACTGATAGAAAGGTAATTTTAATGAAATTACTCAAAAAAAAATTGAAGTTAGCTATCAATTAGTGCTAACAATGATAGATGAAAAAGTGGCCAGGCTTTGACTAACACGAAGGCTGCATCCAGCTGCATCATATGCCACGCAACATCAAGCCAATTAAACCAAGTCCCCACAAAATCATTAGATAATAGAATTTGCATTATCACCACTACATGCAAGAATACAACTTATGGAACACACACTTAAAATCGGTTATGATTTGGATTTCGGATATTCAAGATCAATAAGAAACAACGAAACCAACAAGGAGTTAAGAAGTTCAAAACGGAAACATGTTCAAGATGAATATCGCAAATTTGGGTTGATTATAGATCAGCCGAAACAAGGGTCAGGCAATAAAAATGATTGCAATACCGCAAGAAGATTCTTTTCAGATCCAAAAACAGCATCTGAAATAACAGGTGTTGATTTTAACCTCATTTTTAGATTTAAATCCTAGAAGTACTTGCGTGCAATAAAGAAATTGACTTTAGAAAATTTGAAGATTTTGCTAAGGAAACTGCATGGGTACTTGCCATGGAGAAATATGTCTGCTACAGTTCACAAAATCTTTTATCATGGAGAAGATGTCCTTAAATATCAGTTGGTGCCACTTGGAGATTTATCAGAGCAAGCTCAGGAAAAAAGGAATAAAGATTACAGATTTCATAGAGAGCACAATACTAGAAAAATTTCACGAAATTCCAATAATGAAGATCTATTTAATATATTGGCAACGTCAGTTCCGTTCATCTCCAGTATTCGAAATCAATGGAAAGTGGAACATCGGGATTTAGATGAAGAAGTCAAAAAACTTCTAAAGAACAAAAATAACACAGAACAGAATATGGAATATTTGCAATCAAACTTTCAATTAATGGAACAATAATTATAATTCATTAGATCTAAGACAGACATTGTATTAGTAAAAAAAAATAATAAACAGAAACTCACATTGTTACAAAAGCTTTTAAAATCTATTGCTGCTATTATTTTTAAAAGTTTTTTTTATCCACATATGTATGAAATGTTTTAATAAATAAATAAGAATAAATAAGTGTAAACAAATTTGAAAGCAAAAAATTTTTTATTTTTCAGCAATAATACCAAAATTTCCAGTGGAATTTACTATTTATTTTTATGTTGAAATTTTTTTTATAGTGTAAACATTTAATTTTTTTGAGTGTCCCATTATTACAAAAACTGTTAATGATTATTATTTTAATCTATAAATTACATTTTTAAATAATTAAAAGAAATAAAAAAACCATATTGAACGCTAAAGTAAAAAAAATATCTAAAGTTCCACTTTGCCCTTAAATTCCGCAATAACTACTCAACCGATTTTAATGAAATTTAAAGTGGAGAAAGTTTAAGAGCCTATCTAAAATTTCACTAAAATATCTCCTTCGGTTCAAAAGTTACAGATTTTTGGCCAATGAAAAACGATTTTTAGCCACTGTGCGGCGGCAAATATACATTATACAAATATATACAAAAAAAATTCACCCATTCACCCATCCTCGCATGATTAGCAATTTAACTAGTTACTTTCGTGGTGATTGGTTGGTAATTTTCTATAGGACTTCCGAAAATCAATTTAATACACCTAAAATGCTTAGAAATAATGAACTTGTATTGAAATTTGTTCCTATCAAGTTTTGTGAGACACATAAATTTTGTTAAATAAAGTACACTCCCGTGATAATTTGTTATACGTCTACAACCGTTACCAATAATGTAGTAAATTTTTGTCTTTTGCAGTTTTAATGTTTATAAATCAAATTATGTGTGACATGTCTTAAAACAATGTGTTTTAAGGCCATGATGGCTTCATTGCTCAGTTGAATGGGAGATAAAGCCATAATGGCCTTATTGCCCATTCATTACGGGGTAAGGTCATATTTAAAATTTTGCAAAATGAGAGATATAGCCATATTTATTTTCGCAAATGAGAGATATAACCATATTTTTCCAGAATATTGTTATGCATGGTGTAAACATTCTGTAAAAGGGAAAATCCTCATTTGTTTATTCTTGTGACGCACGCATGAAAACTTAATTCAGCGAAGCCACCTGCCGCGTCCTACTGGAGGAGAAAACCCGTAAGAACGGCCGCAGGCCGCCACGCGGAAAAACTTTAGTATGCGAAGCCATATTTCAACACTTAACTTTGGTGTCTACGGAACTGAAATGAGAGATAAAGCCATTTTATAATTTTGCTAATGTGAGCTAAGGTCATGATGGCTTTATCTCCCATTCAAACGAAAAACAAAAAATAAAAGCATTTATCTCCCTATTGAATGAGAGATAAAGCCATCATGGCCTTATCGTCTCACATGGTATTAAGGGCCCCCCCCCCCTTTCCTTCACCCATGTGATGTCTTAAACTTGCGACAGTTCCTTTTTAAAACTTTCTTAAAACTCTTTTAATATGCATAAAAACGTTATGAATCATAATGCTGTAAAAATTGTGTCAGCTTTTTGAAAACTTTAGTACTTTGTGGGGCATATTAAGGATTCGGCACAGCCAAATAAAGCTACTTAAACCTGTTTAAGTATATATTTAAAAAAAGGAAAAAATTTATTAAGATAGAAAAGGTAAGGATTTTAGAAAAAAAAAAATTATAATAGACAGGGACAAATCTTTAATATCACTTTATATAGGAAAAATATATTTCAGCCAAATTTTAAATCCATTCTTTGAAAACTAATGTGTTAAAATCGTTGTGTCATGAAAAAATGCAATTAAGCACCAATTTCACAAGTATTTAGTTTCTTTATACGAAGAATTTAAAGAAATTTTCATTTCATTAGCTTATTTTATGAGAATGAAACCTGTAATAGAGAAAACATTCTTTAAATCATTTCGTGTGGCTGTAATAAGGCCAAAACTGTTATTTCTAGGAAGCGTTTGTGGTTCTTTATGCTGCATAGAACGATAGTCTAAATATATGCGCACAATTACTTGCGGTTCTTTAAGTTATAAATATACAAACAAAAAATTCAGCTTAAAATTTCCATTTTCGTGGAATGTGGCAAACAGAATATCCTGAAAGATAACAGAATAACTGGAACAAAAATACACATTATATTGTCCAAAATTATTGTTGTTTTTTTCTCCTTCTTCTTCTTCTTTTTCTCGTTATTAAAATGGAAACATGCATTATTTTAAATTTAAAACTTTTACAAAGTCATGATTACAAAAACACAAAAATAATAAACTTTGTAGTTATTGAAGAAAAACTGAAGCATTACTAAAAAAAAATCCTTCAAACGGAAGGCGAACCTAAACAACTATTTAGTAATCCCTTATCCTAATTTTAAATAACGATACAAAAAAATTTTTTTTAAGATTCTCAAACATACTTGAGAAAGCGTTAAAGGACGAAATTATTTTAACAAAAAATCTAAAGAAAAGTCATTGAGTTTATTAAAAAGTTAAAGAAGTACTTTTCTGCTTCATCTCATGCTTCCATCGTAAAAAGTTCTTTTTCTTTTCGATTCATTTATCCTTTAATGCAGGTTATTTTAAATCTTATAGATCGTAAAAAAAAGAGTTTTCTTTAAAACTTCTTGTTAAGATATTTTTTGTATAGATTACAACAACTTTAACAACCATTTTATACTTTAATAACTTTAGCGATTCATACCAGGGATGAAATATGGAATAATTTAAGAAATTCTCAGTTAGCTTTTGAAAATACTTTTAAGAATTTTCTAAGCCAAATTACAATTTTTAAAAGCTTTTATTCTTTAACCCATTTACGCTTGCTGTGCCAATTTGGGAACACTTCATTATTTGCGGCTTATGACAAAGTTTATATCATTATTCAATATGTGTTGGCATAATCGATAAATTAAAAGTTCAGACATTTCTATAACATCAAAAAATTTTTTTTTTTTTAAGTGACCACTGTGCCAATTTTGGTACTCTTTAATTTTTGGTTTATATGTAATGAATTTAATAAAAAAATAACAAATATTTTATTTTTTGTCCGCTAGTTTTTGTTTGGGCTTAAATGGGTTAATAGTCTTATTCCTTCAATATTTTCCAGCAATATTTTCTATGCGCTATCAGAATTTTCGTTTGTATATTCCTGGAAAATATTGAAGGAATAAGACTATTAAAGTATAAAAGCTTTTTAAAATTGAAATTTGACTTAGAAAACACATTCGAATAATATGAAAATTTATATAATAAATGTTACTCACCATGAAAAATAAATTCCCAGATTCTATTTGTTGAAATAATTAAAAAAAATTATAAATAGATTAATTGTTAATGATAAAGTTTAGTAAGAAAAAAAACAAGCAATCAAGTTGACTCTAGAAGTTTGCTGGATTAAGTTAAAAGCAATAAAAACACGTCTGTTTTTGAACTATAATGAGTTGACCACCAAATAAAAACTAAACAAATGAGTGAATAGCCATAGACAAAACAAACAAAAACGCAATCAAAAGAAACGAGGCGTATTTTTTAACTAACCTGGCATTAAAATTGGGCTATTACGTCTTGTTAATTGATTCAAGCTATTTTTTCTTTGCTGCCAGATTTGACGATTTATCATTTTTGACGATTTTTTTGTTCCGGAATTAGCAAAGTGCCGATTTGCTGATTTTTTTCTAAAAAGTGACGAGTTTTTTAGTCTCCAAAGTCTGAATAAAACGTTTAATTTTCTAAAACGTTTTTCAACATTTTTCATTTTTCGAATTTATTCTATGAGCTAAATTTCAGTTATGTATTTTATAAAGCATTTTTGTAATAGTTCTATTCCTACAATTTTTTTTTTCAGAAATGACTTTATACACTACCAGACTATTATATTGTATTTTCTTTTTACATTTTACCTTAGCCTTCCGTTGGAAAGCAATGAGGTATATTGAATGTACAGAAAAATTTACAATTATTAGACACCAGCAGAATGTAATGCATTTTCTGGCCCGCTACGGCCGTCGTCAGCATTCTTTGTGTCTCACTGGAAGGAAATAATTCCCAGTTTCTATTTGTTAAAATCGTTGAGTTAAATACATTCAATTTATAAAGTAACACTATCCAGTGAGACACAAAGAATGCTGACGACGGCCGTAGCGGGCCAGAAAATGCATTACATTCTGCTGGTGTCTAATAATTGTAAATTTTTCTGTACATTCAATATACCTCATTGCTTTCCAACGGAAGGCTAAGGTAAAATGTAAATAGAAAATACAATATAATAGTCTGGTAGTGTATAAAGTCATTTCTGAAAAATTGTAGGAATAGAACTATTACAAAAAAGCTTTATAAAATACATAACTGAAATTTAGCTCATAGAATAAATTCGAAAAATTAAAAATGTTGAATATAATATAAAGTTACCTTCGGAAGGAAATAATTCCCAGTTTCTATTTGTTAAAATAGTTGAGTTAAATACATTCAATTTATAAAGTAACACTATCCAGTGAGACACAAAGAATGCTGACGACGGCCGTAGCGGGCCAGAAAATGCATTACATTCTGCTGGTGTCTAATAATTGTAAATTTTTCTGTACATTCAATATACCTCATTGCTTTCCAACGGAAGGCTAAGGTAAAATGTAAATAGAAAATACAATATAATAGTCTGGTAGTGTATAAAGTCATTTCTGAAAAATTGTAGGAATAGAACTATTACAAAAAAGCTTTATAAAATACATAACTGAAATTTAGCTCATAGAATAAATTCGAAAAATGAAAAATGTTGAATATAATATAAAGTTACCTTCGGAAGGAAATAATTCCCAGTTTCTATTTGTTAAAATAGTTGAGTTAAATACATTCAATTTATAAAGTAACACTATCCAGTGAGACACAAAGAATGCTGACGACGGCCGTAGCGGGCCAGAAAATGCATTACATTCTGCTGATGTCTAATAATTGTAAATTTTTCTGTACATTCAATATACCTCATTGCTTTCCAACGGAAGGCTAAGGTAAAATGTAAATAGAAAATACAATATAATAGTCTGGTAGTGTATAAAGTCATTTCTGAAAAATTGTAGGAATAGAACTATTACAAAAAAGCTTTATAAAATACATAACTGAAATTTAGCTCATAGAATAAATTCGAAAAATGAAAAATGTTGAATATAATATAAAGTTACCTTCGGAAGGAAATAATTCCCAGTTTCTATTTGTTAAAATAGTTGAGTTAAATACATTCAATTTATAAAGTAACACTATCCAGTGAGACACAAAGAATGCTGACGACGGCCGTAGCGGGCCAGAAAATGCATTACATTCTGCTGGTGTCTAATAATTGTAAATTTTTCTGTACATTCAATATACCTCATTGCTTTCCAACGGAAGGCTAAGGTAAAATGTAAATAGAAAATACAATATAATAGTCTGGTAGTGTATAAAGTCATTTCTGAAAAATTGTAGGAATAGAACTATTACAAAAAAGCTTTATAAAATACATAACTGAAATTTAGCTCATAGAATAAATTCGAAAAATGTTGAATATAATATAAAGTTACCTTCGGAAGGAAATAATTCCCAGTTTCTATTTGCTAAAACGTTTTTTTAAATCTTGGAATGACAGCCGTACCTTCGCAAGAGTGGAAGGCGGAACGTTTTCTTTCACTTAGCTTTTACGCTGATATGCCATACCATACACTGATAGAAAAATGCATCTTCATATTGATGATGACTAACATCAAAATTGTGACATCAATGTTACTTCAAATGGCATCAATGTTGCAAAAAGTAACATCAACCCAATGACTAACTTCTTCGGACAATTTTGTAATTTTTTACGTGTCATCTATTTCATGACTATAGTGACATCAATTCGATGCCACATTTTGTATAATATTAACGTTGTTTTCTTGATCAAAATGTATTATAAGAATCAAAAATTCCTATACTCTCTTTTTTTAAATTATTTAGTTAAATACATCAAATTTTTAAGTAGAATAATTAAGAAAATCATATGGGGCATGCTGCAGGAGTCTTATTATTGAGAGTCTGCTGTAAACAAAGGTCGTAATTTAACAAACGTGAAACAAACATATGTAACCCTTTCCGACCGTATACGCACAGTTTTGCGGTAAGTTTAAATCTCTATAATTTCTTTAATATTTGACTTTATGCGATAAGACCGGCATAACACAATTGTGTATGCTGTTTCTTTGTTGCTAATGAAAAAGAACCGTAATTAGTTTTGGTTGTTTCATGTTAATTTCATAGTTTTAGTTGTGAAATTTTGGCAGTTGCAAAAATGAGTCGAAAGGGTAAGTTGCATATAAATTAAAAGTATTTAAATTGTGGAATATTTTATCAAACAATTGTATTTAATCAGAAAAAATACTAAATATTGTGTGTAAAGTGTAACTTCTTGATTATTTTGTGATTTTTTTTTTTTTTTTTTTTTTACGTCAAAATTGTTTGGAGTGCAACAATTGTGCGTGTTTGGACTATATTATAAAAATATGTTTACTTTTTTTGTTCTCCTTTTTAGGTGGATTAACTGAAGACGATATCTTAGCTGAACTTTTAAATTCAGACTTAGAAGATTTTAGTAGTGACGATGAGTGCGGGGATGCAACTTGGGAATTACCCCCCAGTAAAAAACGTGCTCCAAAAGGAGCAGGTTTTTTGTATGAATTCATACCTCAAATCGCTTCAAACTTGCTGATGGAATGCCTGATTTTTGTATGGGGTGTTCCCGGTTTGGAGGACTATTTTCTGCTGACAATAAGCGCTTCTTTTAACATGCAAACAAAGCGCTCCTAGAGTGCTTTTTTTAAGAGCTAACTATATTAACATATTCATTAATGTTTCGCTTTTTAAATTTGTTTAAATGCCTTTTTTCAACCATTTTTGTAAACCATAATATATTTTTTTTTTCGCTTAAAAACCCTCTTCGTTGTCAGCACTAAAATAGCAGCTTTTTTGTATGTTTTATTCGTTATCATTTACTGCTTTATAAGAGCTCTCTAATTGAAGCGCTTGAGTATGCGCTTTTTCTCTGTAGTGCTTCAAAAAACCCAAATTTTTTTTACTGGGCCGTTGTAGGAAATGATTTGTCAGATCAGGAAAGCGAGAATGAAGAAGAGGTAAATGCTATATCAGTGACACCACCAGATGTAAGTCAAACTGACAATCGTCGTGATATTTGGAAAAGAAGACCGTTTGAGACGCATTTGGAAAGTAGCTCTTGTGCAACTGATGACACAAACGTACCTATAGAAACCCCTTATCAATATTTTTCCGTTTATTTTAATGATGAGTTTTTAGAAAAAGTTACGGAATACACAAACAGGTACCATGTTGCTAAGAAGGGCAAAGCACTGGGAGCATCAATAGCTGAAATAAAAAATTTCTTTGGCATCGTGATTGCGATGGGCTGCATACGTTACCCAAGGCTACGCATGTACTGGGAGAAAACCACAAGGCTTCCTGTTGTAGCTGATACCATGAGTCGTGATATATTCTTTCTATTGCGCATGTGTCTACATGTGGTTGACAACAATGAAGTAACGGATGCAGAGAAAATATCAAATGTATTTTGGAAAATAAATCCGTTACTTGAACGTGTGAGAACTGCTTGTAGAGATATTCCAAGAAAATGTAATGCTAATTTCTCAATAGACGAACAAATGATACCATTTACTGGTCGGTGCCCTGTTAGACAAAGCCTCCCAAATAAGCCTAGAGGAGTGGGATTGAAAAACGAAGTTTTGACAACATCTGAGGGGCTGGTCCTTGATTTTGAGATTTATCAAGGCAAGACTACACCACTTCCTTGCTCGAATTTAGGCTTAGGACCAGGCTTTGTTTTACGTTTGGCTGAAACACTTCCTGAAGGTTCCAAACAATTTTTTGACCGTTATTTCACGACAATACCACTACTACAAGCTCTCTTGAATCGTGGAATCTTTGCTACTGGAACAATAATGAGGAACAGAATAAAAAACGTACATTTCACGAATGAGAAGCACATGAAGAGGGGTGATATGGAGGAATTCTGTCATAGTGAAGATAAAATTGTAGTAGTGCAATGGAAAGACTCAAAGTCTGTAGTGCTTGCATCTTCAGCTTACGGTTGTGGACCAGTTGAATATGTGAAACGCTGGGAAAAAAAAGAGAAAAGGTAAATAGAAGTTCCAGCTCCTAGAATCGTCAGGGAATACAACAAGTGTGTGGGTGGCGTTGACATTTGTGATCAATTAATGGAGTCATACAGGTCATTTTTTAAAACTAGAAAATGGACTTTAAAAGTTTTTATCCATTTCATTGACCTTGTGTGCTGCAATTCCTGGATGCAATACAGAGATCATTGCAAAATGAATTCCAAATTACGGAAAAATACCCATGACTTGCTAAGTTTTAAAATGGCATTAGCTAAACAACTAGTCGCTATAGATAAAAAAAGAAATATTGAATATAACTCAGAAGATGAGGATGAAGATGAAGAACCTCAAAGTGCTGCTAAAAAATATCGTCCTTCCGAACAGCCATGCCAAGACAAAAGACTTGATGGGTACAAACACTGGCCTCTTGAACATGATTTGCCATCAGCAAGATGCTTTCGACTTGTAGGATGTAAATCAAGAACGCGAACTTATTGCTCAAAATGTAAAGTATATTTATGTTTAAGTAAAAAACAAAATTGTTTCTTTAAATACCACAACGAAAAATAAAAATAAATAATATTGTTTCAAAAAGAAGAATTTTTTTATTTGTAATTTAAACCGGATTGCAACAATTGTGCGCATCCTGTTAAAAAAGGATGAAGGGTCTTACTGACAAAGCTTAATATCCTATATGTTTTATATACACAGACATGAAAAGGGGTAACGGGTAAGTAAATAATAATATTCTCTCACTTTGACTTAAGTTAATTCCAATGACTTTGACTTAATGACAAACTGTCATTAAACTGATGCTAATGTGTCCTTTCTCCGATGTTACTGCGTCATTGCACTAAGGACATGTTTGTCATTTCTGTGATGCCGATGTGTCATCCCATTGATGACATAATTTCATTTTGACCCTGATGACACTTTGGCCAAGTGATGTTAAGGTTGACATCACCATGATGAAAAGTGTCATGGGGTCAAAAACGAAGACACTTCTCATAGTACTGATGTCAAAATACATCAGCGCTATGACGCCTTTTCTATCAGTGTAGCAAGAGCGTCAACGTTGTGTCACGAACAGTAGTGATAGCTTTCTTGTTTAATAAAACCCGAAAAATTGGCAAAAAAAATAGCTAAATTGCCATTATTAATTACCAATATCGGCAAACTTCACTATTAAACAAGCTGTCGAAATCGGGTTTTTCAATTGCAAAGCGTTGAGGCCGTTCTATTCAAAAACTAGAAAACGCGTGCCGCTTTTGTTTACGTACGGCTGTAATCTTTAAATTAAGAAAATCTTTAAATGATTATTATTAGAGTACAAAAACAACGATGTTACACTTTGTTTATCTTTCGTCCAACCATCATCGAATGATAAGATTTCTGTTTGACGTGCTAAGTTTCCATTTTTTCACATTTGATAAATACACTGAGATTTATAGTTGAGGGAAACCTTCTATGCGCATTTCGCTGGTTGCTTGGGCCAGCTCATCAGGAAACCTTTTCCAAAGATTTCAGAAAAGCCAAAAATATACAAATAAAACCCTAAAAGCGAATAAATCTTACTTACTGATATTGCTTAAACAAAACACCTACAATAAACAGTGAGTTTATGTTTTCTTACATTCTCCTACAATTGGTTGGCTTTTTTCCGACTCGAATTGTGAATGAACCTTTTACGACTCTCTGTATAAATTATAGTTTCAGCAATTATACGGCGAACATTTCATGAGTTGTAAGATAATTTATATGAGTCTCATACGATTCTTGACATGAATGACTCGTTGGATCGAAGACCCTCTTCATGAGACTCCCAGTATCTCTTACACGATGAAAAATGCTAGCTGGATTTGAAGTAATAATATTTTTTTTTATAAAAATCTTACAAAAATATTTAAAAAAATTAAATTTTAAGTTGTCCGATTTTTTTGACGATTTTTCGAAACGTGAAAGACTATTTTTTCTCATTTTTATATGGCAGCCCTGTGTGTGGTGAATATTTGGTTGGAAAAAAGGATATGCAATATCAGAATCATTAAAATGCAGTCAGAAACTTGGACAAAGCGTCGACTCCGACAATGTTTTGCATATTCTTCATTCGCATTTAGACTTTTTTCCAAAAAAAAAAAAACAACTAGGTGCAGTAAGCGCGAACAAGATTTAATGAAAATTGAAAGAATTTTTAAGGATTTTAAGACAAAAGCATGCTAGGCGACTATTGCAGGACGTTCCCGTGACAATTGGGTCTACGTACCGGAACGACTCGGAGCATCAACTGCGCCGACCAAAGATTGTCAACTCAGCAACACCAATACAAGTCGAGCTGTTACAACAACAACAACTATTGCTGGACCTTAATACGTGAAAACAAACCTACAAAATACGAACGACATTCAAATAACGCCATTCACTTTTGATAATTCATTGATTTTTAAATAAACTAGTGATTTTATTATGTTAAAAACGAATAAAAACATTTTTTTTTTTAATCTCAAAAACCTGACGTGATAGACAAAAACCAATGAAAGATTCGAATTCAGCCCACCGAATTACCCTAGAAAAGATATTTGGTTGCTCTAGTCCATAAACAAGGTTTTGGCTAGTGTTATTTGAGCACGTTCAAAAATTAAACATTTATTTGCATTGTTTTCTGTAAACTTGCTCTCCATAACGGGTCGTTGCAATATTTCGTTATTTATGAATGAATCTCTTATTAATTTGGCAGCCAACAAGATTATTATTTAATTCAATCACTGTTAATACCGTTTTAACCCTCTAAAGTGCTGTTTTAGTATACTTTTGTGTGAAAGTTGGAAAAAAGGACAAAAATAACCCCTAAGAGCTATAATATATTTTAAGAAAAGAATCGTCATACAATTCTACTGGAGACTTCTGAAATAGTTTAATAGCTCAGAAGTATATTTAGTATATTTTTTTGACAAATACCAAACTCTTGTTCAATTCAAAAACTTTATGGGCCGAAATTTCGGAAGCCCGAGCTAGCTTTTTAAACCCCTCTGGCAGATTTGCTGCACCAGTAGCATAATTTCATTTCGCGTTGCAAGTATTGAGCCTAGCGGCAATGACCTGAATTTGGTTGCTCTGTGTTAATGAGCTGAATAAAATAATGGAGCGCCACGGTCCATTTTCGATACCAAACGAAATTACGTTTGCCAAATGTTTATTTTAAAATTGCAACGAATGACAAAAGCAGTCTCTACTCCCCACATTTTTTGGGGAGTGATTAAAAAACTTTTATGGCAAAAATAACGAATGTATTTTTCTTTTATTTGCTTAAATCTTAAATTTTTTTATGAATTTGACCAAAATTTTTGTCTAGACATTTATTTGCTAGATTAAAATAAGGTTAGATTACATACAATATGACATAATATTATTTTATAAATTTGTATTGTCAGCAGTAAGAGCATATTGAAATTTTATTGATTATAATTTTATCCGGACTATAAGCGTGTGTATAGTTTTTTTTACTCATTTTGACACTCTGGACTTATGCTCTATAAAGTAAGAGGTTTAATGGAAATTTTATCAGTCCCAGAGTTAAATATCAAACAATCAACAAGCATTTCAACTTTTAAAAATTAACTAAGAAATTCATAACTATAACCAAATACTAAAAAAAAATCCTTTTGGACCACCGTGTTCTCAATGAAATAGTTGAAATAGGCTGCTTTCTCGAAATATGAACCAGTGTGCGGCAGCCACATAAGCAAGACTTTAATCAATATGTTGCTAGAATAGTTTTCTTTTTTCCGCTAATCCACACAAAAAAAAAAAAGAAATGCAAAAGTTTTTCATATAATCTTTTGTTTGCATTACGTTTACCGAAATTGCAGTTGCTTTTTCTTTTTTGTGTGTTACATTTACATTGCTTGCAGCAAAAATAATATGCATTTGATAAATTTGCTCCATGAACTTAAATAAACCCATGATTCGTGAACATACATAAAACTTGTTATAGTCAAATCATTTATTTTTATACTTTAATAAATCTACGACAAAACTAAATTCGATCCGCAAACTTTCTATGCTCTACAATTGCTTGGTAGTCAAACTTAATTAAAAGTCAAGGGAGAGCAGTAGTTTTATAGTTTTTCATTTTCCTTAAACATGTTTTTCATGATGAAAACATAAAAATTCTCAATTGGTCGTATTATGCGAACAAACAGAAAATTACTTAATTATTATGGAAGATCGTAAAAATTTAACTTACAAGATATTAAAGAATGGTTGTAAAATTTTATGTTTGTTGCTTTTGTAACTACATACTTGTGCGTAATTTTTGTTTTAAACTACTTATGCCCGTAATTTCAACAAATAGATATCTAGCTGTGTATACGTATCCATGGTTTTCATTATTTTAAAACGTATTTCTTACCTTTGGGTTAAAGTGTAATGTATTTTACACCACCGATTTTCGTTAGTTAATTTACGTCGGTAAAATTAACGTTGAAATTGCCAAGATAGTGATACCGGATGGGTTTAGATAACTGTTAGGTATGAATACGACTAGATATATGTTTGTAGAAATTACGGGCATTAATCAAGAAATCAATATAAAGATTTCTAAATTTTTTTTTTTTTCTTATTAAAAACTATACATTTAGAGATCAGCAAGAATAAAAGTAAGAATACTGCATTCGGCCCAGCAAATTGACGAAAATTACAAAGCACTTCTCAAGAATACTTTTATGGGAATATTTATTTTATATATATTTATTTATTATGTAAAAATTTTGCAAACACATGATGCATTACGTATGTATATGTACACAGAAAGAAAAACACTCGTGCTAAATCAATTTTTTAGATTACTTCACAGAAAAAAATTGTTCACCAATTAAAGCATTAATCAAAAATTATATCAGTTTTAATTACAAATTTAATCGAGTGAATTAAACGCTTAATCCAGTGAATTAAACCTTTAATCAAGTGAATTAAACATTTAATCGATGCTATCAATTTGTTTACTGGTGCTAATTAAAAATATCAATAAAACGTTTAATTCACTTGATTAAATGCTTAATTCACTTGATGAAACGTTTAATTCAATTGATTACATTTTTAATTAAAACTGATTTTATTTTTGATTAATGCTTTAATTGGTGAACATTTTTTTCTGTGTTTTATTACAAGTCGTACTTAAAAATTCAAGTACACAGAAAAAATTATCAAAAAGTAATTTAAATTTTTGGGAATACAAAATTTTAATTTCAAAAGATTTTGTTATTCGTACTTAATTCCCAGTTTTTATTCTTGACAAAAACACTTGAAAGTTATTGTCGATGGGATAAGCTATTCCTATGCGCATTTCACTGGTTGCTTAGGCCAGATCATCAGGAAACTTCATCCATAAAGATTTTAGAAAAACTAAAGATATTAAACCAAATAAAACTGTTAAACGTATAAGAATTATAGCAACAGTTCTACTTGTAATAATATCAAAGTTTAAACAAAACACATCAACAATAAACAACAGTGGGTTTATCTCATCTTTAAACTTTGATATTATTACAAGTAGAACTGTTGCTATAATTCTATACCCAGTAAAAAACGTGCTCCAAATGGAGCAGGTTTTTTGTATGAATTCATACCTCAAATCGCTTCAAACTTGCTGATGGGATGCCTGATTTTTGTATTGGGTGTTCCCGGTTTGGAGGACTATTTTCTGCTGACAATAAGCCCTTCTTTTAACATGCAAACAAAGCGCTCATAGAGTGCTTTTTTAAGGGCTAACTATTAGGGTATTAATTCGGTTAACCGATTATTTACTACCCGATTAACTGATCGGTTAATTTTAAATTGGTTTTTTTCGATTAACGCTTAACCCAGTTAATTTCAGTCGATTAACCGATTAACCAATGTAACAAAAATTTCAATATTTTGTTGTATTATAAACATATTTTTTTGTGTTTTTTAATTATTTGTTTCGTCTCATATACAAAATGTAGGTGTTTAGAAAATATTTTTTTATACAAACAAAGAAGGTGTTCAGTGATCTTTATTTTAACCCATTTTCCGCCGACCGGTGAGTAAAATTACAATGTTTTTTAATTTTTTTTTTTATCTTCATCATCGATCAGCAGGAATGTGGCGAAAAATGGGTTAAATGTTTGATTGTCAACATCTTTTTTTTTTTGTTTCACATTTCTCATACATTATCTTCTCATATCAGTATTTAAACAGAATTAACCGAAACAACTAAATTTAAATTTAAAAAACTCTAATGGCATAATGGAGGCTTTTATATATCTAGAGAAATCCTGGAAAAGGACTGAGAAATTTGATCTACGATAAGTAAAATAATGTTTTCCAAGTCAAGTTTTATTAAAACTAAAGAAAAGAATCGCTTTAATCGTAAATATTTAACCTAAATTACTTTTCTAAAAGAATTTTTTAAAAGATCTCCTTTAAGTATTGAAATAACTAATAAAATTATCTCAGTTTATTTTTTTATAAATACATAATTGGGGGATTCACAAGGTAGTCATAAAGTCTTATGTCTTAAAATAATTACAAGAAATATTTATCAACGGCTTAATCCGGCTAAATCCACTTTTTATATAAATTAAGATGTTGATGCCGTGTTGTAGAGAAAGATACGCATCGTCGACCATCATGTAGTTTTTCTTCTATTTAAGTCTTGAAGTCTCAAGTTGGAAATATGGAAGATACAAAAGTTTTTTGTCTCTCCTGTAAAATGTGCTGAAAGTGACTTAGCAGGTTTGCATAATAAGCCGACGATATGACTTTTGTGGGCTACCGCTTATAATTTAGATTTTTACTGTACAGTTATGACGAATCAATGAACATGTGCATGAATGAATAATAAATGAATATTGTGCACAATATATTATTTTTTATTTATTTTATTTATTTTAAACAGTTGTAAAATATTATTTAGGATTTTATGACGATATGACTTGATAGCACACCTTGTGTATTAATTAAACAAATGCATATTACATATTTATGAATTGTTTTTTTGTTTGCTGGTTTTAGTTCAAGAATTGTTATGTGTGGTATGTTTTTGTTTTTGTTTCTAATAAACTCCAAATAATAAACAATTAATGCATTATAATAATATATTGAAATTACTTAATTTATAAAAAAACTTGATTAATCGGTTAACCGATCAAAAACAAAATTAACCGATTATTAACCGATTAAATCATAACCTCGGTGACTTAATTGAGCGATTAACCGATTAAAGCAAAAGGTCAATTAAATGAATACCCTACTAACTATATTAACATATTCGGGTATGTTCTAGAAATTGAAATGAAGTGAAATTGAAATCGAACGAAATTGTAAGTTCAATTATTTGCAAAATGACCGTAGCTTTTCCTGGTGTTAAGAGTTGTTCTTGTAAAGCTAATTAGTACTCACAAAATGAAATTGATAAAATGGAATATTTGTATGAAATTTCAGTGCATGGTCGTTTTTAAAATTTGTTCGATTTCAAATCCACTTCATTTCAATTTCTAGAACATGCCCGATTCTCTTAATGTTTTGCTATTACTTGTTTAATTAAATGCCTTTTTTCAATCATTTACGTACACCATAATATATTTTTTTTTTCGCTTAAAAACCCTCTTCGTTGTTAGCACTAAAATAGCAGCTTTTTTGTATGTTTTATTCGTTATCATTTACTGCTTTATAAGAGCTCTCTAATTGAAGCGCTTGAGTATGCGCTTTTTCTCTGTAGTGCTTCAAAAAACCCAAATTTTTTTTTACTGGGTAATAGCTATTATTCATATAATTCAAGTGTTTTTGTCAAGAATAAAAACTGGGAATTAAGCACGAATAACAACATCTTTTGAAACACAGAAAAAATTATTTTTCCAATTCAAACAAAAAATTTGTAGAATCAAACAATTTTTTGTCTGAAATCGGTCCTATAAACCAATTCGCATATTCAAACAATTTATTTGCATTTTGTTTATTGAAAAAAAACACTGATTTTTTCAAACAAATAATTTAACTGAATCAAACAAAAAGTTTACTGAAATTCATATACTAAATTTCAAAATAAAAAAAAACTGTTTTTTGCACAAGCAGTGATGCGCACACAAGCAGGCACTGTATTAGAAGATGATGGCAGAGAGAGCAGAGCGGCCGGCTGGCTTTGAGGCACATTTTTTTATTGGAATAATTTTTGAACGAAGTTTTTTTTTATCCACACACTGTTTTTCGACATCACTCACTGTTGCTGTATCCTTTCCTTTGCTAATGAAGAAGAAATGTAACCCAAAAACGGCGACAGACCGACTCGATATGTTTTTCGTCATCATTAAATTTTTGTATTTGATGTATTTAAGCAAACAGTTTGAAAAAATTGAATAAGGAATTTTGGTTTTTTTAACCAACTTTGAAACCAACCAAAAATTTATTTTGTTTCTTATAATGTTGTTGTTGTTTAAAAAGAGTGAAACGTTTTTTTACCTGCTATTTTTTTTTTTTTTTTTTTTTTTACTTAAACCTCTTCATCTTTCTTACTGTTGTACTTTTTTAAAGTGTCCAAAAATAGACAGCAAGTGTTTTTTGTTGTAGTTCTTATATTTCACATTAGGAAGTGTTGCTTACGATCAAATAAAAAAATGCAAAAAGACGACAACATTAAAAAGCGTTAAATATTTCATACAAAATTATGAAAACTTGAAACCAATAGCGCGTGTATCATATATTTTTGAATGGTTGTCAACATTTTTGTTGGTTAAATAAAAATCAAACAAAAATTTTAATTGAATCAGTAAAAAAATTTGTAGAAATTAAAAAAAATTTCAAACAAGCGTTTGTTTGAAAATAATTCGGCAATAATTTTTTCTGTGTACGAATAACACTAAAACGTACTCAAGACAATCTTAAATGGTATTACTTTCGAAATTCAATCCCGGAATTTCTTGAAATAAGTATATGGTTTTAAATCAAGTAAAAAAAATTAAAATTTTCTTTGTGTTAAATCCTCCGGCTAACGCATGTTTTATTTTATTTTTCTATACACATTGAAAATCTCAGAGACTCATGTGTATCACCAAATTAATTGTATTTTATTGTAGCCTCTATCGTGTTATTTCGAGTTTCTCATAGATCGAGAAAATATGTGTTATAAGCGGAATGACAAAATCAATATAGTACCGGTATGCTGCCACTGTTGAAACCATTAAGGGCACCAGACACTACCAAAATTGACATTCAATTGTGTACGTAAACATAAGAATGGGGCATCACCAAACTATGCATATGTCACCATAAATTATTTAATCAATAATCTTTTGTGGCCATTAAAAATTTATTTATTATAAAATCAAGTAAGAGTGCTCTATTCGGCTGTGCCGAATCATTGATTGTGATACCCTTCAGCGAAAGTTAAAATATTTTAGGCATGTGCCCTATATGGAATCTGTAAGTTATTTATTAATCTTTATAAAAATGGACGTGAGTTTCAAAATTATACTTTAAACGCGAAATGAAGCTAGACTACTGGTAGAGCAAATCTGCCAAAAGGTTTCGAAAAGTTAGCTCGAGTTTTCGAAATTTCGGCCCTTAAATTTTTTAAATGTTTTTATAAGGCGTTTGTAATAAGTCAAAAAAAAAATATACTTAATGTTCTTCAGAGCTAAAAAATTCTTTGAAAGAATTGTATGGCAATTCTTTGCTTCGAATATATTAACCGTCTAACTCTCATTTTAAGGGGTAATGTTTGTCCTTTTTCCCAACTTTCTCACAAAAGAATACTAAAATAGCACTTTAGAGGCTTAAAATGTTCTTAGAATATTTTTTGGATCAAATTTCACTAGGGGTCTTTAAATACTAAAAGTTCGTGTCATATATGGGCATTTCCTGGAGTCACGAACGTACGTTCGTACGCTTTTGATGTACAAATAATATAGAAAAACAAAACTTTTCCTAGCATGTTTTTTGCGATTCGATAGCATTTGGGTAGCTCTATGTTTTGTACAAAAGTTGGATTTCATCGTGTTAAAGTTTTCATAATAAGAGTTATAAACGTGTGGTCACGAACGTACTCAAAATAGACGTCAACTTCGGCTGACAGTAGTGAAATGTAAAAATCTGCGTAATGAAACGGAATTTTCAAAAGTGATTAATTTATATTAAAAGTGTATTAATGTAGGTCTCCATCCAGTATTTACAAAATAAAATGTCTCTCTTGGTTTTTGTTTAATTGGCTTATGTACCGGTCGCGAACGTACGGATCGCGAACGTACGATTTTTCCATGTGTTTTTTTTTATTATTCCTTAACAAAAAAACTTAAAACTCCTTTTACAATTGACTGTAATGGAGAGATTATGAAGAAAGAGTGTAAACATAACATATTTTTTGCATGTAAAATAAGTATATAAAAATGCGTTTAGAAGTAGAAAATATAGGATATTATAAAATTTTCCAGTTTCCAGACCAATTTCCTCAAGTAAAACAGCTCAGATATGCTAGGAAACCATTCTTTTATAAGAACATAGCCTTTTTCTAACAAGAAACAATAAAAGACGATGATAATCAACATTTTATTTTTTCGTCCTGGTAGACCATTCTGGGAAATGCCCATATGTAAAATTCTTAATAAAGGAAAATTTTAGCATATATTTTTGTTTGTTACAAAAGCATTGGTATTTAAGTCAAAACAGTGTAAAGTATTTCTCAAGCCGAATTCTGTACTAGGTTGACATAATGTCTTTTGGCAGACATCAATTTTCGTTAACATAATTTTTTTTCCAGTAATAATCTGATTCGGAAACCCTACCCTCATTACACTTGACATCGTTTCATTTCAACTGTGTTTCAAATTTCATCTCAATTTACGATTACCATCTCTAAATACAACAAATTGTAAAACCACGCGGATTCTTGATTCTTTGCAATATATAGTGTTTAATGAAGAGCTATCGAGTTAAAAGTCATTATAGTGTTCAATCAACCACAAGTGCTAAACTGTATTCATAAATTGTCTACAAGGAAGTTACTTAAAAACGGAATATAATAATCTCCTTGGTTTTTTGGAAAATAAAAATATTTTATTTATTATCCTAATATTAGCCTCACAATCAATAGTTTTATAGGCGAATCAAACGTAAAATTTATTATTACCAGAATTCTCGTGATTTTTTAAATATCCCAAACGAGAATTAAATATTAATTCCACCACGTCTTGCCTACGACTTTTACGAGTTCTTCCTACTAAGAACTCTGCAAGACCCGTATGGAAACATAAAAATTAAGATACTCGTTAGAGGTCACGTCATTGTGAAAAATTATAACCTCACAATTTTCAACACAAGGGGCCCGAAAACTTATTCCCAAATTCCACGGACGCAAAACTACTATCTAATATAGCACCTCTTCAGGGATTCAACACTGACGTTTAAACTCCACTAGTGCAGTCCAAAGGCAGATAATTGTTTAGTTGGACTATCTGAATTTATTGAAATTAGTGCCCCCAAACTAAATTCTAACATTTTTTTAATCTAAATCTCCGTATTATTATTTTTTGTTTGTTTTACACAAAACTTTCTCAAATTTTCTACTGGCCTTCCTTTGTTTACAATCTAATTCATTATCTTTAAATCTTAAATTTTAGTTTGATTCCTTTTGAATGGAATTTCATTCATAAATTTTTTTATTTATCGCCTTTCCTTTTTCTTTCTGTTTATTATTTGTCTTTGGTTTATTTTAAAGTTTAGCTGGTTGTTTTCCTTATTTTCTTTCGTTCCTTTCTTATTTTGACTTCTACTCTACATAGAGTTATTTGATAACTTATGA
Source organism: Pollenia angustigena (assembly GCA_930367215.1). Taxonomy (NCBI): domain Eukaryota; kingdom Metazoa; phylum Arthropoda; class Insecta; order Diptera; family Polleniidae; genus Pollenia; species Pollenia angustigena. Next base: position 80,198,542 of record OV884059.1, read on the forward strand.
GTGTGGTAATCGGGAAGGGGTTAAAATAGTGATTAGTGAGGGAAACGTAGAGGAAAGAAACTGTTAAACTTTATTATAACGAAATTAAATTCGTAAAAAGAAAATAGAAATTATTATTGGTATATTTAATTGTAATTATTAAGACCTACATTTACGTTCTTTTATTTTTATAAAACAAGTTAATTAGTGTATTATTTAGTAGTTTTTTTTTTATCAAATTAACCTAACTAGACTCAGTGAAGAGAATTATAGTTAGAGTTCGTTGCTGGTGCATCGATGGAGAAGATCTTCGACATCTACGTAGATCCAGAACAAACAAACAAAACAACAAAAATTGTGAGTAAAATCGGTTTCTTTTAAATTACAATTTATTTTATTTCTTATTGAGTTTAGTTTCATAATTTGAATATTTTTTTTTTGGAGTAAGAAGACGAAGTCATTTGTTCTTTGGTGTTAGCCTTGAAATTATAGTTTTCTAATTTGGCTAATTATCACCACTCCCGTCTTCCTTCTCCAATTTCCTTCATTAATTTTTTTATTTAAAATCTTACTACATTTGTTTAGTGTTTATTTTTGTTTTGTTTATTTCTTTAATTTAGTGTTCCTTTTGAACAAGTTATATTTTTCTTTTGTTTTACTATTGGTGACATTATATTCTACAAAAAAAAAAAAAAAAAAAAAAAAGATTTTTTTCTGTTTATTAAATTTCTAAGTTAATTTTTTTTATTATGTGAAATATATTTTTTTTTGTTATGTATAATAAACATAATATGAATTGCTAAATTTGAAAATGATGGTCTGAAATTATTTAATACTTTAAGGGTAGTTCTCATATAATGGGCTTTCAATATCATCTGAAGGCTTAGGTTGGGTTTTGGGTTAAGAGCAAGCAATCAATAAGCTCTGCTGGTAATAAAGTTTTCTTCATCTAAGTTAGTGTCTGTCCGATAGTTTTAGATCTTTCTATCTTATTTACCCAATAAACGTGTGTACAATAAACCTGATTATGTACGTAAAAGTTGGAAAGTGTCATCTGGCTAGTAATACAAGAATCCACGGTGACTGAAGCAGCCGGATAAATAACAAGGTGCACACTTGGCTAGATACACAATTTTCATCTGCCAACGCCAAACTAAATATACTTACGTCGCGTAACAATTCATGTAAACGGTGGTGTCGATACTACAACAATTAACAACACCAAAAACACAACAATGTATTTTGTTGCTTTCGTTGACCGATAAGTCAAAAACACAAGTAACTTTTGACATTCCTCTCTCTAATTTAAAAAAAAAGTAGCACAGCTGTGCTTTCAACGCCACCTGAAAAATGAATTCGCCTTGGTATTTCTGATCTAAATGGTATATTAGGATTTATACAAAAAAATCCTATATTTTCGTTTGTAGGGGTCTCTCTTGTCCTGTTTTCAAAAACATACTTAACATTATACAATAAATATGCCTTATATTTAGCAAAACTGGCTAAACGAATGTTTTTCCGACTTTGAAGACCCCTAGTGACATTTGATTGAAAATATTCGTAGAACTTTTGTGTTAAAGTTGGGAAACTGAATAAACGTGCCTTCTTAAAATGAGAGTAAGAGGGTTGATAGAGGCAGAAATTTCGGAAACCCGAGCTTACTTTTCAAAACCCTTTGGCAGATTTTCTAAACCAGTCTCTAGTTTCATTTTGCATTGCAACTATTAAGACGGATTTTTTTTCTTGCACAGTGTTAATGACCGACAACCGGAAAGCTTTGTGGTTTTATTTCTAGCCATATTTATAAAACTTAATTTGAAAAATTTTTATTTAATGTCATGTTTCGTAAGAGTTTTGGCCGAACTAAAATTGTTTTCGATAAGGGAACAAAATTTTAACAAATTGCGATGTGGAACGTAAAATTTGTTAAAGCGTTTTTAAGTTTTAAAGTGGATTTTGGAAGGCTGCTTGTTTTAAGACCTAAGGTTAATTACGGACCGATTAATAAAAAATTGCATCGTTTTATTTCTGGTCATATGATGATGATTTTACCACATTCACCCCAACATCTGTATCTGCTACGGTTTTAGGTGAATTTATATAACTTTCCAGAGCGGGCATTATATGGGTAATATGGTAATGTATGAACCGATTTTTACGACATTTTCGTCTAAATACGGCTACAAAAACATTATTCGCTACGGCTTTAGGTTTATTAAACAGTTTTCCAAGAGTAGGATTAATATGGGGCCTATGGTAAATTATGGACCGATCTTCACGAAATTTAGCAATATGATTTCTAGTCGTATAGAAATAATATGTGCAAAATATTATATATTTATTTTGTAACAAACTTTTAATTTTCTCTTAATTCTCTCTTAATTGACAGAACCGATTTTGCTTGATTTCAATCCCAAATTGCTAAGGATATCTATCTAGAAACAATTTTACACCAACATTGTTCTTTTGTTTTGAGTATTTCGAAAGCGTTTTTTCAACAGCTGGAAAGACAAACGGATAATTCGAATCGACTTAGAATTATTTAAGGAGCCAGAATATATATATACTTTATGGGGTCTGACAAGAAAATTAAAAAAGTTTCACACGGAATAACAAACTTAGTATACCATCATTCACCACTACTGCCGGTGGAGGGGACAGTAATGAATATTTTGCCATTCAAAAGTTCTTTTAATGTCATTTGAATGGATGTGCTAAAAATCGGTGCATAATATTGTGGCAATATCAACTTTATTAGAAATTCTGTAAAAAACGCAAATTAAGTGTGACATACATTGTATTAAATTCTTTCGTTTTGTTATCAAAGTGAGAGTGATAAATTTAAAAGCTTCTTGCTAATTTGTTGTTTCAATATTTTACCCAGGCTTATTTGTTCTTTGCAAACAGTCATTGCTTCATGTGCAAATACAATTGTAACTGTTCGAATTTAACACGATGGAATAATGCTACGACCGCATTTGTTCATTTTTATTTTTGCCTTTTTTTTGATCGGTTTAAAACATTTTCACAATAGCATTCATGTTGACATATAAATCATATTTACATGCGGTTTTTGTTTGCAAACATTTTATTACGAAACTAAATGAGCCGTTTATTTTGAAAGTGGCATAAGTCACTTTTTCAAAAAAATCGAGTTAATAATAAATATTATAAAATAATAATAAATACTGAGAAAAATATCATTATCATGATATATCAAACACAAGTGAATCTTCTCGAAAGTTAGCATCCATATTTTTAAACGTGTTAAAACGCAAACCCTTAAATATCTGGACTTAAAAACAAAATGACTTATGCCACTTTCAAAATAAACGGCTCAAATAACATTTGTGTGCCCGATAATATTTATTAACTTAACCAGTAATTGACTCTTTGCCCTTTCTGGGAATTTTGTACGAATGAATGCATGTAAATTATAGGAATCGATGTGTAGGACGCGCTCACGGTATTTTTTGGCTTCATATTTATTTTATGTTGTAAACTTATATTAAAACTTAAGATTCAATTTAAACATTTATTTTTGCATATTCGTAAATATGTATATATTATAAGAAACTCTAGTGGGAACATCGTAAGCTACATGTAAGCGTTGTCCATATTAGCTTTAACAAAATTCAAATTTTCATTATCTCGTTGAAGTTTAATAAAAAAAAGCTAGTGAAGACATATGGGCGATTCTATTTTGACGGGTGCAACATTTAGACGGTTCAAACGTCTTTTACTAATAGAAAGAAACATATTTGCAATTAATTTATTTCTAGAAGGGGTAACATTATTTATATACTATTGTTATCTATTTACAAATTTGTATGAAACGATAAAATAGCCACGAAAGAGCTTTAAAGTGCATGGCCAACTTTCATAAGATCATACCACAAAAACACAAAACTCTGTTAATTTATAAACTTTTATTGTATTATTTTTGGGTCTATGAAATAACTCCCACTTTCAAAAACGAAATAAGTCCCACCAAAAATTGCTTAAAAAAATGAAATAACTCCCACGAAATAAGTCCCACTTTTGAAAGCGAAATAAGTCCCACCAAAATGAAATGATTTAAAAATTTACTTGAAATGAAATAACTCCCACTCAAAATGAAAAAACTCCCCCTTGAATAATATATTTCTTAAATGAATTAAGTCCCACTTTCATAAACGAAATAAGTCCCACTTTTTCACTGTTTAATGCGATTTCAAATAAGAAGTATTTGGCTCTTCGAAAAAAACACGTCGAATAATATGAATAATCAAAGCAGAGGAATAATACAGAAAAATCGTATGCAAGCTTGCAGAAGGCTTCTTAATGGAATGGATTTATTATTAATTCTTTTATTTATTAATTTATTATTAATTCTTTTTCGGTCAAGGAACGTATAGAGAACGCCTACTAGTAACAACGTTTGGATTCTTAAATGGATTAAGTACAGATCAATTGTTCTTATTATTAAGATGGAAACCGTTTCGGAAGGACCATCAGATTAAAATTATCGACCTTTATAAATGGCTTGAAGATCCAGTGCATGGTAGACGGTATTATAGTTTTAACGTGGCATTGCGATTAGCTGTATTTTGTAATGGTGATATTAGAAAACATGGAACACGAATTCCAATTTCCTACTAAAAATATATAAAACTCATACATACGTAATTACGTCAACAATTTTTTTTAATATTGTTTTTCCAGTAGTTAAGTTCGGTACCTATTTGTACACATTTCTTTAAAGTTTTTTTTATTATAGTAAGTATAAAGTAATTAATAACAAAAAAAGGAGAGCCATGAGAGATAAGGACAAAAAATTATAGTTGTCCCTTTTACGAAATGTCCAATATATAACTTTTTGCATAAGAAAAAAATGAGAAATAAAGCCATAATGGCCTAATATTTCATGGCTCTATCGCGCTCCTCGATAAAAAAATCATTTATTTATCAGATAAATATTTGAAGGGTTTCATGAACTTCTGCACGACAGAATGGACATACTAGTTTACTGGTTTGATCAATTTTGTGAGTTTGCATTGTAAGACAGCATTCACTGCAAATTTTCAAGTGCTTACAAGGAAAAAATAAGATATTTGGCTGCTTTATGAAACAAACCACGCACATATTATTATTAATTGTATTCTGGTTGGTTTCAATATGGTTTAACGACTCGTCTTCAATGTCCTCTTCCAAATATGATAATTCTTCAAAAAGATCTTCATCAGGCTCCATTTGTATTTAGGGGTATGAAATAACTTCCACTTTACAAAACGAATTTATTCCCACTCAAAACGAAATAAGTCCCACTTAAAATAAAAACGCGTAACGAAATAAGTCCCATCAATTGACGAAATAAGTCCCACTTTTAAAAACGAAATAACTCCCACTTTCAAAACAGCAATTTTTTGTGGGACTTATTTCGTTTTTAAAAGTGGGACTTATTTCGTGGGAGTTATTTCATAGACCCTTATTTTTATACCCACACCACAATAGTGGAGAGGGTATTATGCATTTGTGCTGATGTGTGTAACGCCTTAAAATATTGGTCCTAGACCCACCTTAAAGTATACCGATCGTGTTAGAATCACTTTCTGAGTCGAACTAACGATGTCCGTCCTGCTGGCTGGCAGGCTGGCTGTCCATGTAACCTTGTGCGCAAGGTACAAGTCGCAATTTTGGAGATCATTTGATGAAATTTGGGTCATAGGTTCTTATTGGCACAAGGACCAAGCCTATTTAAAATGGGCCGAATCGTAGGACCACGAAGGAAAATAGGGGGAAATTTCTTCCTCTCAGAAACTATCAAACCGATTTAAATGAAATTAAAAACATAGATAGAACCTTATCTATATAGACACAAAATGTATGCATTTTTTAAAAAATAGGACCACGAGGGGAGATAGGGGCAATTTCTGCCTCTCAAACCGATTTTAATGAAATTTAAAACATAGATAGATCAATATCCATAGGGACACATTAGCTATACAGTTTTTAAAAAATAGGACCACAAGGGGAGGCAGGGGAAAATTTCTACCTCTCACAAACTTTCAAACCTATTTTCATGAAGTTTATAAACATAGATAAATCTGTATTTATATGGACACATAAGCATGATGTGTTTTTAAATAATGTGGTGTAGGGTATCATATGGTCGGGCTTGACCAACTATACTTTCTTACTTGTTTTTTATTGTAAAAGATGAGATATCAGACGATGGTTATCAAATCAAACATCGTAGAGAAATATAATCCAATAATAAGAAATTTTCTCTTTAAGCCATGACGGGTGCAACATGCAGTGAATTTTCTGTTCGCGCCAAAATCTATGAATCTTAATGCTTCGAAGTGCACAACAAATTTATATTTAAGCTTACGTTTAAAAAAATTATATTTTTATAAAATATAGATATTTTACTTTAAATTGGCATCAAAAAAGTATCAAATAGTGTGATTTGAAAATTGATGTAAACAGTTGTCTAGAATAGAGTCGCCCATTTTAATTATTTTATTTTATAATTAAACACAATACAATAAGACAGTTGACTTGTAGAAACTATGAAATTTTTCGTCACCTTTCGAATTCCAAGTCAAAAACTCTTTTAGTGATAAGATAATAAGAGTTTTTGAAAGAAAAAGCAATTTTTTAAAAAACGATCCGGTAAAAATATCTGATACAACGTTACCAAGCTCGAGTTATGTTAAAGGCATAAACTGCCGGACTTACTGCAAAAACTTACCGTTCGTGGGCAAAGCAACACAGTTAAAAAAAATAACGGTAAAGAAAGACGGAGCACTAATCAAATGTACTACATGGCCGGTGTGAATTGTATCATGGTTGATGATAGCTATATTCCAATCGAAGGTCATGAATGGACACCAATTAAAACTTTTTAGGTGAACGTGAAAAGAAATGTCTATTAAAAGAGGCAGAAACCAAGAAACCTAGACTGTTGGATCATTCAAATTAAATTTATGCTATAGAAAATACGCGCACAGGGCTATGCTTAGGGTGCCTCAAAGTATGAAAAAGGCTTATCGATGTGGCTAGATAAATATTTGTTTACAAAATAAGTTTAAGTTATATATTTTAGCTTATGTATGTATATTAATTACGATCTTTTAATACCTAATTATACTTGTTTATTACTGCCAATGTGTCGGTCCATATTTTAATACTCATACACAGAAAAAATAACAAACGTTATTAAGTAATTAAAGAAAATTTGTTAATCCTTTTTAAAATGTTTAACCATGTTTTTTTTATTATCAAAGTAATTTTTTTGAACACAAAATTTTTAATTTAAAAGACTTTGTTTGTCGTGCTTAATTAAAAGTTTTTAATCTTGAAAAAAACACTGAAATTTATTGTTGATGGAATACGCTATACCTATGCGCATTTCACTGGTTGCTTAGACCAGATCGTCAGGAAACTTCATCCAAAGATTTTTTAAAAACTAAAGATATTAAACAAATAAAACTGTTAAGCTAATAAGAATTATAAGCAACCAAAACATCAACAATAAACAGTGAGTTTATATTTCCTTACATTTCCCACTACAATTGGCAAATATAAAGCATGTTGCCAGTTTCTTTTTTTTTAACCGTGCACTTGCCAGTTTATTATCAAAGTAATTTTTGGGAATCTTTAAGAGAATGAACGATTTGGTGATGGTTCTGAAATTTGACCAATCTATACGGTCATTAAATTTATTATTTAATTATTCATAACGACATTTTAACGAGTGTTTTATAAATTCTAGTTTTCCAAATAATACAGTTTATGATGGCAAGTTTCCGTTTTGTGTTCATGTCAGATACTCACAGTGCATTCTATACAGGTTTATATTTGTTTCCTAAAGAATTTATAATGGTTTTTGTGATGTGATTTTTAATTAATTTTACTTAAAAGTTAATAAAAACAACTTTTTAATTTGTCTTTTATTTCAATTTAGTTAGTAACAAAATATTTTGTTAGTATGAACAATTTAGTAATAAAAATTTATATTTAATTGTGAACAAATATTTTATTCAATATTACAAGCCCATTGTTCAAAATATTTGTTGAATTTGAACAATTTTCATTTACAAAATAGTTTTTTATATTTACGAATTCAATTGTTGGTGCCTTTACAATTAAAAAGTTAATTGTATTGATGAATATGGTATTCAATATGTCAATTGATTTGTCGTAATTTTTTCTTTGTACTTTATGGTACCCATTATTCTTTGTTTTGTTTCTATTTAACAATAAAGTGTTTACCTTTCTTGAAACTTTAAATATGGTTGAATTAAACAAAAGATTATATATATTTAAGTTTTTTATCGACCTTTTCCTTATTTTATTATTGAAAATTCTAAATCGGGCTTATGCCGATTTAAAAAAAGATTATTCATAATTAATTTTTCCGACGTTTCGTTGGAGATTCCCAACATCATCAGGGATATTTTATTAGATATATAATCTTTCGTCAATTGTTCTGCATTTTGAATATTTAACACACATTCTGTTTTACATAAACGAAACATGAATCATAAATTTAATTAAACAAAACAAATGCAAAAATATAAATAAAAATAAGAAATATCACAGTATAATTAAAAGATTGTTTTAATAAAATAAATCTACAACCATATCCATAAGCATATTATGGTTACTTTAACCATACATTTGTCAATGAAAGCCATATTATGGCTAATATCATTCATGTAAAAGTTACAACCATATTATGGTTGTCTCTAAACATGTTATGATTAATGATTACAATAATATGTTTGAAGCTATATCTTAAAACATTGTTGTCTTATTTTAAATTAAAAATGATATGTTTTAAAGCAACAATATTATGGTTGTTTTGCTTTCTACAGTAGCTGAATGCTTCTCATTTTCATACTTGCTTTTCCCCATAAAATTTTGTTTTTATTTGACACGAAAAACGTAAACATAAATTGATACTTAAATAAATTTGTGAAATTGCCCATTGATCATTTTATTTTAGTTATTGATTAAAATATATAAATTAACGTAGTTTTTCAAGCCAGTAAAAAAAGGTTAATAAACGTCGTTACATGTTAAATGGGGAACATAACACGTTACAGAATTTAAAAACGAAATAAAATTTTAACCCTGCTGTTAGGTTAAGCCCATTTGGTCCAATTTTTGAATTGTTTCCTTTGTTATATTTAAATGGTGATAAATACTCACTTAGGTTTTTAGCTCACGTGGTCTTTTTAAAAATCAATGTTATTTACAAAAATTCAAGGTTCTGACTCAAAACGTAACTGAGAAAAAAATAAATTTACGGATCTTAGGTTAAGGGACCATTTGGTCCATAGTATATTTTCTTTGGTTTTCTTTGATTTTTTTACATTAATAAAAAAAAAAAAAATAAGTATTTATTAGTTTAATTTATAATATTTATCATTGCATGATACGCAAAATGTTAGTTTTGCAAATAAACTTGAATCAAATGTAGCATTTTATGTCAGACTTAGACTTACAGCAACTACAAATTCCACGCTTTCGAGCCCCTGAGTTAGAAGTATTATTATTGGAAGAGGGCACTGGAACTTTGCATGTCGATCGTATTTCAGTCAATAACTATGCTGAGAACTCTAGTTGAGGCAATCTAGTCCGTTTTATCATATACGCCTTAGCCACAAAAAGTGCTAGTTGCCGCAAAAACTCTGGTCTCCTGCGATTCCGATCAGCTGGAGCACATGAAACGTCAAAGAAAGAAAATAGTATGTACTCATTCAAAGCGGATATATCAAGTACGTTTGCAAATGCTTCGTCGGTTTGCTTTGCGTTTTGGGTTGTAGGAACCAACCATTTGACCATTTGATCAGCAGATCCTATCCTAAAGTTTCTTGCCAACTCCAAAGTGGAGACAAATTATCGCCTGTTATATTTTGGTCTTTCAAGCCTTCCAATACAACGTGTTGCCCATGGTTCTTTTCAGGCTCTGCATATCTAGGCTTACCAAGGTATGGTTGCATTTTCCATAAGTAGCCTGACTTAGAGTCTCCGATATCCACAATTTCAAATCATATTTTTCTAGTGTTGATGGCACAAACTGTAAAAGATAACAACGCCCCGGAATGCACCAAGTTGCTCATCAATGGTGACATATTCGTGACAGTTGTAAAACATTGGAAGAAGTTGTTGCCAATGAGCAAATTTTTCTCAACATCGGAGTTGTCGTCGATTTAAAACATCATCGAAGTGGATGGAACTATTAATCATATGAAATTTATCTTTAGACACAATGTAGTGGCACTCCAAAAAATTTTATTTTTAGCAATAAAAACGGATCAAGAAAGTTAGATGCAGCTAGGATGGGTTCCCGTTCAGTATCTGTTTCAGAAGAACTTGTTTCGCCATTTTCTAAAATATAATCCATTTCTGAGTCTGAAATATCGGAGACACTTTCTGCATTGAATAAAACACGTCTGAACCATTGAAAACAACACACAAACTGAACCAAGCAGTGCAAATATTTATGTTTCTTGACAACAAAAATCAAAAACGGGGCATCCCATAATTGTTTGAACAAATTTAATCTATGTTGATTGTTTTTCACATTAGCTGTTTATATGGACCAAATGGTCCATTAACCTAAAATTCGTAAGTTTTTTCTAACCTAACAGCAGTGTTAATTGTTGACGCTTATTAAGCAAATTGAAAAAAAATGGCTAAAAGAAATAACTAATAACTAACTTAACTAACTTTTAGCTAATTCTGAGCATAATATGGTTACTTTTGTCCAAATTTTGCAATATTGTGACCATATTATGGTTAACTTTTGCCATTTTTTCGTTGATTTCGGGCAAATTATTGTAATTTAAACTACACTCAAAATATTATGTAGTTAAATTCAAACGAAAATTCATTTTAAATAAATTAAAATTCATTTAAAAAACGGATCATTTACATTTCATTTAAAACAAATGATTTTTTCATTCTGTTTTAAATTTTTTATTTATTAATCAGCATATTCCTTAAAATTGAATAGTTTTTACTTTTAAAAAATATATTTTAACCGACAAAAATCAAACTACATAACAAAATAAATACTAAAAAAAACCTTGTTTTTTTGGTAGTTTGTTTTTTGAATAACAAACATAAATGTTAAACAATAAAATTATTCGTAAAATAACTATATTTTTATTCAAATTTAACAGTACTGAAAACAAATTTAATAACCCACACTCAGTTACTGTAATAATTTCATAAGTGTATATTATGATCATATTTAACCATGATATGGCTACCTGCACACTGTTAAAATACAACCATAATATGTTGCTCTTAGAATGTGGATACCCTATTTTTTCTGCGCGTATGTACAAGGTCCTAATACACATGTTTTTTTTTTTTTTTGCTTTTCTATTTTTTTACTAAATAAATGATTTCAATAAATGTGTTATTAAGCATACTAACATAATGAATAAAATAAAAGTCCTTCAGAGAGTAGGAGAAAAGTTCATCATCTAGCACATTAATAATATTTAAAGAGGTGGAAAAGTATTTTTTGTTTTTTAAATGTTTTAAAACTTTTTGTCAAAAAATTTGTTCGCAAAAATGTTGTTTATAATTGCTCTCATCTTTTCTTTCGACATAATTTTTTATTTTTTTTTTTAAATTCTAGCTTGCAGAGAAAAAGATAAACGAGTAAACAACCCAGGGCGAGCGGAATGAGTGGATGTATTTTTCAATTAAGTATTTGTGTTTTTGATATCTGATTTCAATATGGACAATATTAGCAGGGGCGCAACAGAAACAATTTATATAAATACTTAAATTTTAAGAATTTATTACAGTGTGGTATCTTCATTATTATCCGGCGGAAAAAAGATGTTAAGCTAAAACCTTACAAATTAAACAAATTATATAAATGGTTATCGCCAACAAATTATTAACTTAGCAGATCGTGGATTGGATTTGTGAGACTGGGCATTTGTTATCATACTTGCCGCTGTCAATTTTCTTAGAGATTGAGATGGTAAATTGGTCTCAGTATTGCCCCCAAGGGGTACGTAGGAAACATTTATAGGTTATTCCACTTTTTGGTATCATATCCTCTGTGGAAAACAGTGCTGCCAAATACTTGCAATGCAGCAGAATTCTAAATCGACAGATATTTTGGTACCGCGGCTGACCAGATTTTCAGGCTGGTACCACAATAGTCACTAGCCCCCGGGGAAGCGGCACTGGTCTGACTATTGGCTGTGGCTCCTAGGGGTTCACATGGTTGTTGCGGTTTGCACCTCAATTCGCGGGAAGTGAGATCTTAAAAATCCTGCATCAAGACCGGATTTTGTTCCTCTAAGTGCTGTTTGCTTTTAACAGATGATACTATACGTAAAAAACTTAGCGTGTGGACCATATAACAAATGTTATAATTCATTGCTGAGCAATTATCATTTAACACAAGCTGCCAAAACCAATTATCAGTTATAAAAATGGAAAATCTAAAGCTTCGTTCACAATGGCAGCAACAATTTCTTCACAAAGTATTTCATATATCTTCCTTTCATGTTTCAAACAAAAATGTTAGTTAAGTTTTTTTAAAAAGTTGAGTCTACTTCTACTTCAGCAACAATTTGTATGAAAATATCAATGACGTTAAAAAAAATTTTGTTTAGTTTTGAACGAAAATTTTAAAAAAATGTTTTAAAAAATATAAATTAATATACTATAATATTGTGGGAAAAATTTGCAAATGTTTTTTTAATTGAAAATATGTGTGGTTGCGAAAAAAAATTGTTGCTCCATAACGAACACCAGTGAAAATGTCGCTGCTTGTTGTGAACGAAGCTGAAAACGTATAAAATTGTTATACAAAATGAACAAATTTGTAATCAGAATGTACTAATAAAGTGACCTCACAAGCGCAGCTGTTTGCAGTGATTTTCTTCGTGTGTGACGTTTGTCGTAATTTTTTTTGTTTATTTACTTTTTTTTATAAGGCATTTTGACACTTGCCGTCTAAATTCTAGCAACAAAATGCCTGTTGTTTTTTTTTTATTGTTTCATTGTTGTAGTACTGAGGTCACTTTGTTAATACATTTTGTTTGTAATAAAAAAAAATTAAAAATAAATTGGTTGTCATAGAAAATGTAAGTATTTATTATAACTTAAAATGAATGTTTTGGGTTTAGCGTACGTTTACTTCACCCTGAAAAATATAAGGCACAGAACATTTCTATTACGTAATTCTGCCGTCGTCATTTCTTATGTTAACAAACACAGATTGCGCGACTAGACGTAGAATCAGCAATATTATTGTTACTGTAAACATTTCAATGTTTATCGCAATTATAAATTTGAGTACGTTCTCTGAAAAATAACTATTTTTCTGACTAAATAATGGTAACTTTAAAACATATTATATAACTTAGAACCATTTAATAATATTTAATAGCCATAACATGATAGTATGCTTAAGATGCAAACAAAATATCTTTACTGTATTAGTGTTTTGTTAGCGCCATTTGTAAAATAAGTTTGCATCAGATCTGTCGTAATATTTTAAAGAAATAAAAAAAAAGTTAAAACATTTTTTTTTTCTATTATTGTGAAAGTGCAAAAATATTGATCTTTGTATGTCAATTAAATGTTATTTAAAAAAAGGATACAAATTCTATAAAATAAATAATTATAATTAATTGCGATCGACGACAAACGATAACAACGATATTATGATAAGCTACGATTATATTATAATTACAGTGATCATATTTTGAATCATAATATGATTCTTTAAGATATGTTATGATAAATTTTAACCATAACATAATCACTTTGTATCAAAATATGATTACTTCTAAACTTATGATGATTAACATGATAAGAGTACGATTTAATCTAATTATAATAGGATGTTATAAAAACAAATTATGATGGAATATTACGAATGTATTTGGACATAATATGATTCTAATTATAATCGTAATATGGTGACTACAGTCATGAGTCTTATCATAATATGTTGTTCTTAGAATATGTTATCACAATCATGTTTTTTCTTTGCGTATAGTTTTTTTTAAAGCAGTGGAGGTTAGTTAGTTACAGCTCTGAAATAATGGGCGAAAGTATAATTTTGCCGGCTTGTACTTTGAAAATTATATTTGTTTGTTTGTTTGTTCGTTGTTTTACACACAGGTTCAGGTGCTCATGTAAATCTTTTAAACTTTTAGTATTGTATGCAATATATATTTAAGCATGATTTTTTTCATATATGTATCTTCTATCTGTCTTCTTCTATCTATATATATAAAAATATCTTAAGAACTTTTATAGTGGGAATGTTCAAACTTTGCAGAAGTCTCTCTTATGGTATACTACACTTTTGAAAATAAAAATAAAGCTGGTAGGCGCAAGGGGGGAAATACCTTCCATAGGATGCATAAATTAAATATCGCTCAACAGAAGAACTATTAAAGGGAGAGTCTTCAAACGTGGTTACAGCTACTACTATAGTAAACTATAAATTTCAATATAAAATTTGGCGGGGTAGACAGAGGAGGAGCAGTACCCCTCATAGATAGCAATATTAATAAGAGCCGCTGCAAGCAATTTGTTGAACTTTTGGTAGTAGGATCTTCTGAGTCCCAAAATTTAAACAAAATAGCAGCGGGGGAAGTGTTTCCCCCCATAGGACGCCAATGTTTAATATCGGATATCTTAACAACTATTAAAGTTAGAATGTTCAAACTTTGTAGAAGTCACACTTATGGTATACTACACTTTTGAAAATAAAAATAAAGCGGGAAGGCGCAGGGGGAAAAATCTTCCATAGGATGCATATATTAAATATCTCTTAACTGAAGAAGTGGTTTAAGCAGTGTAGCGAAGCGCCCCGGGTTAAGCTAAATATATATAAAAATAAAAATGTTTGTATGTTTGTTTGTTTGTTTGTTAGTTTGTATGTTGGCTTATACACTCCTAAACTAGAGAACCGATTTTCCTGAAATTTTTACAGAAGCATCACGTTAGCCCTAAAAATAAAATAGGGTACCTATTTTATCGATAGGGGCAGGGGAATTAGTACCCCCCATTGGATGCCAATATTAAATAACGTATATCTTTAGAGCCGCTTCACGCATTTTGTTGAACTTTTGGTAGTAGGATCTTCTGAGCCCAAAAACTGAAATAAAATAGCAGCGGGGGAAGTGTTACCCCCCATAGGACGCCAATGTTTAATATCGCATATCTTAAGAACTGTTATAGTGAGAATGTTCAAAATTTGCAGAAGTCACTCTTATGGTATACTACTCTTTTGAAAATAGAAATAAAGCGGGTAGGCGTAGGAGGGAAAATACCTCCCATAGGATGCATATATTAAATATATCTAAACCGATAAAGTGGTTAAAACAGTGTAGCGAAGCGCACCGGGTTAAGCTAGTTATGTTATAAAATATTTAACGACGCAATTTTTACCTTATTTTATATAAATCTTTTTTGGTTTGTTTGGTTTTATCACTTAGATATAATAAAAGAAGTTCCTCTTAATCCAGGAAAGCATCACTTATTTTTACAGTCATAAAGCATAAAAACATAGAGAAATATCACTAGGAAATTTTTAAAAGTATTCTCATGTCATAAAAATAAAAATAATTTTAATTAATTCCTTAAGGCTCCTATGTAGATTGACTACATTAAAAATTTCCGTCTATTTAAGAAATGATTTGCACTAAAATACTCATTATTACCTGTCACTAACTTTGTAATTGTCATAAATGAAATTTGTAACTCAATATTCTTCTTTCTTCAAAATTATTTATAATTTTATTAAAATTAGCAAGCAAACGCGTTTGCTTTAAATAACGAAGAATAACATTTCATGACAAATCTTAAAGTGTTGTACAACTAATTAAATTAGCATGTTTTAATACTCTATTCATAAGGTAAGAAGAAATTCTTAAAAAAAATATATATAAGAACATACATATGTACATAATTAAATTATTGAAACACAAGAGAAAGCGAATAAAATAAATATTCAGGCTGCACGGTAGAAAAGTTAAAAAGATGAGATGATTGATAAGGAATTAGAGAAAAAAGTTAAAATTGTTGTCCTTTTTTAACATTAAATAGACCTAATACTTGAAAATTATTCTTACCTATATTTGTTTTCTTAACGTACCCACCGCAGATGTTATACAAACAAAACGTTTTTCTGTGAAATTGCTGTGTAGATGCGAGGGAAATAACTAACCTCCTTAAAAGAAAGTATTAAAGCCAAGCCTTACATTGTTGTTTTTCTGAGTGAACACTCTAAGATTCGACTTACCAACCGCTTTATTTTTTAAAATTTTCCTAAAAATTGGTTCACTTAAAAGGAATTTTTTAATCAATAGCCAAATTGTTAAATTCATTAAAAAAATATATTGAAAAAATGTAAGCTTGTTCATCGCCTTTAAACATATATCCCGTAGAAACCGGTTAGGTATTGGTAAACGATGAACGTAATAATCTTTGGTAAGGCAAAGTTTAAAATTCTTATATCGAGAACAATTTTCATAGAGATAAGTGAAATTTAAGACTGATTTGACCTATTTTCAAAGCTTGTAAAACTTACATACTAAAATAAGCCCTTGTCTCGCATCTTGTTCTTCTTGCCAAAATCTTTGTTCCTACAGGAAATTCGTATTACAGATAGATTGATTTAATCAGGCAGATGGGAAACATCGTTAAATCGTCTTAGCGTTTTGCAAGAGTCGACGAATTCGACAATATATGGTAGTAAACATACATGTGTATATAACACTGTGCAATAAAAAGGCAGCCTCAATACTTGCAACGCGAAATGAAACTAGACTATTAGATAGCAAATCTGAATTTTTGGAAAAGGCGTTTGGTTTAGGTCAAAAAAAATATACTAAATGTACTTCTGAGCTAAAATACTATTTCAGTTGACAGCAGTAGAATTGTATTTTGATTCTTTTTCCTAGAATATATTAACCCTCTAACACTTATTTTAAAGGGTAATTTTTGTCCTTTTTTAACTTCCACACAAAAGTAAACTAAAACGGAACTTTAGAGGGTTAAAATGTTCGACGAAAAGACCAAAAAATCGTGCAATATATGTAAAACGAATTTAAATGCCCGAAATTTCGAAAATCCGTTTTACATCCGTTTTACATGTCGAGCCTTTGCTGCAATAGATTCATAACTCAATTTGGATTTTCTAGCACCTTAAAATTAAATTCTTCTCTCTAGAGTTGAGTATATCAGATATTTATATAAAACTTTTACACAATATGAGGAAGCGATATGGTGATTAACTCTACATTATTAGCTAAAAGGCGGCCCTATGTTCCGCTGAGAACTGAACAATCAGACACATTAGCTCGAAAATCAGGTTTTTTGAATTATGACTCTATTGCAGCAAATGCTTGATGTGTGAATGGCAAAAACCTAAGTATTACGCAATTTCAAATATCCTACACATATGTATCTGTAGTCCTATAGAAGATAAGCTTCTGTTGAAATAAGACAAAAATAAGTTATTTCTTTTTTAATTTACCTTAAGCTTTTTGAGTTCTTACTTAACCCATTAAAGGCTGACCCCCGATTTCGTGGTCGGATTTTGATGAAATTTCACACATTTGATATTATGCGCATTTATATTGACATTGCGTTTTTTTATTTTTTACCTATCAAACCTTGGCCCCTAGACCATGGGTATTTTTCTACCCACTTCGCTATTAAAGAGTTCTAAAACACAAGATTTTTTGAAAACAAAAAAATGAAAAAACTTATTTATTGCATGCATTGATGTGAGTGTTGTGTGTTTATTTCACTATGTACGTAGAAAGCAAAGAAAAGGAAGAAGTACGGATGCCCATTTTCATAATAAGCCTGAATAACTTTAACGCGTTGCTCGTTACTGTGGAGGCAGGATCGCCATGTGGAGGCAAGATCGCCATGTGGAGGTTTTAATCTGGCAGGATTAATGTTAGCAAAGGCAGAATCGCCGTGTGGAGGATTCATATTTGTTTTCCCTATAACCCTTGGTTATTAAACAGCTGTCAGGGTTTCAGCCAGTGAATAGGCGTTAAAAAGAACTGCCGGAAAGATTGAGCCTCTCAAATTAAAACACAAGGCAAGTAATTGCCAATTTTTTAGTTGTTAATTTTCAAGTCTGATTTTATTTAAATTTACAAGTGCTTATATACTATGTTTTAGATTTTGGCTTAGCCGTTCTAACTTATCCTAATTATCGACAGAGCTATGTTTTTCTCTGTCGGTATTATGAAAATGTCAATATTAATCATTTAAATATTAGTGATTTACTCCCTGCAATTGTTCTTGCCCAATCAGAATGTTTTGAGTTTATAATGCACTCAATTACATTCTTCACTCAATTTAGATTGATCAGTTTTGTTTTTATATTTGTTGTCAGTCAGTTTGCCGTTATTTGATCTAGTAAAATACCCTACTCTGTTTTAGTTGGCATATGTAATTATCAGAGTGGTCTAAGGGTATGCGGTGGCAACTTATGAGGTACACTACATTACACCCAAAGGCTTGTTTTGCACAGTTTCATGCTGGCTTACCAAAAAACATTAAAAAGATAAAATTATCTCAGTAATCGAGCACGAGTGATATTTATTTCTTTATTTTCTACTAATAAATAGTTCATTTTACATAAAACAACGCATTTTTACTTGCCAACAAATTAAAGAAAATAATATGTGTTTTGAACCCTCTGATAGCGAAGTGGGTATTTAAATACCCATGTTATTGAATCAAAACTGTAGTCAACGTTATTGGCCCAACTTAGCTAATATTTTTTTCTAAAAGAGAGCACACCTAAGGCTATAAGTCACCAAGAGGGTTTTCCGATTTTCCACTCTCCCAATTTTCCAGAGCCGTTGTCGTTCTCTTTTTGCAAATATTTAAAATTGCTAACCTTTAAGCCGCTAACTTACCCAATTAGGGGGGGACAAATTTAGCTTAAAACATTTGTTTAAGTAGTCCTATCCTTTCTTTACATTTCTGTAAAAACCAATTTCCGATACCTATTACATGAAGTTAGCCAGAATTTTTTTACGAAGGCTCTGCTTTTGGGTATTTAAATACCCATCTGTACTTAATGGGTTAATATGATAAAAAACTCCTTAAATAAACCGTCAACAAAACTGAGGACACCAACATTGTAGTTTCGTATTCTACATAAGCTACTTTTCCATATTTTTTTCCATTTCAGAATTTAGTTGGGGACCTGTGCAACCCTTCTGAGGCTCTCATCTCAAAGCCACTGATTGTCAGCACATCTACGGGACGTTTCATTATCCGCAAACATTGACGCGTCCGGTAGCATTCAGCTCAGCTTCCCACATGCAGATAATAAATAACACTGCACCATGAAAATATGTTGGGACGGATTATAAATTCATTCATAATAAGTCAGAGAAATCAGTTTCAGAAGTTGTGATAATGATGTAAGTTTTAGCCATTGATGTTAGTAGCTGGTTGTGGCTCGATCAGATTTTATATCGACACATATGAAAAAATCTCCAAAATATTTGACTCTATAAGATTTCAAACTATACTTGGACATAAGTAAAGTGTTTTTTTTTTCTCTTTCAACTTTGCTGAAAAAGGTGGTCAATTAAGAGTACCTAAATAAGGAGGGCAGCGTTACTTAATTTTCAAGACAATAATAGGTCTCAAGTCTACAATACCTTTGTAAAACGAGTGACAAATTTGATTTTGCAGCGTATTCTAAACACATTATCGAAGCCAGAAAAAAATCAAATTATTTAAAATAAGCCGAGTTAATAAATTGGTATGATGTTTCTACAGATGGCATATTGGTATGCGGAATAAAAACTGGACATTTAACAGAATGAAACTAAAGGAGAATGCCAAGCAATTACACTTTGAACTTAATGAAAACAACCACAATTTCACTGCGAGTGCTGGTTGTCTTATACGATTTAAAAAACTTTGTGTCATTCGACTTATGAAAGCGACTGGAGAGAAACTGTATTACAGTTTGAATTAGCTTATCGTTCAAAATTAAAATAAAAGAGACAAATTTAAGAATTGCAGCTTTCCAAGAATCAGGTGTTAAATAACGACGAGCCAGTCTTAAACTGAAAGCTTTAGAAAAGATTGCTTCAGATACAAAGACGTAAACGCAACAAGTTATATCTTTGCATTTGAGCCAACGCTTTCCCAATGCGTCCAATGGCCAAAATCATATCCGCACTTATAACATATTTACTAGATGTCTCCTTAATAATCATTTTGAAAAATAATTCTATTCTTTAAAATTAAATTATTATGAAATATTTCTTTATTCTTTTTTGTTCCGTAATATATTTAATTGAGCCTGTGAACGGAAACATCAATGAAGCTTTTAAATGCTTTTAAAATAGACAAACCAACAGGACGCCATTTCTGTAAAAATTAAAAAGGTTAAACAGACACACAAATACACCCGAACACATGTATACGTTTAATTAATTTCCATTTTGGTACGAAATACATTATACGTTATTTATTTCACCAACTGTAGACTATTTATGCAGCCCAACACTTTCCTTAATTAAACAAAAGTGAAATAACAACTTTAACAACAAAAAAATAATTGTTTTAGTACTTGCAATGGCAACTTTTCTATAATGCCGCTTTTATGTGTTTGAAGGCAACAACAAAATCAAACGGATAGCTGATAGATACAATAAAATTTTATTGTCAAGCAATAAAGTACTTTTTTAAATTAATTTGTAATTTACCCAGTGCATAACATCCGACCAAAACCACTACTAACATTAACTTATCGTCAGGCAAGAAACACACACACATTTGCAAAATACTAATTAATATCGTAACAAATGCTTAGTTCAGCAAGCAGATATTACATGCCTTAACATTAATATCTCTTTAAATGTTTTTGAACTGATAAGTGCGCATTTGCAATACACATTTATCTCTTTAAATGCTATTTTACTTATAGTGGGGCTATTTTAACACGATTTATACTGAATTGAATTCATTAATTTCGCACAGATGTTAATAAGTGTAACAAAATCCTTAAACTTGTATTAGCGCGATGCAATTGTAAATTTCCTGCATCATAAAAACTACTTATTATATGCAGTGTACTATGTGTCATAAAGCCGAATTCGTGGCTAAGTTTATTTCGTTGAACTTGGTGTAAAGACTTCTGTTAATAAAATAAGCATTTTAAAAATGTTGGCTAATATTCCCTTTTTCTGGCTACAACCCTTATCACACAACACACAGTGTGAGATTTTGAATAAATAGGTCAACATTTTGTAAACAGTTAGTCCGATTTGAATAATATTAAAGGTGCAAATTAAGGACTTGCAGCTGAACTTAAGTTTTGAATACCAGCACATACCGGTAGGACCGCCATAGGATCCAAAATTAAAAACGATTCATGATACTTAATTTTAGCCCGATTTTGAAATATCACTGTTTTAGTTGATTTCTACAAAAAAGTAAGCGACATGCATATTTTTGACCTACCTTGGTGCAAATATAAGACTACACAGAAAAAATTATTTTTTTCAATTCAAACAAAAAATTTGTAGAATCAAACAATTTTTTGTCTGAAATAGGTCCTATAAACAAATTCGCATATTCAAACAATTTATTTGCATTATATTTATTGAAAAAAAACACCGATTTTTTCAAACAAATAATTCAACTGAATCAAACAAAAAGTTTACTGAAATTCATATAAATTTCAAACAAATAATTTTGCTGAATCAAACAAAAAAGTTTTTGCACAAGCAATGACGCGCACACAAGCAAGCACTGTTTGAGAATATGAATCAGAGCAGAGCGGCCGGCTGGCTTTTAGACACATTTTTTTGTTGGAATAACTTTTGAACGAAGTCTTATTTATACACACAATGTTTTTCTTCATCACTCACTGTTGCTGCATCCTTTCCTTTGCTAATGAAGAAGAAATGTAACCAAAAACGGCGGCAGACCGACTCGATATGTTTTTCGTCATCATTATATTTTTGTATTTGATCTATTTAAGCAAACAGTTTGAAAAAAATGAAAACGGGATTTCGTCTTTTTTAACAACTTTGAAACCAACAAAAATTTATTTGTTTCTTATAATGTTCTTGTGTTTCTGTTGTTTAAAAAGACTGAAACGTTTTTTTACCTGCTATTGTTTTTGTTGTTCTTTTACTACAAACTTCACGCTATTTTATCATTTTTCTTATTGCTGTACTTTTTTAAAGCGTCCAAAAATACACTGCATGTGTTTTTTCTTGTAGTTCTTATATTTCACATAAAGAAGTGTTGCTTACGATCAAATAAAAAAATTCAAAAAACGACAACATTAAGGAGCGTTAAATATTTCATACAAAATTATGAAAACTTGAAACCAATAACGCGTATATTATATTTATAAATAGTTGTCAACATTTTTGTTGGTTAAAATAAAAATCAAACAAAAATATTAATTGAATCAGTAAAAAAATTTGTAGAAATAAAAAAAATTTTCAAGCTCGGCCATAATTTTTTCTGTGTAAATTTATTATAATTTCTTATGAAGAACCAGCAAATTGGTCAATATTCTACAGAAAGAATTGTGAAAAAATCATTTGTTATTAACCCCAGTCCTCATACCCCCCTTAACCACTTAATAATCTTGATGCAACTCCGGATCTAGGAAGATAGTGCAAATATGCGAAGATTGACATCTTATCTACTGTCCTAGGTCAAGGCATTGAGGAGCAATGGGACTCCAAAGTCAAGACCACTTAGAACGTATATCCAGTACTTGGTGTGTTCTTATTGTAAATTTCTGAATTGACTTCATACTAAATCAAAAAATGTTTTTGTGTTGGTTATGTAAATGTATGTTTTAATTTTTATCTATACACGCAAAGAAAAAACATGTTTAAATATGGTCACCTCCAACAAAACTGTTTTTAAAGAAAATTTTAACCATATTATGTTTAATTTAACCATATTTTTGTCACCGACAACCATGTTATTGTTAAATTAGTTCCCTATCAAAAAACTACAGCCATATTATGGTTGCCTCTAAACATGTTATGGTAAAATATGACAGTAATTTGTTTTTAAATTGACAATAGTATTTTCCTCTTTTTCAGGAGCAACATGGTATGGTTGAAAACCAACCATGCTATTATAAGTGTTAAACATATTTTAGTTATTATTAACTATAATGTGTTCGGAGGCAACCATATTATGGTTGTGGCTTCTTGATGAAGGACTATTTTTTACATAATATGGTTGTCGTTGGCAATAATATGGTTAAATTATACATGATATGGTTAAAATTTTCTTTAAACATAGTAAATAATACTATTTAAACCATATTTAAACATATTTTTTCTCTGATTTAATAACTCGAGAACCAATCAACTGATTTTAAAACGAGTACATGCGTTGGAAAGGGGTACTTTCACTGATGGTTTATATAAAAACTCCCGAAAGGTGGCGCTGTTGTCGTGATATTTAAATTTTTTTATTGATATTTAAATTTTTTTTATTGATGGTAGATAGCGCTGGGGTCAAGTTATTAACAAAATTCTCCAGTACTTCATTTTTTATTTTTATTAAGAAAATCCCGAGCAGCGCCGGGACCAAACAGCTAGTAAAATTATAAAAATAACATTATTGTTATAATAATTATAATTTAAAGTATTTGAATTTTGGCCTCCTTAAGGCCTAACCATAATATGCATAACCTTGCTTAACCTACTGTCAAAAATTAACAAAAAGTCTCTCAAATGTATTAGAAAATCAAAAACAAAATAAAAAAAATTTGATTCCGTGCGAAATGTGCGGGTAGATTCGCGCTTTGCTTAAGCAAATTATAGTTTTATTAAACTCAGCAAAAAGTCTCCTTAAGTTCAATATGGTTTGCCTCATATAATTGACATGTATTCGCACATTTGCCTAAGCCAGCTTAAGCACATCACCGTTAATAAGCAAAGATAAATCCATATTTCTGTGACTTGATGCTAAAAGGGCCAATGTCAAAATTTTGCTATTTTGAGTTAATCGTTTCATTATGTGTATTATTTTACTCTCTTTTATTTTTCTGATAGCCAATGTATAAAAAACCTCATTAAACTGTTCTGGGTTAACTTAGACATTGGCTGATATAGAAAAATAAAAGACAGTACAATAATACACATAATGAAACGATTAACTCAAAACAGCAAAATGTTGACATTGGCCCTTTTAGCATCAAGCCACAGAAATATGGATTTATCTTTGTTTATTAATTTCATTAAAATTGGTTTGAAAGTTTTTGAGAGGCAGAAATTGCCCCTTACCTCCCCTTGTGGTCCTATTTTTGAAAAACTGTATAGCTTATGTATACATCTAGATATGGATCTATCTATGGTTTAAATTTCATTAAAATCGATTTAAGAGGCAGAAATTGACCCTATTCCCCGTCGTGGTCCTATTTTTTAAAAAAATGCATACCTTTTGTGTCCATCTATGTTTTAAATTTTATTAAAATCGGTTTGTTAGTTTCTAAGAGGAAGAAATTTCCCCCTATCTTCCCTCGTAGTCCTACAATTCGGCCCATTTTCAATTGGCTTGGTCCTTGTACCAATGAGGACCTATGTCCCAAATTTTATCAAATTATCTGCAAAATTGCGACCTGTACTTTGCGCACAAGGTTACATGGACAGCCAGCCAGCCTGCCAGCCTGCCAGCCAGCCAGCCGGACAACGTTAGTATACTTTAAGGTGCTTCTAGGACCAATATTTTACACACATCAGCACAAATGCATAATACCTTTTACACCATTGTGGTATGGGTATAATTACAGCTGGGTACAACCAGTTGTCTTAACCCATTAAAGACCGAACCCCGATTTCGTGGTACGATATTGATGAAATTTCACACATTTGATATTAAAGGCATTTATATTGACATTGCGTTTTTTTTTTCTTTTTACCTGTCAAACCTTGGCCCCTAGACCATGGGTATTTTTCTACCCACTTCGCTCTTAAAGAGTTCTAAAACACAAGATTTTTTGAAAACCAAAAATTAATAAATTCATTTATTGCATGCTTTGATGTGTGTGTTGTGTGCTTATTTCACTATGTACGTTGAATCTGTCCCAGCGGGAAAAGGAAGAAGTACGGATGCCTTCTAGAGGGCCTTTGTATTCCTTCTTTTGGATGAAAAGGATGGTTCAATTTTAAGGGCCGAAGTTGATTTTAATAAAACACCAATTATTTAGGAAGTTATTGTCATTTATTTTTATTATGAAAATATTGGTATAGTTCAGTCATGTATGGAACAAAATATCGGACAAAGAGAGAAGACCAACGGTGTCAAATCAAATGATCTTGGCGGCCAATTGACATCGCCACCACGTGAGATAGCAAGGCCATTGAATTCGTTGCGCAAAACAGCCATTGTTTCGTTAGGTGTGTGGCACCGTCCTGTTGAAAGCACATATCGTCACATCCATATCTTCCAATTCGGGCCATAAAAAGTTCGTAATCATCTCACGATAGCGAACACCATTCACAGTAACTGCCAGGCCGGCCTCATTTTGGAAAAAATACGGCCCGATGATGCCGCCAGCCCATAAGCCGTACCAAACAGTCACTCTTGTGAGCGCATTGGTTTTTCAACAATCACTCTTGGATTATCATTCGCCCAAATGCGGCAACTCTGCTTATTGCCGAATCCACTGAGGTGAAAATGTGCCTCATCACTGAATCACGAAGTGCACGATGTGCATTTTGATTTAAACGCCCATATTAATAATAAGCCATAATAAGGTGAGGTTCACATTCAACATTGGCCCTTTACAAGGCACTCTCATATCTTTTTACACACGTTGTCATTGCTCTCGCTTCTTTTGCAGTTACATAAGAATGGTAACGGGATCAAAAAAAAAAAATTCTTTTGCTTTTGCTTGTGCGAAAAAACATAACAAAAAATGTTACTCCTTCTCTTCTCTGTTGTCATAGAAGGGAATGTAGAATGTTTTATATTTTATACGAAAGAGCCGAGGCCTTCTTCTATGATAAGCCATATTATTCAGCTTGGCCGTTTTGGACAATATGGAGCAAAACTGAGTTTGGTTGTACAAAATGCAAATTTTAGCTACACCCAAAGGCTTGTTTTGCACATTTTCATGCTGGTGTCTCAAAAAACATTAAAAATATAAAATTATCTCTATAATCGACCACAGTTGTGATATTTATTTCTTTATTTTTTAATAATAAATAGTTTATTTTACATAAAACATCGCATTTTTACTTGCCAAAAATTAAAAAAAAAAACTATGTGTTTTGAACCCTCTGACAGCGAAGTGGGTATTTAAATACCCATGTCATTGAATCAAACCTGTGGTCAACGTTATTGGCCCAATTTAGCTAATATTTTTTTCTAAAGCAGAACTCACCTAAGGCTTTAAGTCACCAAGAGCGTTTTCCGATTTTTCACTCTCCCAATTTTCCAGAGCCGTTTTCGTTCACTTTTTCCAAATATTAAAAACTGCTAACTTGTAAGCCGCTAACTTACCCAATTAAAGGGGGCAAAATTTAATTTTAAAAATTTGTTTAAGTAGTCTTATCCTTTCTTTATCTATCTGTAAAAACCAATTTCCGATACCTCTTACCTGAAGTTAGCCAGAATTTTTCTACGAAGGCTCTGTTTTTGGGTATTTAAATACCCATCCGTCCTTAATGGGTTAATAACAACTCATCTGAGTTGAGTTGTGAAACGTAATAGGGGCCTAAAATTCCGCCGAATAAATTTTTTAAATTTTTTTTTATTGCCTAGCTCTAAATAAATTAAATAAAAGTGGCCCCACTAGCTTACGGAGAAAGGACACTGCAGCCTTCCCTTTTAGATGAGCGATAAACACCTAATAAGTGAACAGAACCCGTGAGGAAGAAAATTTTTGTCCGGCACTGGCAGGCCATAAAATAAAGTATTAGGATAAGATTTGATTAATTATTGCTAGTTATATTAAATATACGAAGGTTCAATAAATAAATAATGGTAAAAAAAGTATTAATTTATATAAATTTTATTTTTGTTGTTCTCAGCTAGCATCGCGCCTAAATGAGTCTTCTCAGATCATTCTTGATGATTTAATACTCATTTCTCACTTGAGCGATTCAAAAACGATTTTTACATAAATAATTGACGAACAAGTATTAAGATTGGCCAAAAAAGGAGCTCAAGTACAAGGTATTGTTATTAGAAATTTTTTGCTCAATTTGTAAACCCATATAACGTCAAACAAAAAAAAAAAAAAAAAAAAAAAAAAAATAAGGAACAAGATAAAAAAAAGCGCAAAAAATAAAATAAATTTGATTGAAATTACATTGGTAACTAATGACAACTCTCCCTAATGAACCTACGTTGTACTTATACTATCTACCATGCTAAAAACTTAATAAACAAAAACATAATATTCACTTAAAATCACATTAATGTACTTTAGGATTTTATTTGGCCATAATAAATATTAATTGTTTGCCCGTATCAATTTTCAGGTGTAAGGATACTATTTGTTTGAATAAGTTTCGGTACACTGTAAGGTATAACAATTTTTACATTCGTCTTGCAAAAAAAGAGCGCACAATGCAAATTGAAGATAACGTTTAATAACTAATGGCGATTTCTTTTCTGAAAAAAATATGTTACAGTATGTACATGTAACATTTTCTAATGTTACCTATAATCACTGGAAGTGTTACATGTTGTGCAATTTCAATAGAACACAATTAGCTGCTTTTATTTACAACTTTACACTTTCATAATTAATGTACTTCATGAGCGATTTTTAAAGCTATTTAAGCGGTTTCTGCACGCAATTATGGCTTGGAAACAAATATTGACATCACTAATGGCTTAAAAAAATTTAAATGATTATCATATAAATAGACTTTTTTTTTTATTTTAATGTGTAAATATATTTATATTTTTGGTTTTAAAATAATTTTTTTACAAAATTATGAGCTTTTGAATTATGACAAACAAAATAAAACATTGGTTGTACAAACAAAGTAGTAAGTACCAAAATTGTAAGACAGGGCAGTATGAACACCTTAAGTAAAAGTAAGGGTAAAACATGCAACATGTTTTGCACGTTTTTTATCAACATATTCACAAAAGAACTTTAAAATTTTTCCCACAGTTGTATTTTTTGTACAAACGAACACAAAAATATAGAACATGTAACATTAATGCAACATTTTTCTCAGAAAAGAAATCGCCATAAGTACAAACATCAGAGATGATAGAAAAAATTCTTTCGCTGTATTGGCAAGTGGCAGTGATAAATCAAAGATAGCGAATTTCGACTTAAGAGGGAAAACAAAATTTTGATTGAAATTTTTCATTTTGGTGACTTTACTCCGCAACGTGTTGATGACCATCTTTCACAAATTATTTATTATTTGCTCTGTAAAACTAAGTTCAAAAGATATTCATTCTTGTGAAAGAGATTATCACAATCTAATAAGCTGAAATGACGGCAAGCGATAACATAAAGAAATCTAAAATTTTTAATTATGCCGTATTAACAATTTTATACGTATGCTATCACAAATCCGAAAAGGTTGCCTAATGTTTACAGCTTTCCAACATTACTCAAAAATCTCCCTACATTTTATTGATTTCAAAAAAATCTGTCCTTTTTCCTCTACACTCATTCAATTATTACAGTAACTGATTGTGGGTTATTAAAATTTAATAAAACTATAGTTGTTTTACGAATAACTTAATTTTTTTTTACATTTATGTTTGTTTAAAAAAAAAAAAAACTTCCAAAAAATACTGTTTTTCCGTAGTTATTTAAGTATGTAGTTTGATCATTTGCCGGTTAAAATATATTTTTAAAAAGCAACAACTTTTAAATTTGCTGTGTGATAAATAAAAAATTTACAAATAAATGAAAAATTCTTTTAAATGAAATGTACATTAATTTCGTTTGAATTTAACTACCCAGTAAAAACTTAGCCTACTCTTTCAAAATGAATAGCTTCTTTAACTCATTATTTGGTAGCTTTCTGCTATAACTACATCTATAACTACTTTTTTCTGGATTTATTTAAGTAAAAAAAAATAATGGCTTACTTTTTAATGCGTTCATTTTGGGACATACCTTGTTAAAATCATTGGTTCTTTCAGTAGAATTGTAAGTAGTGCTCTTATGTTTTTCTGATTACTCAACACATTATTTTGTAGGCGAAGTTTTTACTGGGTACATAATATTTTGAATGTACGGCCAGTTTTTTTTAAGAAGAAACCGCCTACCAATAGGGAAATATACTGCATGTATTCATAGAATTGTTTTAAATTTAATAAAGGCTTAAAAAACAAATTTTTCATAAAAATTTAGCTTTATTAACCTTTGTTTAATTTAATGATCCTTTTTGAATACTGGGGTAAATCTTTAGTGATTTTAAATCACTTTTTAAACATAAGGGTATTGAATAAGAATTAACGGCGATACAAAATCAAATTATACCTAAAACTTTCGCAAAATTTGAAATTTTTTAACAGATATGTGAATATCGGGCCCAACTTATATAAAAATATTATCGGGTGATTTTTTAGCTATTATCTTTTTGGCAACACTGGTTTAAACAGCTGACGCACGTTTCGTGTTTTGTTTCACTGTCAAACATCTTCAGTTTGGTCTATAGTTTAACCATGAATCGTCTTACAAACGAACAACGCTTGCAAATTATTGAATTTTATTATCAAAATGCGTGCTCTGTTAAGAAAGTTCATCCACTTTTTTATCGAAAAATTGTGTTCAGCGACGAAGCTCATATTTGGCTCAATGGGTACGTTAATAAGCAGAATTGTCGATTTTGGTGTGAAGATCAGCCAGAAGCATTGCAAGAGCTACCAATGCATCCAGAAAAAGTCACAGTTTGGTGCGGTTTATGGGCTGGTGGCATCATTGGACCGTACTTCTTCAAAGATGATGCGAATCGTAACGTACCTGAGAATGTTGAGCGCTACCGTGAGATGATATCCAACTATTTTTTGCCCAAAATGCAAGAGCTTGACTTGCATGACATGAGGTTTCAACAAGACGGTGCCACATGCCACACAGCACGCTTAACAATGAACTTATTGAGAGGCGAGTTCGGTAAACATTTTATTTCACGTTCGAGACCGGTCAATTGGCCGCCTAGATCGTGCGATTTAACGCCTTTAGGCTATTTTTTGTGGGGCTATGTTAAAGCTCATGTCTATACACACATGCCCCCTTCAATTGACGCATTGGAAGACAACATTGAAGCATTTATTCATGAGATACCGGCCGAAATGTTGGAAAGAGTATGTCAAAATTGGACTTAGAGTATGGACCATTTGAGGCGCAGAAGCGGTCAACATTTGTATGAAATAATCTTCAAACATTAAATTATATGGACCGTACTATCGATTCAAATAAAGATTTCATGAATTTTTCTGAATTTTATGTGTTTTTTTCTTTTAAACTCTTAAAAAATCACCCATTATATTCCAAATAAGGTCTTTTGCACAGAAAAAATGTTCACCAAAATTTTTTCAATTAATTCAATAATGCTGTTTCAAACAATTTTTTTAATTGATCCAATTAATTTCCCTTAATTGAAAATTAAAAAAATTATAATGTTTGTGTATATTTTCAAATATGAAAACATACACACAAACTTTAAAATATTTAAAATTTAAAAAAAATTTTTTAATTGTTTCAATTAACTGTGTAGATTGAAAAAAATATTTTGATTTGTGTTAACGTTTTTTTTAGCTTCTTTTGCTGGTGAAACTAGATTGAAACTGAACAGCAAGAAAAGCTCAAAAAATCAGTACAGAATTTAATTAATAGTCCAAATTTCTAACAAATACGTTAATTGAAATTGGTTTTTAATTTTTTCTGTGTACGCAAAAAAAGGTTTAATAATACTCTGTGCTCAGCTTTTATAAAGATTGGTTTAGTATTTAAAGATCCCTTATAAATCCACGCCTAGAATATGTTTACAGACAAATAAAGCACTATTACATGTTTTATATGCGCACAATTCAAATTATACAAAACAAAGTTTAACGAAAAAAAAAAAAAATAAGTAACAAACATTTCATGGTTTTTATGTCATACACAAGTTTTTTAACTTAACAAACTTTGTAAGAATATGTCGTAAGGCAACTCTTAAGATTTTTTAAAAAGAGTTAGTTATTCTCTTCTCTGCAAAGTGTTTCTCTGTAAATTTAAAGAGCATGTGTATTTTGTTTGCTTTTCTGCAAAAGGAAGTGAGTGTGTATTTTGTGGGAAGTAAAGATAAGTATTGTTATTTTTAAGAGCTATTTTACAAATAATAGAAACACAACAATGAAATCCCGTTGCGTAAGGAATGGCAGCAGCACCAGTAACAACAACAAGCTTTTAATAAGTACGTGTATGTATGTCAGTGTGTATTTTATAGATAATATTGTAGTTGTTTGGAGTTACTCCAGCTCAATGGCAACTAGAAACAGTAGTACAATTTTTAATGTTACACTTGATGGTTGCTGGCCGAAATCCAACGGTAGAACTTGATTTTTGGTGTAGCAATTCTGCTAAAACAGACCCGAATTTGTTTTAATTTATGAGATGTAAAAACAACACATACAATTACGTTTGCTAAACAACATAAAAACGACAAACAACACTTTGTATGTTTTTTATCTTATAAGATTTTAAGTGTAGTGATGATGGTGTTTAATTGTGTTACAAAAACTAGTTTTGTTTTTATTGGTTGCATTAAAAAAGCAGTTTAAATATTTAAGGAATTTCTAAAAAAAGTGTTTAATGTTATTGAAAGAGTTAAAAGATGGAAATTAAAATGAGCAGCAGCAAAAATAGAATGTTATGCCATGCACAAGTAAATGAGTAACTTTAAGTGACCTTTATTTAAGGGAGCACAAAAAAAGGGAAGTAAGAAACATAACAAAAAAATAATACAATAGGCAAAATCGAAAAAAAAGAATTCAGTACAAAAGCAGTT
Organism: Pollenia angustigena; assembly: GCA_930367215.1. Classification (NCBI taxonomy): domain Eukaryota; kingdom Metazoa; phylum Arthropoda; class Insecta; order Diptera; family Polleniidae; genus Pollenia; species Pollenia angustigena. Next base: position 80,230,533 of record OV884059.1, read on the forward strand.
AAGTGTAAATTAAAGTGCTTAAATATAAAAAATAAAATTTCGATCAGTTTCTTAGCGAGAATAAAAATATGTTAAAACCGCACATCAAGTATCGGGCAATTCAACGCACATAAGCACACAAACAACAAATTAACTTAAAGGCTTAAAAAGTAATAACAACAACACTTAAATAACATCAATGCTAAAAAATAATAAAAAATATACGCAAACAACAACATCTGGTTGACTTGCTAATGGAGTACACACATTTTACTTGTGCGTGAAGTTATCAGAACTCCACTACAAACAAACAAAATATATTTACTTGGAAATAATTCAGCGTGTGCTTTTATAGACGTATAAGTGTCCTCACATGCGGGGCTCAAGTTAAAGTTACAGCACTAGAAATAACAACAGTTAGTTTATTGGTTGGTGCATTATAGTTGCTGTTGCAGCGGCTGCTGCTGTTTGTTGCCATTGTGCTAGTTGTTGTTATAAGTGCTGACTCAGGATACAGCATAAACGATAATAACACATAAACATCAGTATAAAAGCAATGACTGCAACAAACATAATTTAAAATCCAATACACGTTTCGTATTGTAGTGGCAGTTAAAAAAAACTACAAAAGGATTTTTAAAACCCAACATTAAATATTTAAAAAGAAGTAAAGGAATTTCCTATATAACGGTAAGTAAGATTTTTCGAATACTCTATACATTATAAGCAATTTTACAGTACATCCATAATATAAAGTAAGTAAGCATGTTACATTCGGCCACGAAGAAACTTAGATGCCCTTTACCATGACGCAAAATATAGTTGGCTTTAAAATATTTAAAAAAACTCTCTGCTTCAAAAACGGCAAAAGTTAATTAGTTTTATCACAAAAAGTGAACAAAAATTTACCACAACCATTGAGGCAACAAAACATGTTATAGTTAAATATGACAATAATTTGTTTTTAAATTAACAAAAGTATTTTCCTCTTTTTCAAGAGAAACAAGCTATGGTTGAAAACCAACCATGCTATTATAAATGTTAAACATATTTTTGTTATAATTAACCATTAAACGTTTGGAGGCAACCATAATATGGTTGGGCTTCTTTATGGAGGCCTCATTTACAAAAATATGTTTCGTTTTTTATTTATTTAATTCAATTCAATTACAAAAGTATGCAAAAGGAAATATTGCCTCAGCGCCAGTTGGCATTGTTGAGGCTAGTTGGCAAAACCTAATTCTAGTTATTATCCTTAGGGCCATTATTACAACTTGAAGTTAGCTAAAGTTAAGATTAAATTGACAGATAATAATGTGTTATCTGTCAAAAAGCGTCTGTTAACTGTCGGATAGCAGCTAACGCCAAGTTATAATAATGGCCCTTAGTAATATTATAATTTATATAAAATTAAGAGGAGAAAAAAAAATTAATTTTATTTAAGAATATAAAGGAAATTAACATGCGCATATACAAACAAAGGTATATCAGAAGCAGTAGTTTTATAACATATCGTAAATATTTGATATAAGAAATTCTTTTAGCAATTTTTTTGAAATTGAGGTAAGTTGTTAAATTCTTTAACATAATATGTTTAAGAGTTTCTTTAAAAATAGTTTTGTTGGAGGTGATCATATTTAAACATGTTTTTTCTCTGGGTGAAAGAAGGGACCGGAAACCCATTTTAAGGAAAATGTTTGGGAAAATTTGGTTTTAAAACACATTCGTAATCTAAACTATTTTTTATGAATACTGCATTTATACTCTAGACTGCGTTGGCTCTTGTTGGTTTGCCATCAAGAAAATAGGGGAAGGAAAAGCCTTCTTAACCCATATTATCCCAAGCGATCTTCTAGTCATCAGATTTAAATAAAAACTTTCAGATGATATGTTAATACCCTCCTTAACAATAATATTAATTGAAAAAAAAATTGGTCTTCCAAAATTTAAGTTATAGAACCGTTCCAAAAATGGAACAGTAGGACAATGTGCCACTGTCCCTTCTTAACAATTTTATTAAAAAAAAAAATAATAAAAACGAGTTTTATTTAGAAATGTTTATTAAAAATTATATGTAATTCCAAGTACTACATTTTTTTATAATATAGTTAAATAAAATTAATTCAGGTAAACAAAAAATAATTTTTTACTTAGTGTGAAAGATTGCAGAGCATTTCTGGTGCAAAGCAACATTGCACTTTTCACATTTCATTGTGGTATTTTTATGACACATTCCATAGCGACTTTGGCTATTGTTTTTTATTATATGATGCATTTTACCATCTAATCTTATACTCGTAGGAACCCTTTTGATGACTGCTAAAGAAGATCTAGGAATAGCATTATTGGTAGCGGAAGCCGAGTTAGGAGTTAAAGATTTTGTCAAAAGATATGTTGTTACAATGTATCTTGTAAAAGATAAAAAATCGTAGGAATCGATTTGCGCAAGTGGGGATATTTGATATAGTTGAAAAGCGTTGTTTATAGCCACATTAATTGGAAACATTATCAGCTGCCAGTACCACCTTTTCAAACGAATTGCAATCCGATAACAACCTACATTTTGGTCCAAACGATCCACTCCACCCATGAATCTATTGTAGTTTACAATACATCTAGGTTGATCAACAAACTTGTATTGCTTATCGCAATAACGTTTTACCTTTCCTATAGGCTCCGCACCACATTGGGTTGATGCAACAGTAACAATATTATTATCATTGTATCGCACAAGAGTAATACCGAACAATATGTCTGTGCACTCATCGTATGATCCTCTCGGAGTCTTCTTCATATCTTTTGGCTCTTTCAACGGTGCTTTTTCTACCCTGTTTGCTCTTATAATTCCTGTTGCATCATGGCCTAATTTCTTTATTTCATCTAGTAAACGTAAAGAAGTGAAATAGTTATCCATATAAATACTGTAATTTCCTTGCGGCAGTTTTGATAGTAGATCTAAAACCACGGAGCGGATGAGTATTTCCTGTACTTGCTCCTTGATAAAGCTCTCCATAAATCAAGTAGCCCAGACGAGTACAAATGGACCAAGCTTTATACCCAAATCTTATGGGTTTTCCATGAATATGCTGTTTTGCTCCATGCTTTCCATAATATGGAATCATAGACTCGTAAATGCTTAGGTCTTTATCACCAGGATAGTATTTTAGCCATCTTTCATTGCATAAGTTTCACAAGGGACGCACTTTGGCAAATCTGTCATGGGGATCTAGATTATTATTGTCTGCAACGTGAAAATAGCGCAACAGTTCTTCAAACTTGTTTCTTGGCATAGCAGAAGCGACACCCTGAAAATTACAGTCGACGCTTTGCTCCCAGTACATTCGATATCTTGCAACACTATTATATCCTGACAATAACAAAATACCAATAAAACGCTTTATTTCCTCAATAGTAACCCTGAAATTGTGATTTCCTTTTTGAATAGCATTTTTTTCAGTTTCGGAGCGAATAAGCTCAAAAACTTCTGCATCAAAGAAAAGCTCGAAAAACTTAATAGGATTGTCGATGTCCTCTAAAAAGTTAGGTGGGCCTTCAACTTTGTCGGGCTTTTCAGGTATATCTAAACGTATCCATTTTCTTGTAAGTGAGCATCTTTTCTTCTGTGGAGGCGGAATTAACACAGATGAACAAGTTGCTTCATTAGAATTATCTAAAGGCAAGTCATTTGAGTTGTATTCAACTACATTGATTCCACTCTGGGTTGATAATGTCGCCCGCACTTCTGCCTCCGACAAGAGTTGGTGTTTTGACAAATTATTTATATCATAAGACTTTTCATCACCACTATCTTCATCACTTTTATCGAAATTTTCCGGAGGTGTTATATATATAAATATCAGCAGAAAGTAAATCGTCATCTTCTTCGAGTTGCGAAATAATTTCATTTACAGATAATCTGTAACAAAAACGATAAAACTGTTGAGCAAAACAAGTACAAATACACAATTTTACCTAGTAAAGTTTTACTTTACTTTACATAGGTATATTGTCCTACTGTTCCAACGTTTAAACTTAAACACTTGAAAAGCCGAAACAATTTTATCGATATCTAAATATTAGTATTGAGATAAACACGGCCCCCATGTAAACATTTCTGTTTTTGCCATTATAAGGCCCACAACGAATGAGCTTAAAGCACGAAATATGGGTTAAATATCCTTGTTTACGTCTAAACTGAAGGCAACGATGTTTCCAGCCCTGGGGTCAAATTAGATTGACCTTTGACATCTTGCGGCGCCACCGTCAGCAAGAAGTTTATTTTAAGTTCATATTTCATTTTGTTTATGTACTTTCGTTAAGTTATTATATTAATTTTGAGAAAATGAAGTTGTTCTAGAAGAATTTTCGTTTAATCTTTGTACAACCGCCATACCAAAAAGTAGTTACTTTCTTGCGTGAAAAACTCAACATTATTAACCTTCAATAAAACTTTCAAGTTTATAACGTGTGAAGTCGAAGAAGGAAAGTAAGTGTTTTCATTTGAAGGAAACGTTTTTAGCTAGGGTAAAATCACCTTTTCATCTCTCTATTCTCATTTTTTTTTAGATTTCGATCGCTATTTTTGAAGCAGGCACCAAGTGCTTGGGTATCTGGTGTTATCGTAACAAAGGCGAATCTACCACTGAATACAGTCCATATCCTCCGCGGAACGTAGTGACGTTTTTGTCCATTTTAATTACTTAAAATTTACGCATTTCTCAATTCGTAAGTATTTAATTAGACGTTACTTTTTTTAAGCGAATTAAAAATCACAAATTTTTGTCTTCTTCGTGTTCTAGAAAAGGTAAAAACGTTTTCAATTTCGTAGGAATTGGGTTTCTGTAAGACACACGATTATCTTATCCGGTTCCCCCAACTAAGGGTTTTGGTTTTAGTAAGCAATCGAAAAAATAGGGTTTTGGCACGATGCAGGATGTTTAGGCGATGTGATAGCAAATAATGTTTAAATTAGTTAGTTTTTATAAAACCATCTAAATATAAATTGACAAAGGCAAAACAGTTAAGAGCACTTTAATCCTATGTATGTCAACCGATTTGAACAAAAACAAGTTAGAGTGCTATATTCGGATATGCCGAATCTTTGATACCCTCCACCGACAGTTCGAATGATTTAGGAGTAATATCTACATATATGATGTCTATTTATTATTATAATCTTTATAAAAATAGACATCTGCATTAAAATTGGTTTCGGTTTAGACCTATATTAAATTATTGACCGACAATCAGAAAGTTTAATGCTTTTTCTTTTAGCAATTTTAACTAGCTTGAGTAAAATATTATGATTCGTAACAGTTTAAGCCGAATGATTTTCAGGAGGGGAATTTATATTGGAGCCATGGTAAGCTATGAACTTATGCAGCGGTGAAATAAGTTTTAGCGTTTGCCGTGAATTTCCGAAGGCTGCTTAAAATGGATCTAAGTTTTATTTTGGATCGTATATCACAAAATTGCATAACATTTTTTCTGGCCATATGAAGTTAAGTTGAAAAAAATTTACCGCAAATTCTATATCTGCTACGATTTTAGGCGTAAAATAAATAATGCGCAGATCATCACGAAATTTATTAATGTGATTTCTAGTCATATACAACTGTGATGTACCAAATTTTGTTATGATAGCATTATTTTTTACGGTTTAAGGCGTACTAAACTGTTTTCCGGGAGTAGGGCTTATATGGGGTCTAAGGTAGTGCTGGGAAACTATCGATAGACTATCGATATTATCGATAGTCTTAAAATATCGAAAATATCGATAGGAAAAATATAAATATCGATATAATTATTTAAAACACAGCTATGAAGACATCTAACATCAGCTATACACACACAGTTTTTTGCCGCAAATTTTTACTTGCTATCATTAATTCGCGCTGAATTGCAGCAATGAATACAAACAACAAGAATGGCAAGTGGTATGGATTGCTTAGATATGCTTTTTACTGCTAATTATTGGCATTTATGTGGAAATTTATATATGTTCACATAGGGACTAAAATGCCAAATATTTTTGTAATGTTGTAAAAAAAATGCAATTGCAAGCATAGGATAAAACAATGAACGACCATAAGAGGATAAGTCCGCAAGATTGATTACCTTTTTGGGTTTAGAATTTAGAAAATTTTTTAAAGTTGCAATGGAATATCTTATAGTCGCTGTTACTTCGGTTCCTTCAGAAAGGTTTTTATCAATTTTTAAAAAACTGCCATCTAAAATAACGTGCGTATAACACACGTCTCACATTCAACAAAGTGATAAAAACAACGGACTGTAGCCTTATAAAAAAATAATTAAAGTTTTCCTGCACAAAAACAAACATTCATTCAGTAGTAATATCGATATATCGATAGTGAAAACTGAACTATCGATAAATATCGATAGTTGAAAATATCGAAAGTATCCCAGCACTAGTCTAAGGTAAATTATGGACCGATCTTCACGAAATTTCACAGTGTCATTTCTTGTCATATGAAACTGTGACCAGCCAAAATTTGTTATGATAGCGTTATTAATAATGGTTTTAGGCGTACTAGACTGTTTTTCAAGGGTAGTGCTTGTATGGGGCCTATGGTTAATTATGGACCGATCTAAAAGAAATTTTACAGCGTGATTAAATAAAACGAATCGTTGCAAAATCTTATATCATTCCGTGTATTGTTCCGCGAGTTATATTAGTTTTTGTAACAAAATTATCAATATTTTTTTTTTAGGTGGTGGTTCCACATTTTGATTCATAACTCTGATCCTACTGAACCGATTTTGCTGGATACCTACAAGCAATTTGACACCAACTGTGCTTATTTCTTTTGAGTTTTTCAAAAGTGAGCGTGTTTTCAACAGACGGACAGACAGACAGACGGAGATGGCTAAATCGACTTAGAATTACTCAAGGACCCCGAATATGTATACTTTATCGGGTCTGAGATGAATAATAGAAAAGTTTCACACGGAATGACAAACTTAGTATACCCTCTTCACAACTAATTGTGGTGGAGGGTATAAATACACTACTTGAAAGTTATTTGTTTACAAAAGTGCACAATATATATTTTATTAAAATCTGTTCAATATTTTTAGAGGTTTAAGCTTTCAAATGTAATCGATATTTTTTCAGAACAGGTTTTCGAATATTTCGACTATATAATTCTTATATATAAATCGCTGCAGGCAAACCAAAACTAAATGGGGAGAAAAAAGTATAAAAAAGGGGAAATACGGGAAATGAAATTTCTTTCGTTTACTTTTCCGTTCAGCATTTTTTAATTTTCTATAATATTGATCTTTGAAACACAATATAATAGGTGCAGGGTCCTGAGTGAATGAGAACCTATAAGATGAAATGTTGGTACTTTTTGTTTTTCATCTGGTACTTTTTGAATTTTTGTTAATATTCGACTCATAAACATAAAATTAAACATGCATGTGTAAGGTGGATCTTTTTGGTACTTTTATGTTACACATCTGGTATTTTGATACATTTTCGTTAGTATTAGACATATAAACATAAAATTAAAAATGCAATATCCTGAGTGGATAAGAAACTAAAAGAGAGACTTTTTAATACTTTTTCGTTTTTCAATTGATATCTCTGATATTTTTAATATTGAACTTACAAAAATAAATTAACTCACGTGGAAGATAACATATGAACCTTGAACTTAGATGTACTATGTTTTCTTCATATTAACATAAAAATTTATGGTCGAATTTTGACCATTAGGCAAACACTAGTTAAAATAATATCCCAGTATTGGGATTTTTGTATAAAAGTTATATAGGAAATGAAAAAATTAAACAAAAAAGGAGCATAGGTAGCCAATTTTGAATTGGAATTCTGTAGGCGATATGGAGAATATTTTCAAAGAAGCGCACCTACGCATGTAAAGTTGATAATCTACATTCATATACATTTCCTTTGTAGGGCAAATTTTCGACAGTTGTTGTGTCTTTTGTGTTAAGTGCCAATCTGCAAGTCCATGTAAACCTTTTTTGTGTAATATATGTATTTATGTTTAATGTATTAATGTATAAGACTAAAGCTTCATCGGCTGTGTATTTATTAAGTTCTTTGTCATCGGATTCAATGTCTTCACCGAGCTCGGTGGTTTTCTGTCGATTTTATGCCTATTGTTGAGGTAAAATTTTTAACTATCGTAGAAATTTCAATAAAAATGTCATAAACATATATTATTTTAGACCGAATCCAGTCGTATCACAAAAGTTTAAGTTTAGAACAGAAGCTTTTATTGGTCAACATTATATTTCTTACTAGCACTTTAAAATACAACAACAAATATAAAACACAATTACATGTCAAAAAAACATTTTTTAGTTAATACACACCTTTAGTTTTGATAATAAACTCTAATAGAATTTTACTGTCACCCTAACAAATTTTATTAAAACTTGCATATGATGTTAAAAAGGCGGCAAAATTGGCTGGTGCAATATATGCTGTGTTTGAAGCCTTACAGCTGTACGAATATTGAGAGCAAAACTAAATTGAAAAAGTCGATGATCTTTTAGATGTGTTATTAATTGATAGTAAAACTATTTTGGAGCAAAAATAAATTTTGAAATTTGAATTAATCGGAGCTACATTGACCATTTCTTCCACTGTGCAGCGGTTACCTCTCCGTTAACAATAGGGTACAGTATGATCTCTTCAGGGTCATCTCCAGGCTTTAGTATTTCCATTATTTCATTCAATTTCAATTTTTAACACAAACAAAATCCAAATACAGCAAAATATAAACTAACCCAATGTGCACAAAAACGGATGCGGATCCGTTATGGACCCGTTCCGGATCCGTAAAAAAGTTAGAAACGGAATCAGTGTAATCGCGATTTGACTGATCCCTTTCTGACCCGTTTCGGATCCGTAAAAAAGTTAAAAACAAACTTTTTTTAATATTCTATGAATTGTTTTTTATGTTTTTAATGTATTTTACTTTTATATGTTAATTTTAAATGAACTCACTGAATTGTTTTTACTTTACTATCAAATGACTGTGAATTTAATAATAATAATAAAAAAAAAATTAAAACAAAAAATTCATCACAATATTAAATCTTTTTTATTAAAAACACGCAGTGGATTCCGTTTTATTAAAATACACCGGTCCGCAACGGATCCTTATATGATGTCCGTAACGAGTCCGTAACGGATCCAAAAAACGGACATAAAATCCGTTTTTGAATCCTTTTTTTCGAGAGGAATTTCTCCCGCTTGGGGATCCGAAACGGATCAGTAACGGATTCCTTTACGGATAGAAAATACGAAGACGCGAATCCGTTACGGATCCGAAACGGATCCGTTTGGCACACTGGGTAAGTTACTACATATGTATGTATATGTACATAATATTATGCAGGTGACACTTGACAATCCAACCTTATTTTTTACTCAAACAAAATTTATGTTTCGACCATAATCATTCATATTATAAGGTTTAGTATCTTACAACAAATATAATACCGTTTCTTAGCCTTTTGACACTTTAACAAGAATCTATTTATCACACAAAAGAAAAACAAGAAAAAAGCTAAAACATTTAAGAGCTGTCAAAAAAGCTGACAAACACTTTTGAGTTGTCAAAAAAAAAACTTTAGGGTGTTAGCTTTGTCCAAAAAATTAATGTATTTTTAAAATAGTTTCATAGGCACGCTAAAGCAAATGGTTAATCTACGTCACCTATAGGTAACATTGTGAAATTCCATGTTAATCTTTTTTTCGGAAATAGGAATTTGATGACCTATGCCAATCCAAAGGTTATCGGGAGTTTTGATGGCTGCATTTTGTCACAGAACTTCTTATTATTTTTTAAACTCTTTTGTTCTTTGTGAATAAACTAGGCGGGTTATACATTTAAGACTATGTAAATAGAATATAATTCTCATTTTTTTTATGGAGGTTGGCCATATTTGTGCATCGATTGGGAGTACTTGGTACAATTTGATACTATAATCATTATTTGATTGTTGAGTCATTCTAAAATGAGCGTTGTTTTAAGTAACTTAGACGAACTAGACTAATGCCCGTAATTTCTACATATAGATATCTCGCAAATTTTAATACGTTTGTCTTACCTACTGGTTAAACAGTTAGTTCAAAAGATTAATAAAATTACAAATGTTCCTTATTTAAAAAAAAAAAAACTTAAAGGAAAAAACACGTAGGCAAGATTAACGTTGAAATTACCGAATCAGAGCTGTAAATAAATCATTCGTTTTTGATTTTAATTCTTTACGAATAAGCTTAATTTTGAATTAATTCTTTTCACAACAAAAAAAAAAAAAAAAAAAAAAAAAAAAAAACAATGAAATTTGAACAAATTTAAACGAATTAGGCAGAAATGAGCTTCAATTCGTTTCCAGTTTAAATGAATTTGCAGAATGAGTTGCATTTCGTTTTTAATTCAACTGAATCTGTAAAATGAATTGCAATTTGTTTCCAATTGAAATGAATTTGTTAAAGTAAATTGCAATTTATTTCCAACTGGTTTGAATTTGATTGATTTTGAATGCATTAAATGAATTAGAAATATGAATTGCGTTTCAAATGAACGAAATCAAAAATTGGTTGCAATCAATCAAATTCATGAGCAAAATATTCGTTTACTTATTACAATTTACTATTTTTACTACAACAGGAAGTTTTCAACTCAAAAAGTATACACATTTTTTCAATTCTTGTAAAAGTAGTAAGAATTTCGAAAATATATAGTTTTAAAGATTCAAATCTTTATAATTCGATTCAAAAATTTAATAAAAAAAATTCCACAATGTACACATATAAGATTGTTTAAACAAAAATGATTCTTAAACACATCTTATTTTCACACTATTTGATAAAAATAAGAATTGAAGGTCCATATTACGGTTCACAACTTAACTTTTACTGTAGAACTACTTACAAAATCAATTCATGTTAAATGAATTGGAAATTAATAGCAGTTCACTTTGAAAAATTCATTTGGATTAGAAAAAAATTGCAATTCATTCTACAAACTCATTTAAGTTGGAAACGAATTGCAATTTATTTGACAAATTCGTTAGGAAAAGAATAGCAGTTCATTTTTACGAAATTCATTTGAATTGACTCAAATTTCATTCAATTCAGTTTTGTGTGAAAACATTGAATTAGGAATTTTCTTACTCACTACATAAAGGATTCGCGAATTAATTCAAACATGAATGATTCATTTACAGTTCTGTACAGGATAGGTAAAGACAACTGCTAAGTACGAATACTACCTGATATTTGTTTGTAGAAATAAAGGCCATTAGTCGACTAGAAATAAATCAAGAACCTAGAATGAAAATTCAGTGGGTATTATTAGACTAATTGTTATATCCAAATAGTACAAATGGTTATAATTACAACCGAATTTAATACAGGGCAATACTGAATATTGGTCTTTGCAATTAATAATTTGATTTCGTCAATAAATTTTGTAATATAAATGTTAATTCATTTATTGCAGCTAATAATCGATTGCTAGTATAGTTTCAATTCGATTACAACAACTGAAAATATAATTATTTGGTATTCACAACCAAAAAAAAAGTTATATGTCCCAATTGTTTACTAAATTTTCTGTCAAAACATTAAATATAATAAAATAATTTTAATTTTATATTAAAATAAATAAGTTTGTGTTAAAAAATTGAAAATGTGCAAAAACTTAATAAATAGGGGTAAGTTATTTACGTATTTTTATAATTATGTACATTTGCACGTACATGTGTGTATGTATTATATTTCTTACAAATACACACATATATGTACCCACCTAGCATTTTCAATCAAAAGAATCAAATGGGAATCTCATGAAGAGCAATTTTTAATCGTAAAAGATTCCTCGCACGGGAGAAACTTTTACACAAGCTGATTCCTCTGCGAGATACTTCTACAACACAGCGAAAGACGCTTTTATCACAGTGCAAAAAAATTTGGGACATTGCCGCCAGCCTCAACACTTGTAACGCTAAATGAAACTAGAATGTACTTGAGCTAAAAAATAATTTCAGATGTCTTCTTTTCTTAGAATATATTATCCCTCTAACACTAATTTTAAGGAGTAATTTTTGTCCTTTTTTAACTTCCCAACAAAAGTATACTAAAACGACACTTTAGAGGTTTAAAAAGTTCCACGAATATTTTCTGCATCAAATTTTACTAGGGGTCTTCTAAGAACAAAACATCGTGCAGTGTATGTAAAACGGGTTTTCCAAATATCTGGCCTTGAAATTTTTGAATTTCTTGAAAACCCATTTTACATAAAGTGCATGAACTTTTTGTCTTAAAATTTGATGCAAAAAATATTCGTGGAACATTTTAACCCTCTAAAGTGCCTTTTTAGAATACTTTTGTTGGGAAGTTAAAAAAAGGGCAAAAATTACCCCTTAAAATGAGTTATAGAGAATTAATATATCCTAAGAAAAGAATCGCAATACGGTTTTACTGAAGACATCTGCAATTATTTTTTAGCTCAGAAGTACATTAAGTATATTTTTTTTGACTTATACCAAACGCCTATTCAAAAAATTCAAAAACTTTAAAGGCCCATATTTCGGGAACTAAAGCTAACTTTTCAAAACCCTTTGGCAGATTTGCTCTAATAATGTTCTAGTTTCATTTTGCGTTGCAAGTATTGATGCTGGTTTTTTTGTTGCACAGTGTATTGATCGTAGGCGAATTCGTTTGAGATTTCTGTAAAGATTTTCTAATGAGTGAATGAATGAATCTTATGAGACTATTGGAGGAATTCCCTTACAACTTGTAGAATGCTTACACATATAACTGAGTCACCTAAACAAGAGCATCAAGCTTCTTTTTCATACAATTTATACGAAACAAACCTTAAGATAAGGAATCCAACAACAATCCTGTTGGAAAATCTTATTTGGCAGATCCTTACGTCGGCTTGTTTAAATAAAATTGTATTAACAAGTGAATTTTCATGTTTTAAAAACGCCCTTATTTAGGTAGCTCAGTAATTGTTATATGACTCATAAGGAGATCCGCAAAAGGTTCATTCCAAGTTTAAAAGACAAGCGTGTCAGAAAATGTATAAAAAACGAATAAATAAAAAATTTTGATCATCAGAAGATTCTTTGAAGAGTTAGACAATCGTCTTACAAACATCTTATGCTATCTGGCAATATCTTAGACCTACATGTACATATTGTTTATATTTTGCTCCGCGTGTACATTGGTCAAACAAATATGTTATAAGTACATTAGATGAAAATCGCTGTTTTTTTTAGTGATTTTCATATTAATTTACAGCTTCAATCACTGTTCGTATTGTAAAAACCACATGTTAATTATTCTGTTTAACTTCAGACACTTGAACAAGACGACATTGAAGCCAAATATTGCTTTTGTTGGTACATTAAGGTATAAGATGTACAACTTTGGAAATCCGTTGGATGATGTGGAAAGCTGCATGTAGGTGTTTGTATAAAATTAAATAATTTGTTAACTATGTATACATAAAAATATTAATAAATAAATAGTTTTAACAAAAAATGGAGATTATGGGAATAATTTTGACTTTCTATCTAATAAATCGGGAAAATGGTTCATGTAACCGGTTAAAAAAATATATTGATAACGACAATCAAATCTCTTGTTATGAACACCAATTATGTGTTAATTCAGTTGCACCTATCATTTATTCGGGTATAAGCACAATTTTGTTTCTAATAATCATACTTACAACTAACAATTTCTGTTGTTATGACTGATTGTGTACTAAAATTCAAATGTTGCTATCAAAAATATTATGCCAAGCAACGAAATTTTCAGTAATTGTAACCGAATTGTGTGATAGTACATGCAACCGACGAAATTCGATTGGCGCCAAATTCGGTTGTGATTACGAATCTGTTTTCTCTGTGTAAAGAACACTGGATAGCAGCTAAGAGAGTTTTACGTTACTTGAAAGGTACTCAAAATATTGGCTTACATTATAAAGGAACAAATGAGCAATTAATTGGCTATGCCGATGCAGAATGGGAAGCTAATATAGATGACCGAAGATCATATACGGGATATATTTTCAGATTAGCTAATGCTGCTATAAGTTGGGACTCAAGAAAACAAAGAACTGTAGCAATGTCGACAACCGAAGCAGAATACATGTCGCTCTCAGAATCCACAAAAGAAGTTATACATTAAGAAGGTTTTTGAAAGAAATTTTGGGTAAACAAAATACAATCTTAATTTATAACGACAATCAAGGAGCTGGGCTATTGAGTAAGAACCCAATATTTCACAAAAGAACAAAACATATGGATATGCGTCATCATTTTGTTCGTGAAAACCAAACCAGCGGAAACATTAAAAGTGAATATTTACCTACTGCTGACATGCCTGCTGACATTTTAACAAAAGGTTTGCCAAGTTCAAAACATAACAATTGTATTGTTGAAATGGGTTTGGTATATATTGCTTAATGATTATTGTAAAGCATTGATGTCAAATTTATTCAATTTCATAGCACAATTGTGCTAGCTCAAAAATCACACACATTCTTACGCTCTTTCATTTAGTCCACGAGAGTACACAATTCAGTCGTCGATTATCAAGCGATGAGTGCAGATGCGGCGGATGCTTACGTATTTTTTTTTACTTTAATTAAGAATTCTTGTCTCTTTATTCACTAATACTAATATAAAGCAATACAAGCACAATTTTCATTTTTGACATCACTGTTGTAAAGTAATAATTCAGGGGAAGTGTTGTATATTGTAATGAATATACTACTTTACTGAAAATACTTCATTTATGGAAAAGTATGTTTTGATTTTTTATGTCTGTTAATTTTTTTTTGTTATGTGAAAATTTTTTATTATTCTTAAAATAAAATTTGTACAAAAATACATATTATTGTGTGTCCGTTATATTTACCATACGTTATACGTATGTACCATATGATCCTTCCGTATGTTTAGTGCCTATAATAAGTTAATTTCTAGAAAAAAATTTTATATAAATAAATATTCGACGGGTGGCCGATATAAGACCTAACCAATGCTGTTAGTGCTAGTCTTGGGGTATCGGTGCTTTAATACGCATTTTTCAGAGGACGATATATTTGCTGCGTCAAAACAATTCATTGTTGACAAAAATATAAATATTTTATAATTTTAAGGCAGTATTGTGAACTGCTTGCATCCAATATAAACAAGCAAACAAATTTAATTGTATTACAAAAATATAAAAGTTAAATACGTATAACATTTAATATATTTATCTGTCTACGTGCATGCTGTTGCAAAGTGTCGTACGATTACTATATTTATAATATACTTTTGTTAAACCTTTATAAAGAAGTATTTTTTTTTTCAAATCTATTGTTTGTTTAACAACAAGGAACCCATAATTTAAGTCTATTTATGTTCATATTGTCAGTTACTGAAGAACAGATTTATTTTTGAGACACATTTTCGCTTAAAATAAATAGCCTTTACTTAACTTTTGCCTTATCTAAAAACTTTGGCTATGAAGTTCTTCTCCAACTTAAAAAAAATGGGTTAGTTTTTCTTTATCCTTAGATCTAAATACTTTTTAGGTATAAACAATGGCAACACCTCGTAGCAGTTTCATGTAAAATCTCTGGTTTTCTGATTGTTGGTTCGTACTTTGCTATCGTTTATCCTTGAATTTAATGCCAAAATACAAAAGAAATAAAAAGTGTTTGAAGATAAAAACTTAATTGGTATTTTTGTGCAAAAAAATTGTGCTGTGATTGGATTATTCTTAAAACCGAAAGTAAACAAAAAAAGCAAACTTCCGTGTAAAGTGTGTGGTTAAATGTCCAAAGGCCATTACAATAGATATTGTTGTCTAGGTTACGTTTGGTAAAACCTGAGAAGTATTTTCACTCCAATAAATCTAAAAATCGAGCAGCATGGGAGGATAAATATTAAGAGTTTTTATATAGTTTTTTGTTAATACAGGGGTTTGATTTGAAGTCAATATCTTTAAAATCAAACCAATAATTCAACAATTCTTAAATATTTTTATTGGAAATTGTCAAAAATTACTACCGGTTTTAAAAAAAATTATTTAAAAACTGTTGAATTTGATATTTTTTCACGTTTATTTAACAAGCCTTAAGTAATCAAAGCTCTTATAGAGATATACTAGTAAGATCTATCAGAAAGGTTATATAACAGTTTTATTATTAATCGTAATTGCTGAATTTATTGCGTTAACGAATACCATTTCTATGAGACAATGCAGGAGCGCATGCAATGTTTAAATTAGAAAAGAATTCCTAACGGAAATTTATACTTAAAGTTTGATTTATGATAAGCCTTTTATTGGCAATATACAGATCTTTTCAAACCAAACACGTAAAAGCGTTATTTGGCTGTGCCGAATCTTTGACATCACCCTCAACCAAATGAAGGAATATTTTAGCAGTTTGCTTCATAAAGGAACTTTGATATATTTAGAACCAATCTTAATAAAACCTGAGCTCTAAATATAATAAGTCTTTGTTTTAGGCGTAATAAAGTCTTTTTCTAGTGAACGCTTTTGATGGGACCTATGTTAAGTTTTAGGCCGACAATCTCAAAGATTTATGATTTCATTTTTAGCAGTGTTCAAAAATAAACAGAACATTATTACGAGTAAGACTCACAGTTAGTATGGGTTCACACTGTGAAAGTTTTCTCTCTAAACTGCATAGTTTATTAATGCAAAGGTTGCGAATTATAGCATATTCAATTCCCTCTCACCAATAAACTCAGACCTCTGAAAAAAACTTTTAAAGTGTGAAACCAGACTTATTTAATTTCAATTTGCTAGTTGAAAAAACCGACAAGCGTGGCACCCGGTGGGTAAACCTAATTCAAGTACGCTGCATCCAATGGTACTGGCCGTTTTTTAGGTTAGCTATTGTCTTCGAGATATACCGTTATTTCGGAAATGGAGAGGTTGCACAACATATATTCACGTACCTCGAAAAAGGTTTATTTTATTGAACATCTAAAAATCCGAAAATCCACAATAGAATCTCCTTTAATTCAGGCTAGTTTGTGCAGTCGTCTTAGTGATATTATTTTTCTTAGCAAAATTTTAAAACTTTTGTTTATTTTAAATATCATAAAAATTGCAAAACAAGCCCTGAATGATTAAAATCTGTCCACAACTTATGATTTAATTCCAAATGGATCATTTTAGCTTTTATAATAACCAGACTAAACTTCAAAAATTTAGTTTTTAGTAGTTCTTGTAAAAGAGTTATCAATTTTTTTGCTTAAATCCGTAACTTTTTTCTATTTGACCGATTGTGCTGGATTTTTATCCGAGTCTGTTGAGGTGAACTAGCCTGTTCAAGAGAACTAGAAACAGTTGCTTATTTCGGTTCAGTCCCTCGTAATAAGAATTACTCAAGGACACAGAATTAATTATATACCTCATGGGGTTTCAGGTAAATTATCAAAAAGTTTCACACGGAATAAAAAACTTGGTTAACCCTCTCTCACCACTAGTGGTGAAAGGTAGAAAATGGAAAATCCTCTTGTTTGACATTTAACCCTAACAACTTTATTAAAAAACATTGAAACATATTATTTTAAGAACTTTTTGTAATCTATTTCAATATTTTTCAATAGACTTCATAACTTAACAACACAAGAGAATACATTATTTTCACATTAAACACAAATATAAGAATTTAAAAAGAAAGCTGAAAGATCCCTTTTCATTATTTCTCAATTTAAATATTTTGAGCTTAAATGAACACAAAACTAAAATATTCATTTTCTCTTCTGTAAAGCTAAGATCCCACTATCGGCGCAATGTACCAATTTTTGGCGTATTTCATGTGCCGATAGTGTGAACGGTCAAAATGTTTTAATATGCGACAATCTGTGCCGAAATTGTGCTGTGCGAAAATGTGTGGGCAATCAAAATAAACCTAGATGCGCCGATAATGTGAACACTATTTTGCACAATGTGGAGCAATCAAACTGTTTAATATGTACCGATTTTTATCGGCCACTTGTGTGCCGATCACAGTCGCCAATCAGCGCCGATACAACGGATGGCAAAACGAAATTTTTAAATTGCACAAACTGGCTACTAAAATTTAACTTTTTTGAGCTTAATTGTACCAAAATTACATTTGTTTCATCTATTATTTATGTATTGAAACGTTAAAAAGTACATTTGTACTACTAAATGAAAGAAAACAATCCGCTTTAACCAAAACATTGCAGTTGTATCGATGTTGCCATCCCTGGTTTGTAAACTTCTGTTTACAAAACAACAATGACAAAAAAAAAAAGAACAAGTGCAGTAAGTTTGAATGAAATTGAATATATTTTTTATTATACATACATATATTAATATATTATTTAAAATTGTTAGGAAACATAATTTAATATTCGGACGGAGAATTTTGCGAAAATCTAAAGTAAAATTATGTTTGCCAACAAGTAAGTAAACAAAAACATTTGATTTAATTTGCCCAAATAGCACGATAGTGTGACCACATTGTACCGATTATTGTCGCAATTGAGTTTTAGCCGATATGAACCGAAAAAAATTGTCACAATGTGCGACGATAATGGGACCACCCAAAAATAAATTGTGCAATGTTTTTAAATGTGCGCCGATGTAGCACGATAAAAATCGTCACAGATTGTGCTATTTGAGCCGATAGTGGGATCTTAGCTTAAGAATATATTAAAAGGTAATAACAAACAAAAAATGTCAACATAAACACCTTGACTATACTTAAAATAAATAAAATTTGGATAAAACCCAGTATACAAATAAAGAACAAAAAAGAAAACAAACTTTAGGCTAGTTTCGAGTATCTTAATTAATCAAGAGTTTTGTTAGACTTAAAAATCTAAATAAACAATACTTTTTAAGTTTTGTATATTCTTTATAAAGAACTCCCCCTGCTAATTCTTTGAAATGCCAAAGAAAAAATATAACACTTATTATGCTATCCACGCGTTGTCCCACATTAAACAACATTGACCTTTACACAGGCCAAATAAGATTATAGGCTATAAAAAAAGAAAAAAATCTTAAAATATTCTCAATTTAAAGAAAAATCAGAAACTATAAAAAATAATTATAACAGTCATACAGACATATTGGCTCAAATCGAGTACTTTCTGAATTTAACGCCAAACACAACTAATATACATACATACACATACGAACTAAGACCCACATTGGAACAAGCAATTTATATGGTAGACATAAAACTGTGCCGTTGTGTTAGTTTATGTTTAGTGCTCTTACACTAGTGGCCTATTATTGCATGATTGCTTGTGTCGTAAACTTTACAGTTAAATTGTTCAATAGCACAGTAGGACAAATTTTAACAAAAATTTGAAATAAAACAGCTTATAAAAAATAAAGCAATTAACAGACGTAGAAAATTTTGTTTTAGGAGGTTAGTTGCGTTGTACAATTAAAAGCAGATTTGACATATTTTCGATACAAAATAAATTTAACCCTCGACGAATTAAATTGACCACTTTTGCAGCAAAAGTAATAGCTCTGGATTTGATCTATTAACTCCGAAATTGGCTGCCTCAGCGTTTTTTGATGAACGTATCGACACCAAAACTTTGCACTTAATGACAAAAAAACTTGCAGATACTCCACGTAGCGATTATGAAGTAGCAAATGTAACTTTAACAGAAGAAAACTTTAGAAATAAAAAATTCAATAATTCATTTCAAAAGCCAGTCTTACTTTTTTTGCAATATTTCAATCGATTTTTTAAAAATAGATCCAGAGAATTAGAAAGCCAACAAGTCATTTCAAGAGGCAAAGAAAAAAGTTCAACAACTACAAGTGGTAAATGATGTGGCAGAACGAGGTGTGACTTTGGCTAATACTGTCACAACTTCTGAAACTGATTACCAGAATTTATTGCAATGTATACTGCATCACAAGAACCTCAATAAATGATTTTTCACAGAGCAAGATTGGTAACTGGCAAACAGCTTATAATAACATATACTGGGTATAAAGATAAAAACAAATTTAAAAATTGTTTATTCATATTAATAAGAATTAATTTGTCTTTCAAACTGCATCATTAGTTTTTTTCGTTTTTATTTAAAATTAAAAAGTTGTAAAGCGTTATTACAAAATGTTTAAAAAAAATTACGAAAAATTGAAATTAAGGGGATCTAAATGAGTAAACTCATCACAAAAACTTATAATTTTTTCACACGGGAATAAAGCTTGGAGTGAAGAAACTCGTGGTATTAGACAACTTATGAGTAAAGTTAAAAAAAGGCCGAAAACTCCTTTTTTTTATGAAAACTCCATTTGCTCGACCTCAAAACCTATGCCGAAAATTCTTAAAAAAAAACCAAAAATACTTTACCCTATAAGCTTTTAAATTTTAATTGAGCACCTAAGAGAATCAGAAAGAAAAAAATTTTTGGGACACCCTAATGTACATATGCCTGTAAATAAAAACCTTTTTGAAAACTTTTGAAATAGCAATCTACAAAAAAACATACTCATAGTGATAATTTGTTAAACTATATCAGAAATGTGCCCTAATAAACACTACAACACTATTTTCTTTTAATGTATAATCACACACATACAAAAAAATATTTACCCCCCCCCCCCCACAAACAAACAAACATTAATTTTAACTCTTGAGAATAAATCTTTCTTTAAATTAAATATGACTGAACACAAACATGATACAAGTAGATGTTGTTTTCAAAATTTTTACACTGAAAAAGTCCTTTAAAAACAAAACTTTGGTTTTGACTGAGTATGTCCTTGAAGATAACGCCTTAAGATGAAAAAGTCTTAAAATTAAAAAAAAACTGTTTTAAAAATTTCAAATGCCTTTAAGCTTTTAAATGATTGATACAAACCAAAAATTTTCTTTTTAACAAATTACCAAACATAAAATAAATAAATTGATAAAATTTAAAGTAACTAATAATATAAAAACTTAATTCCGATTCTAATTTCTTAAGATTTAAAATCTTAACTCTCATATGCCATAAAATGTTGGTCAGTTTTACTAAGAATGACCGACTTTATTAAAATTTACATAAAAGAGTGCAATGTTAACCACCTTAAGTTGAGCATATGAAATGTCTTCTTCAACAGTGTTTGCCATAGCGACGCTATTCAAACGAAATAAACGAGCTTTGTGGTTGGAAGTATCGAATATTGGTTTGAAATCCTCAAATATTCCTAAGTGGTTAACAATTTATACTTTACTTAACACATGTGTGCAAAATACATTTTAAATAGAAGAGTGTTTAAAATAACTGCAAAAGAGTATGGTACAAAAAGCAAATGTAAGACAGCAAACTAAAACCGACAAAGATCACTGCAATATTTTAGAAAAAAAAAACATTTATTTTTTAAAAACTAAACTTTTTTTAAGAGTGAGTACTAAATGGCATTATACTATTTGGCTCCACAAAGAGATGCAAACTTTTTGAAATCGACAAAACATGTGATATGGTAGCATACGTCGAATTAATGTATCGATTTCATATTCCATTTTGTTTCAAATAAAGTGTTTTTACCATGTGATGATTTCGATAATGCCAGTTTAAATTCGATTTTAAATCTTCTTATTTTATATTACCGAAAAGCGATGATATGTACCAACAATTTAAGTAAAACGTTGTTAAAAATAGTAAAAAGCTATTTTTTATTTCCCTCATATGTCTGCAGGGGAACGCATAAGAGTAATCTCCAAGAAAATACTTTAATTTAGTTCATGGAAACTGATCCTGATGTTTTAATAATAGATACATATGCAAGTTAGTACATACATAAAAAGCATCGTAAAATAATCCGGTGTTTTCCTTTTAGATACAATCACGCATTACATTTACGAGCAGGTTCTATGGTTGATTCTTAAATTAACGTTATATAAAGACCCGGGATCTAATCACCGCATTCGATACTATCATATCGAATAAACTATCGTTTTTTTTTGCATACGATAGACACTGACGTATCGAATGAAAACTCAAGAAATGTAATGTCGAGATACTCGATATCGAATGCTTTTATTTCAAATTCAATACATTCCATTCGATATCGAGTGTCATGATACCAAAATAAATAATTCCGATCAATTTTGCTCCATATCGTATGCGGTGATTAGACCCTTGTTCATTAGTGTAATATTGAATTGAATTGATGGACATACCTAATTATTTTGCGGTGCTTTTTGACTGCATAACTTTTCGCAAAAGCACCTTATCATGCTCCATCATAAATTAATGTACTGCGTTTTTGCCATTTGCTTGCACATCATCATCTTTACCAAAAAAAATCATTATTCGGCCTTATAAATTTTAGGTGTGGCGTGACTGGAAAGTCTGTCTGCAACTAACAATATTAACTGGAGGAAGTTCTTATGATCAAATATATATTAAAAAAAAGAGGAAGCGGTTAGTTCAATATGTGGACTATACACTTGGGTCGACGGAATAAAATTGCAACGGCATTAAAAGCTTGGTTTAACAAATGATCCATTAAGACCAAAAACTAACTTGGCAAAAGAAATTAAATTATGTCTATAACATCCCCAGTGCATCTAAGAGATCTGCCAGATAATTTCAACGAAAGGATGAATATATAAAATAATATTTAAAGCAATATTTGTTGATTAAATTTATGAAATTAAAATTGATAAAAATAAAATTTTCTTTAAATATTTTACAAATTTCATACAAATGTTGTATTAAAAAGTTGTGATATATGGAAACGAAACAAGAACATGAAATCGATCTAAATCTATCACAGGTAAGGCTATTTAAAAAATGATTTACTTTTTAAATCGATCGAGTTTCATCACATACCTGAATATCTTCTATACTTTTATAATAAAGAGGTAATGTATGCATGTTTGTTTGTAGGACGCAATCTCCGTAATCGCTGCGCCATTCTTTTGGAAACTTTAATACTGCTGACGGTCTGGGAAATTTCAACTCAACTGTCACCTCTTATACAAAGACACTATAGATTTATATAGTACATATGGAGAACGAAAAGAGCTAAATTTTCCAGATTTAGTACAAGAATCAACGTCATCAATGCACAACGGGATTGGAGAAGTGGGCAGAAGGAAAACAAATATGTTAAAACTTAATAAATACAAAATTTAGTAAATTAAAAAATCTGATTCAAAAGATTTATAAATAAGGACATAAACATACATATTAAAATACAGTTAATAATAAGTTCTCCTTCTGTTGGGACAACTGACACACAATTTTCGTAGGGATACTTTTCCTATAACAAACTTTTGGTAAGCAATAATTCATTAAATTTGTATACTTATGAATAGCTGATTCCACACGCAGAGAAAAATATGGTTAGGAATGGTTACGGCAACTACACTATGTTTATTGTAACAATATATTGTTGTCGTACACAAAAAAATTGTTATTTTTATTAAATATCAGCAATTTTAAAGTTACTGTAAACATATCAATTCGTATCGCAATTATAAATTTGAGTATTGTTGACTGAAAAATAATTATGTTTCTAACAACTAAATAATGATAACTCTGAAAACATATTATATTACTCACAACTATTTCATGATATTTAATAGTCATAACATGATAACTTTCTATACGTATAGTCATAGTATGCTTAAGAAGCAATCAAAATATGTTTACTCTTAAATTTTATGTAAGCGCCAGTTCTCAAATAATTTTGAATTAGTTGTGTCGTTTGTTTTAAATACGCCTATGGAATTTTGTGAATTATTTTGAGTCAGTTGTTAAACAGTTTTAAATTAATACTCATTAAAAACAAAGAAGTGTAAAGAAATAAAAAAAAATAGAATCTTGGAATTTATTTCTCATGGTGAGTAACATTTATTACATAAATTGTCATATTATTCGAATGTGTATTCTAAGTTAAATTACAATCCCCAAAAGCTTTTATACTTTAAAAGTATTATTCCTTCAATATTTTCCAGGAATATTTTCTATGCACTATCATTAAAGTATTAAAGCTTTTGAGGATTGTTATTTGACTTAGAATATACATTCAAATAATATGAAAATTATTTACATTAAAAAGTCCCACAAAATAAAAAATCGATGCAAAAAAATTTCAATTTATTTATATTGTTGTGACAGCGCCACTGTATTCTAATATGATTACTTCTAAGTTTATTATGTTTAACATGATCATAATATGATTACTTCTTATCTTATTATGATAACAATGCAATAATATGTTTACTTCGTAACTAATTATGATTAACATGAAAATAATATGATTACTTCTTATCTTATTATGATTAACATGATAAGAATATAATTAAGGGAAAAATATTATGATGTAATATAACGAATATATTTGGTCATAATATGATTCAATAAAAATCGCAATATGGTGACTACAATCATAATTCTCATCATAATAAGTTGCTTTAAGTATATGTTTACTACAACCATGTTTTTGCACACACTACTAGAATATTTCGTATCTTCCAAATACACGTTTCACTTAAGGTCAAGAATGAATTCAGCAAGTGGAAATGTTGCTGTCATTATGAATCTGGCCTTAAAGTTTAAAACTACATTCCTACAAAACTGAAAAATAGTCCTAAGCATTTTTTACTTATTGCCACATAAGTATAAAATATTTATATCTTCGGTTTATTACCCATATTTATAAAGTAGACTTTTTGTAAGTTTAAAATTTTTTTTAATGTTGTATTTTAAAATTAACATTCAATCCCACGTTGCCACACGTTAACGTTCGCATAGAAAATAACATTGAAAACAAAAACCAAATTTAGAAATGTAATTTTCTATGCGAACGTTAACGTGTGACATCGTGGGATTGGCTGTAAATCTACTCCAAACGTATTATACTATCGCTTTGTTGACATTATATTTGACTCGTCCCTCAATTTCTTTTTCACATATTCATAATTACTTTATTTTTTTAATTCAATTATCGTTTTTAGGCCTGTGTATTTAACAAAAAGGAATCCTCATATTGCGTGCACAGAGTATGATTAATACTCATCAATTAATTATTCAGTATACGCACCGAATCAGCAAACAGACTAAAAAGTATGCAATGCTTTTTGTTATGCAACTTTTTTCAAGCTATAAGCGTATGAGTAATATTTGTTTTTATTAAAACTGTTATAAAGTGTACTTATACCAGCGGCCATCACAAAGAGAGACAGTTAAAAATGTGTATGTAGTGGTGAGTGCAAAGAGAGGAAAATAAATTTACTCGTTTGAGACATTAACTACACAGAAAAAATTATTAGTAGTTTTTTATCAATTAAAAAAATTATTGTAAAAGTAATAAAACTTAATTAATGTGATAATTGAATCAATTATTTTTTTTTTGTTGAACGAAAATTAAAAATATAATTTTGATTTAATTAACATTTTAGTTGTTTTGAAATAAATTTTGAATTAAAATAATAATCAAATAACAAAATATTATTTCGTTTGAAATAAAATAATTTAAACTTGTGAAATTGTTTTTGGAAATTGTCAAAATCAATCAACACATTGTTTGAAATGCCAAAGTTTTTTGATAATTTTTTTAATTAAAATTAAAAATATCATTTATTGAAAAAAAAAATGTTCAAAATATTAAATTTTTACAATTTTTAGTAATCAATATAATCATTTTGGTAATAGGTGCAAAATCAACAAATGGGTTGCTTGATTCTATGAATTTGGTATGAAATTGGTGATTAGAGAAAATTTTTAATTTTTTCTGTGTATGTGTTTTGTTCTTGTTTTTTTAAATTATGGCTTTTTACAATTGTTTCGTTAAACTTCGTGTTGTGTGTGTGTGAAATTGACGAAAAGTGCTCGGCCCCCGGGGGCATAGCGTGATGATCGCTGACTTATACACACCTTAAGGGCATAGTAGACCACACAAAATGCTTGGCAAACACACACACATTGTTTTCGTTTAGGGTTTGCCAATAAACAGCACAAATATTCTCCGCACAAACATTAATTTTAATTTTTGTTTTATTTCAATGAATGCAGATGCCAATAGTGCTGCGGCAATTTTGTTACTTTTGACTTAAAACGGAGAAGAAATTATAAAATAAAGGCAAAAAAGTTAAAGTAAAAAGTGATTTAAACAACAAGCTAATATTAAAAATTAATTGAATTGAATACATTAAGCATTAGGCGCATTTTTAATATTTCTGCACACATTACTTCAAATGTTTGTACAGACAGCAAACAACCCAATTAACAACACAAAATGTTTGTACAAACGTAAAATTTTGACATGTTTGCCAAGCCATTTGTGGAGTTTATTATGCCCTTTAGATTCTATCTAAAATACTGCGGAAATTAAATATTTGGAAGGTACTTTTGTAATAATCCAAATTGTTTTGTATTGTACTCAGGCGAAATAAAGTTCATCCAATTTAATTTTCATTAAATTATTTTTACGAAGAAAGGAATTTTACAACATGAAGTTAATTGAAATTAATTGATAATTTTTCATTATTCGTATGAATAATTTTATATACATTAAATTTAATAAACTTGAGCCTGATCAAAACATACAAAAAACTAAGAGTTTAGTCTTCTAACTATTCATAAATTCAATTTGTGATCAAACAAATGTAAAATTTCATATATGTATGTATCCCTGCTAGCATTTATGTGACCGTTTTTTGTAAAAACCACCTAAATGAATCTTCTCAGATCGCTTTTAATGATTAAAAACTGATTTTCCTCTTAGCGATTGAAAAAGTATTCACACATGATTCAATAATATGTTCAAAAAGGAACCATAAAATTGTATCACAAATGGTTCTTTGAGATGATTGCAACGAGAGTATAAATTATGATCGTAAAAGGAGCTCATATTGCGGTTATTTTGCTTGTGAAGCCATGCCAGTCTGTCTCTCTGTTTGTCTGTTAAAATCAAGCTAACCTGCGAACGACACAACACAACAATTTCGATGACAAAAGGTTTCTAGATCGCCGAAGCAGTTTAGGATTAAAAGTTTGCATAATCAGTGCCGTAGGCAATGAGCTATGCAACCAACCTCACTTAAAAGTTAATATTTCTACTACAAACTCTAAAATAAATTGTTGAAGGAGTGCACCGATTGTTACTGAATTTCATGAAGATTGGTCTAAAATCTATGTTGAAATATAAAAATCACATTATTGAAAAACATTTGAATATATCATAAGCTTATATTCAAATAGTGCAATTTGAGCTTAAAATTTTTGATTATTGCCATGCAATTGGAGAAATTGGCGAAATTGGTTATAAATTGGACGTTTGTAAAAAAATAGGTTTATTTCGGAAGAGCCTTGTATCCGCAGTAATGAAAATTGTTTCCTTAGCAAAATTAAACAAGAAAAAGCCTTTCAAAAAAGTATAAGCAATATATATATGGTGCTAAACAATTATTTTCTATAAATAAAATATTTATTTTTTTAGATAAAAATTGGATTTTTTACAAAATGTAGAATATTAATTGATTTTCTGATAATTCACAAAAAAAAAAAAATTTTTGCAA
The DNA here is from genome assembly GCA_930367215.1 of Pollenia angustigena. Classification (NCBI taxonomy): domain Eukaryota; kingdom Metazoa; phylum Arthropoda; class Insecta; order Diptera; family Polleniidae; genus Pollenia; species Pollenia angustigena. Next base: position 80,258,084 of record OV884059.1, read on the forward strand.
AAAAAATGATAAAAATATGTCAAAGGGTGGTTAAATTTGAAGGGCCGATGTTGAATGTGAACCACACTTAAAAGCCAAGTTTTTTCTGCATTTCATATGACATTTCTCAATTTAAGACAAACTCAATTTGAGCGATTTAAAGATCGTTATTATGAAAATGGGCATTCAAATCAAAATGCATATCGTGCTCTTCGTGATTCAGTGATGAGGCACATTTTCACCTCAGTGGATTCGTCAATAAGCAGAATTGCCGCATTTGGGCACATGATAATCCAAGAGTGAATGTCAAAAAACCAATGCACCCACAAAGAGTGGCTGTTTGGTGCGGCTTATAGGCTGGCGGCATCATCGGGCCGTATTTTTTCCTAAATTAGGCCGGCAGGCAGTTTCTGTGAATGGTGTTCGCTATCGTGAGATGATACCGAACTTTTTATGGCCCGAATCGAAAGATATGGATGTGGACGATATGTGGTAACGTGGAAATAGAATACCCCAGTGTTATATTTTCACGTTCATGTGAATTCAATTATAAATTCTATTATAACTTACTTTTCACTATTATTTATTATTATTTACATATTGTTTGGATATAACACTATACAGCCCTATTGTAACTTTTCAGTATAAACAACACTGAACGCACCTATTGTAACAGCAAAATACACTCATACTCATACATTACATATACTTGTATAATGTGTTTTTATTTTGATAATTCTTACTTGGTAAATTTCTGAATTAGTATAAATGACAAAGGTTGGGTTACAGTCGGGGCGATTCACACAAGACAAGAACCTGCCAAAGAAGTCTCGGAAGTTATTATAATTGAAGAGCCGACTGATTTTACGAAAGTGAACTCGGTTGAAAATTTTTGGACGGTACCTAACCTTTGGGTTAAGTATCGAATAATTTTCACAGCGACTCCTGTTGACTGTTCTCACAGCGGCTTCGGCTGACTGTTCCCACATGTTGTACTAGCATGGTAGAAAGTAGCTTGTAGTATAATTAAGGTATAATTAACGCACGCGACACAACGGCGCACGACAAAGGCCACCCGACAAAGACGAAATATTAGATAGCCGAGTTCCCGAACCTGTTTAAATAGCCAATTACCCGAATCTGATCAAATAGCCGATTACTGGAACCTGTTTAAAAGCCGAATACCCGAAGCTGACCAAATAGCCGATTACCCGAACCTGGCAGCCCAGCGTGTACGACACGATCAACGACGAATCCTTTGAAGCCGGTGTAGTGTAGTTATCGTAGTTAATACCTCGTGAAATTAAAATTGTTAAACTAAGAAATATTGAATAAAGAACACATTAATTACAACCCCCAGAAAGGGTAAATTCATTGTCTTATCACTTAAAGTTTGTGGAACCGTAAGTAGACCTTGGACTCGTCTGAGTTGCCCCAGCCGACGATAAAACCACGTTACACAGGACGAGACCACTTACCACACAGCTAACGAAACAATCGCGATTTTACGCGTTGTCAATTGGCCGACAAAGCCATTTTCTAATTATGCTAATGTGAGCTAAGGCTATGATGGCTAGGGTGGTTACAAGAAATCAATGTTAGATTTTCCATCGGCGCAGCTCCCTTATATGTGCCCATATCATGGAAAATGCGATTGACAAAGTTTCAGCTCAATCGGATAACGGATAACAGCGATTTTTCAATAAAATTCGTATTTCTTTGCCTTTATAACCGAAACCATTCATTCTAGGAACCTGAGTCGAGTCTTGTTTTATAGGAAATTTTATTCTTATTAATTTAATAGTTTTGTTCCTTATACCAATAGATAAAGAGATATTTATCATTTATTTTGTGTTGTTAATAAAAATTCGTGTTACTTAAATTAAAGTCGCAAATAGTGTTAATTACAGCTCATTGTTATTTTTGTCCAAATAGAGCTGTCTGCTTATTTCAATATTCAAATCTATAAAATTTTAGTTTTAAAATAGTGCTATCAGGCATATAAGCGCGAATACATGGAATTAAAGAAAATTAACATATGTATGAGTTGGAAGTTGTTTTTAATTAACATTGTAAAATAAACTTTAATTGTTACTCTTACAATATTCGAAAATAACAGTTTTTTCGCTTTCCAGGAAATAATGTATAAGCTCACAATAATAAGCTTGTACATTAGACTGGTCGCAATTTTTTTTTTTTAAATTAAAATATGAGGTTTGGTGTAAGAAATCATGATCTAATTTTTCAGGTCAATCCGACGGTGCCTAGCAGTGCCGGGTGGGGCCCAAAATTCCCCATATTATAAAAAAAACATCTTTTCTATCAGATCTTTATAGTTATACTAGTTGAAAAGCCGAAAATCAAAAATATGTCTCCGTGACGCTCTTTCGCAGAGAAAGTACTTCAAGTGTGCCAAATGTCAGCTTCCTATGTCATCAGATGGCTTCAGAAAGTTGCGGAAAGAATAGGACATACTTGAAAACATCCTGACATACTAAGAAATTATATATTGTATAGATAGATTAAAGTATTTGCAGTTTAATATTTTAGTATGATACGAACGAAAGATTTTTAACTAATTTTAACTAATTCGGGGTCGCTGAATCCAGTGGTGCTAGCCGTTTTTTTTAGGTTAGCTTTAGTTTTCGAGATTTACCGTTATTTCGAAAATTAAGGATGTTGCACAACATATGTTAGCGCAACTCAAAAACGCTTTAGCTTATTGAAAAACTAAAAAAAACTGAAATTCGGCAATAAAATTTACTTTAATTAAGTTAAAGCTTTTTTCTTCATATTGGCTTTGGTTTTCGAGATATACCGTTATTTCGAAAATTAAGGATGTTGCACAACATATGTTCGCGCAACTCATAAACGCTTTAGCTTATTGAAAAACTAAAAAAAAAACCGAAATTAGGCAATAAAATTTACTTTAATAAGAAAGTTAAAACTTTTTTCTTTATGTTGGCTTTGGTTTTCGAGATATACCGTTATTTGGAAAATTAAGGATGTTGCACAACATATGTTCGCGCAACTCAAAAACGCTTTAGCTTATTGAAAAACTAAAAAAAACCGAAATTCCGCAATAAAATTTACTTTAGTAAGAAAGTTAAAACTTTTTTCTTTATGTTGGCTTTGGTTTTCGAGATATACCGTTATTTCGAAAATTAAGGACGTTGCACAACATATGTTCACGTAACTCAAAAACGCTTTTGTTTATTGAAAAACTAAAAAAAAACCGAAATTCCGCAATAAAATTAACTTTAAGAAAGATGAAACGTTTTTCTTATATGCGCAGTGGTTTTAGAAACATAATTTTTTTTTCTGGAAAAAAAATAATTTTTTTATTAAAATTTCGAAATTTTTGTTTTTAAAAATTCATAAAAAATTGAAAAATGCAGCTATGCTTCTAATTTTATGCAGACATATAAAAAACAACATTGCAAACAAAACAAGCTATAAATTATTAAAATCTGTTAACAACTTTTGATTTTATGTATTCATAAAAGACGAAAAATTTTAATTAATTTAAGAATTTTATTAAACCGCCACATCTTTTGTGAATACATAAAATCAAAAGTTGTTTACAGATTTGGGTTTTTTTTTAGTTTTTCAATAAGCTAAAGCGTTTTTGAGTTGCGCGAACTAGTGCTGGTAAACTATCGATAGACTATCGATATTATCGATAGTCTAAAAATATCGAACATATCGATAGGAAAAATATAAATATCAATATTTTTATTATTTAAAATACAGCTATGAAGACATCTAACAGCAGCTATGCACACACAGTTTTTTGCCGCAAATTTTTACTTGCTATTATTAATTCGCGCTGAATTACAGCAATGAATACAAACAACAAGAATGGCAAGTGGTATGGATTGCTTAGCAGTGCTTTTTACTGCTAATTTAAGGCCTTTAAATCGAAATTTGTACATGTTTATATAGTGACTGAAATGTCAAATTTGTAATGTTGTAAAAAAAAATGCAAATCCAAATGCAATTGCAGGCATAAGACAAAAAAATTAACGACCATTAGAGGATAAGTCCGCTAGATTGATTACCTTTTTGGGTTTAGAATTAAGAAAATTTTTTAAAGTTGCAATGGAATAGCTTACAGTCCCTGTTACTTCGGTTCCTTCAGGAAGGTACTTATTAATTTTTAATAAACTGCCATCTAAAATAACGTGCGTAAATTAGAGCGACTCACCAAAAAAAGTGCTCGATGTACCCTCCTAAAAATTAACCTTGGCCATTTTTAAGATGACATTTTAAATATTTCGGCTCCAGCTTTGACCTATCGTGAGCTGGAGCAGTTTGAAAAAGGGTCTATTTTTGCAGTTTTGTTAATTTGCGAATCTGGTTCCTTACCAACATATACAAATTGGGTATCGTAAGAAAGGTTTTTTTAAGGCGCGTCCAACTGTATACACGATTTGTCCAAGGACGATCGGATTTAGTTTCTAGATCATGCATGGATGAAAATAGGACTTAAGAAAGAAAAAAAGAAATGATCCACGACTTTTTGGCGGCATATTTTTTTCGCAAATTAAAAAAAATCAAGTCGTGGATCATTTCTTTTTTTCTTTCTAAATCCTTTTTTCATCCATACATGATCTAGAAACTTAATCCGCTATCAAATTAGAGTTCTTACAAAATTGCATTTATATACATTCCAGAGCACCGTGTAAAATGCATCTAATTTGCAAAAATCTAAGTTATTTACATACAAAGATGATATACTTGCCAAATGATAAAATTTGATACCCATATTGCTCTATTTAAAACGAAGGGTAACCATCCCATTAAATTTTTGTCAAAACGCGAACTAGCACGAATTTCAAAAAAAACTGAGACACGTATTTAATTAAATCGACTAAAGATTAAAAGAAAAAATTTAAGTTGTACGCGCCTTAAAAAACCCTTTCTTACGATACCCAATTTGTATATGTCGGTAAGGAAACAGATTCTCAAATTAACAAAACATGCAAAAACAGACCCTTTTTCAAACTGTTAAAGCTCACGAGAGGTCAAAGTTGGAGCAGAAATATTTAAAATGTCATCTTAAAAAAGTCCAAAGTTAATTTTTAGGAGGGTACATCGAGCACGAATTTTGCTTCCATACAACTTGAGTCACTCTAGCGTATATACATACGTCTCATACATTCAATAAAGTGATAAAAACAACGAACTGTAGCCTTATAAAAAAATAATAAACATTTACAAGTACAAACATTCAGTCGATAGTAATATCGATAGTGAAATCTGAACTATCGATAAATATCGATAGTAGAAAATATCGATAGTATCCCAGCACTAGCGCGAACATATGTTAATCTATCTATACAATATATAATTTTTTAGTATGTCAGGATGTTTGCATGTTTGTCCTTTTCTTTCCGCAACTTTCTGAAGCCATCTGATGACATAGGAAGCTGAAATTTGGCACACTTAAAGTACTTTCTCTGCGGAAGATCGTAAAGAAGCCATATTTTTGATTTTCTGCTTTTCAACTAGTATAACTATAAAGATCTGATAGAAAATATGTTTTTTTATAATATGGGGAACTTTGGGCCCCACCCGGCATGGCTAGGCACCTTCGGATTGATCTGAAAAACTAGATCATGATTTCTTACACCAAACCTATATTTTAAGCAGCGCAAACAATTAAATTTAAAAAAAAAATCGCATACATGATGCGACCAGTCTATTCTATTGTACATATAAGGAAATTTTACAATATTGATCCGTGTGACCGTGTGTATGTTGAAATGAGTGTTTTGCAGACCCTTGAAAATATGGGGACTAAACTTTATGCCTTACTCAGCCAGATCGGTCCATTGATGACTGGGATATAAGCAAGACAACTACGACTGCTTCTAACTTAAACCAAAAATCCCTTGTTAATGCTTTTTATTCCTTTTTTCTATATATCTGGAGAATGACCATTTACAAAGTTTCCAAATGAGGTACATGCTACCTCCTACAACCTCTCTAAAAATGGGCGGGATTGGAAAAGTGGGCGTTGCACTTCCCAAGCAAAGACATTCTAGATGGCTGTATATCTTGAAAATGGAAATAGCCAAAATTTCTAAACTAACACACAATATTCCACAAAATGTGGGCATGGTATAAAATAAAAAATTTTTCAAATTTGGTCACAATGCTGGTTTATTAAAACGCAGACTCTCTTATATAAAATAGAAGGGATTAGAGTGGTGGGCGTGGTACCTCCCGCACAAGGACATAATCTGGAGAGCGGCGACAGCTTAAGTTTCCCAATAATGTACAAATATATTGAATATTAATACACAACATATGTCAAATTGATCAGCTTATTTCAAGCGAACGGTACTTATATAATTTCCTATTCTTATCGCATCATTGTGAATGGTTAATAAGATTCGGCGTACGCATAATCAACACTATGATGCAATTTTTTTAAATGTATTTGTTTCCAAAGTTTTTTTATAGGGATATACTTTGATCACCCAAAGAATGCTCTTCGTTTTAATTTTAATGAGTAAATTTTTCAGAGACGTGCAGAATGTTAGAAACTTTAACATGTCTGTTCGTTAACATAAAAATCATTAACATAAAACGATAGAAAGCTAAAGAGCTAAAATATTACTGAAAAATTAGAGGAAAATATTTTCAGAACTTCTAAAAACGTCATGTGCGACTTAATTATGTTTCCCAAATTATAAGAAATAAGACTAATAAGCACACTTGTAAGAAAAATAAAAGTGTTTCCAAATACTACCTAAAAAAGGTAAACGATCAAAAACTCGACTTGAAATTTACATATTTTAAAGTCGAGAGCTGAATTTAAGAACGGGTAATAAATGACTCTTTAAGAAGAAACAAATTAATGGTACCTACCACTTCCTGCATATTACAGTTAGTTTAATTATCAATAGCTCGCTTATGACTGTTTTCATTATGCAGACGAGACAATAAGTGATCATATATAATCATTAGTTCCATAAAATGTTGACTGGGTAAAAATGTATAAAGTTATGTTTGTATGTGTTTCGTATGCATGCCCTACGGTAAATATTGAAAGGACCGCAAGTGGCAGGCCTTTTTGAAGGCCTCTATACTCCTTTCTAAAAGATTCGCTTCGCATGATATCCTGCTTTCAGAAGTATGCCTTCTAGAAGGTATAAACTTCTTTTTAAAAGACCTTCTGAAATATTCAGTACACATTCGCTACTCCCTTCTTTGAGAAGGGAGAAAGGAAGGTGTTCAGTTTTATTTACTTTTTGGGAAGGGATCGAAGTTGTTTTAATTGGGCCTTGCGCCCAATGACAACCTGTGTAAAAAATAAATAAGTATGGAATGCGGCGAGAAGGGCTTCTATTAGGCCTCTTTACTCATTCTAGTTACCGCTGGGTGCATTTGTTTTAAAGTGAAACGTGTTTCTTTCAAGCATACTCATCGTACCGTAAACTAACACGTCCAATTTAGTGTGATTTATTATTTAACACGTACTGTATTAACGTGTAGTGCTAGAAACACAACTGGGACGAACAACGAACTTCGCATAGTACGACGAATTCGTCGGCAAGAATTCGTTGCGTAAATTCGTCAAATGAGACACAATAAGTGCCTGAACTTATTTTTTTTTAATTTTTATAAAACTATTAATCGGCTATGTCCTTAAAATCTGTATTCACTCGAAATGGATTTCTTCAGCATTTTTAGTTTTCTGCATTTCGATTTTGTGATCTCAAATTAGTTTTTGGGTTTGTTTAAAATTTTGCAATTTTTCGCGAATTTCAGCCGTGTTCGCGATTTGTTCCTGTAATTTTTCAATTTTTTACAGCTTTCACGATTTATTATAAATAGTAGACTTTGGTATCATGCCGCTGTTAGCAAATTTTTGAGACTTTCCACTAATTTAGTAACTTTTACCGAATTTTAGCCATTCCTTATAGTGTTAGGGACTTTGAATCAATTTTATGGCTTGTTTGAAATATTAAAATTTTTCGCCATTTTTGCAAATTTTTTTTACCATTTACCGACATTTTGTTTTTTTCACTTATTTAGCGATTTCAAATAAATGTTAGTGTTTATTTAAGAGTTTGCAATTTTTCGCGAATTTTAGCCAAGTTCGCAAAAGAAGCAATTTGTCTTTGTGATCCTTTACAGCTTCCACGAATTATAATAAATAGTTGACTTTGGTATCATGCCCAGTGAAGCCAACTTTTTGAGAGCAAAAAGCACTTTAAAACTTAAAAAAAGCACTAAAAAGCACCAAGCCAATATTACAATTTAGTTAAACACAAAACAAGTTGCATTCGGCTGTGCCGAATATTATATACCTCCAAAATTTAAAAAAAGGCGACGGCGTTGATGGGGACCATTTTCTTTAAATATTAAATAATAAATATATTAACATTTGTATATAAACATTTTTAAATGTATTATTATCTTCAATAAAAATAATATCATCCAAATCATTTGGATCATCATCAGCTGAGTTTAAATTGGCCATAAAACAATTTTAAAGTAATACAGTGCGAGCTCTGTTTTCGTAACTCAAAAAAATCTTGCCTGTGGCAATTACCTAAAATTTTCAATGATCGATAATTGTTTTTAAAACTTAATGACAGCATATATTTTAATAAAAATCCCTATATTTTATCGTTTAAATAAATCTAAACTAAAATCGTGCAAAGTTTTATAAAACAATTGGCGTATGATACTATCGAATTATTTTAACATCCCTGAAGGAAACCTGGGTGCAAGTGTCTCCAAGTCACCAGTTTTGTCGACTATATTGGTGACATTGTCAACGAAGTGTCTACACTTCATTACATTTGCCACTATATTTGGCTTTAAAAAGAGTTTACCAGAAACAACTGAGAAGTACAATTCCTATAATACTTGAAGAAATAATAAAAAAAAGATTGTTATGAATTCGTATTCTTACAAAAAGTGTATACTTTTTTACTAAAATGTACTAGCGATTCTCTGATTACACTGTCTATATATGTTCCCAAAGGAACTATGTAGTCAGTACCTAGTCAGTAGTACCAACGTCAGTAGTAGATTTCCAATGACACGCACATGTTAAATGTCTATTGTAAATAACATTGCTGGGGTATAATAAGTCACTAGTACTGTTGACTGTGTCAATAGTGAATCAGTACAGATTCACTAGTGACATTTCTTGCAGGGATATGTATGATTCTGAATAAAGAACACACATAAGGTGTAAAATAGAAAAAACATGTATGTGTGCATTCTGATACTTAGTCAAACCTTTTCTCAATAGCACTAGAGGTACATAACCCTCGTTATAAAAATATTTTCTGTCAGCTGTTTTTAATTTATTTAACACGTTGCTTATACCAAGCAACGGCTTTTTGTTTGTTTTTAAAGTCTTTGCGTTTTTTTTGTACGGTTTCCGACTGCATGTTTTTTTAACAATTCCTAATATTTTCCAAGCCATATTCAATTTTTTTAATTTTATCACTTTTTTTATAATTTGGAATCTTAAAATCTTTACAAGCCTTTTCAAAATTGTACCCCAAATAGCAAAGCTCATCTAAATCATCCTCTATATAATTGTAGTTTTAAAAAATGGTAGAAAAAAATTAAAATTGTAAAAAGCACTAAAGGCACTAACGAAAAATTGAAAAAGCACCAAGTTAGTGCTTTTTCTTAGTTTGTCACTATGGTTAAAATTTAGGAGTTTTGAGGCATCAAAAAGCACCATAAATAGTGCCAAAAGCACTAAGTTGGCATCACTGATCATGCCGCTGTTAGCAAATTTTTGCGAATTTCCGCTAGTTTTGCAATTTTTACCGAATTTTTGCCATTCCTTGTAGTTTTAGGGACTTTTTTTTTTTTTTTATCAATTTTGCGAATTTTTGCCATTTTTGCAAATTTTTTTTTGTGTTATTTTCCGACAATTTGTTTTCTTTTTTCACTGATTTAGCGATTTCTAATAAATTTTAGTGTTTGTTTAAAAGTTTGCAATTTTTTCGCGAATTTTAGCCAAGTTCGCAATAGAAGCGAATTGTCGCTGTAATTCTTTACAGATTTCACGATTTTAAATAAATATTGAACTTTGCTATCATGCTGCGATGTCCCTTTCCCAATTGATTCGTCGTTCGTCTGCGTAAGAAATAGAAATAAACCTATCGCAGAGTTCGTTACGCACGACGAATTTCGGTATACGCAATGATAGTGTGTACTTTCATATACAACAATGTGCTATATTTCTAATGACGAATATTCGTTGCGAATAATTCGTCGTTGTGTTTTGTTGTGTTTCTAGCATAAAATAAATCGATTTTTTTTTAATAAAAAATTTATGTTTAGGCAATCGAATACAAAAAATTTTATGAAACTTGTGCTTTGCTTCAAATTACTTTGATAATAGTTAAAATTTGATATAACGAACAATTTTCCCTTAAATGTAATTTTTTTCATTTTGACTTCGATGTCCAGATCCATTCGAATAAATACTTCGCCCTTCTTTGTTAGCAATAGAGAGTTTCAATGAAAAACTTTGCTATAAAGAGGTTAGTAATAAAAAGTTGTTCATTTTACCGAAGATTTATTCTATAAAAAAACAAACGCGGTGGTAATCAGTGCATATTTTTTTAGTGCATACTTTAATCGCATATTTTCGTTGTCAGCTCTCAGCGTTGAGGAGTTCCAAGGGTTTGTTCGAAAATACTGTGATTACTTTTGCAATCGATAAAAATAATTTATAAGAATGTTTAAAGAAAACAAGAGCAAATAGACAAAAAATCAATAACAATTTTCTTCAAGATTCATGCCCTCACAAATTGACCCGCTCTACTGTGGTTCTATATGTGGCCTTAAACATATATGTACGTATTTATTATCAAATGCAATAAAACATTGCCACAAACTGTACTCATCATCAAAAAAGTATAAAGAAACCCTAAACACATGTTTTTAAAATATTGTCTAATGATCAGTATTTATTGCCGTTGATGGGTCATTAAAGAGATTTTAAAATTTAATGTTTTAAAGTGGGTAAATGACCCTTTTCAGGTTTTGGCACTAAAGGCTTCTATCTGCAACGAAACAAATAATGATGCTGCATCAATGCATGTGTCATTAAACTTAATTTCACATTTTGGAATATTTTTTTAGTAGAAACCAAATGTTTCAATTAAATTTCAAGAATAAATTAAATTTAGTCTAAAGCCTTCCTAGGCAATTTTTATTTCCGTTATTAACAAAAAAATTGTTTTTTTATGATACTTTTTATGTTTGTTTTAATGAAAATAGTTTGATAATTTAAATCAGCCAAAAAACTTTAAGGTTTTTATGTTTAAAATATTGTGTTTAAAAACTTTTGTACATTAACCAAAAAATATGACTTTATTGTTCTTTAAACATAAACTTTTTTAATATTATACTATAAGCTTAAAACACTATTAAACAAAATTGCTATATTATTTATATGTTTTAAGTAAAATTGTATACAATTTCAAGGGAGTTCTTTTTAATTTTTTTATGCAAATGGAATAAAAATAATAATTTAGTTTCACGGATTAAATAATTTTCAATTTAAGTTTTATATTTGTTTTATAGCGGTGACATAACAAACGCTAAAATTTTTATGTTGGTAGAATAAAAATACGAATACAATACAATCTCCCTTAACAGACACCTTCCATACGCAAACAACCTCTTTGGACAGACAAAGTTCCTGGGCCGGGTAACGTTTTAATGGAACGCATTCAGATCTTTTACGAGAAATCCTTCTTAAAATGGACACGGTTAACAGGTCACTTTGGCTTTTGGTCATGCAAGATTTCACTGTGTATATTTCAAGTAAAAATGTATACAATTTCAAGTGCATTTTTTCTTTATTTTATTTAAATGGAATAAAAATAACAGCTTCAGTTTAAATAATGGATTAAATAATTAAGGCTTAAATTTTGTATAATAGTTTTGACATAGCAAGCTTTAAAATATTTCAGGCTCAGCTTTAACGACCACTTTTCTTCAACTGTCACCTTCTTTCAACAGACACACTTCCCTGGTTCCATCAGCATTTTATGGGATGCATTTAGTTGTTTGGAGAAAAAGATCGCCATTAAAAAAGAAAACTTTAATAATTTGGTACACTTGATGCTAAGCTTAAACTTAACATTATTTAAATTCTTTTGAAACGAATCAATAAGGGGGTTGGTTAGTTGGTTAACGCGGTAGCACGCACAGATCTAGCCGAGCTGCAAGCAGAGTCGAAAGTGACTCGGTTTTGACACCACACAACTCGTCAAGAATTGGAACCCCCAATCAAACTCCGAGGTGGCTAGAGCCAGCCCATTGCGCTGAGATATTTTAGCAAGCTGCTGATTTTCAACCGCGATATCTCCGAGAGTACTTGCAGAAGGTAATTCCCAAATAATCCATGTCGTAAATAAGGAGGTTAAAACTTTATAAAGCTTTATTGCCTGCAATACACAACTACACCCTGGAATAAAACTCCATCTAATTCCTAAATGGTCATAATTTTTACCTGAAAAGTAATTAACATTGAAATTACAATGCCTCTCAAAACTTTGGTAATGATGGCTCCATTGATTCCCATAGCAAAACTATAAACATGCATGAGCTAGCTTAAGTTAAAAGCCTCTCAGATTCATTGAAAAATAAAACCAAAATAAAAATAACCATCCGATTCCGCACGGAATGCGCGTTATAAAAATAATATAATGCAGCTTAACACATATGATTTACATGTATTCGCACAGTTGCCTAAGCCAGCTTACGAAAATTAATTAAATTAAGCACTTTCGTCAAGGATCCCACTTTGCTAAAAGTTTAATAATGGTTGGACTATAATGGATTATATTACTCCACTAAAAGTCAATATAGCCATGTCCTTCTGTCCGTCTGTGTATGGCTTAACACATATGATTTACATGTATTCGCACAGTTGCCTAAGCCAGCTTACGAAAATTAATTAAATTAAGCACTTTCGTCAAGGATCCCACTTTGCTAAAAGTTTAATAATGGTTGGACTATAATGGATTATATTACTCCACTAAAAGTCAATATAGCCATGTCCTTCTGTCCGTCTGTAGAAATCACGCTTACTTTTGAACAACTAAAAAAAGAGAACAATTTTGGCTTCATGTTGTTACTTATTCTCCTAAGCAACTAAAAATTGAGACGTAGTGCAATCCGTTCCGTAAGAAGAGAGCAATCAACTCTAAAAAACTAAAATTTCTATTAACCTACCTATATTAACATGAAAAAATTGTATTAAGAATTAAAATTTTTAAACAAGCTTCTGGATCGTCGTTATTTAACTTAAAAGAAAGCGAATTCAGATTCTAGATTAATGTTTTTCTCCTTAAATACTTAAACAAATTTGCTTTAACTTTAACCATCGCAATATGCGCTCCCGGGTACCCCGGTACCTTATTGTATTAGGGGATAACAAAAACACGTTTGAACTACTCAAACTATTCAATAAACTACACGCAAAGAAAAAACATGGTTGTGGTAAACATATTCTAAGAGCAACATATTATGATAAGAATTATGATTGTAGTCACCATATTAAGATTATTATTGAATCATATTATGACTAAATATACTCGTAATATGTCATCATAATATTTTTCCCTTAATCATATTATTATTCTGTTAATCATACTAAGTTAAGAAGTAATCAAATTATTGTCATGTTAATCATAATAAGCTAAGAAATTAATCATATTATTGTCATGTTTATCATAATAAGCTAAGAAATAATCATATTATCATCATGTTAATCATAATAAATTTAGAAGAAATCATATTATGATACAGCGCATTTTATAGCTGTCATAAAAATACAAAATAAATTAAAATATTTTTGGATCGATTTTTTATTTTGTGGCTTTTTACAATTTTTCTCAATGTTAATCAAATAGCGGAGTTCAATATTTGGCTTGCAAAAGAGCAAATGAAAAATCTGTGGTTTTCATGGGCAACCGCGTGTCTCCATTTTTTCGATTTGAAGATGTTGATGAAATATCGTAGCACTTTTATAAAATATAACGAAATCTCTGTGTGTTTTGTTGTTGGATTTTACAAAAAAACTATGATATTTTGCATTTGCACTATTACATCACTAATACTTGAATGAACTCCGCTAATATTTTAATTTTTTAATTTCTTTACACTTATGTTTTAACCGCTCACAAATAAAAAACGACACAACTGCTTCAAAATTATTTTACTAATGGCGCTAACATAATATGATTAGAGTAAAAATAGTTTGATTGCATCTTTAACATAATATGATAAATGTATAGAAAGTTATCATGTTATGGCTATTAAATATCATGATATGGTTGTGAGAAATATAATATGTTTAGAAAGTTATCATAATAAAGTTGTTAGAAAAATAATTATTTTTCGGTCAACAAAACTCAAATTCATAATTGCGATAAACATTGACATGTTTACAGTAACTATAATATTGTTGATATTAAATAAAAATAACAATTATTTGTGTACGACAACAATATATTGTTACATAAAACAAAGTGTTGTTGCCGTAGCCATGTCCAATCATATTTTTTCTCTGTGTGTAAATTCTGTATCATACAATTACATAAGTTTAAATTCTAAAGCGTTAGTATTATAATACGGGAAGGTCCAAAAATGTTCAATGAAGTTTTTACTGGGTTGTTAAGCCCAACAAAAAAATATACAGAATTTCCGATATTTTGCATTTTCTTTTTAGCAAGCCAAATACTGAACACCGCTAATGTAAAAAATATAATAAAAAAAATTCTAAAAAACATCTGTTAGTTTATAAACTAAAATGTATTTCGTTATGCTAAATTTTAATATAAATTAATATGCGTAGTGCTGAAAAGTGATTGAAGTGAGCGTTGCCAAAACGTAACGCAGGGTCTTAATGGGTGAAATATATTTTTTCAAATTCTTTGTTTTCTTTTTCAACAAACACCGATCAAAACAAAAAAATTCATTTACTGCACTTCGCCATCGTTTCTAATGTAAATAAAATAAATTTGTTGAAAATTTATTAAACAGGTAATTGCATGCCAGGCAGGTGGGAGGTGACAAATTTTAAAGCATCCCTGCTGCGTACCTTTTTATAGACATCAACAAATTGGTTTTGTTACACAAAATTTATTTTAAACGAAATAATAATTGTAAATTTCATTAAGAATACAAATCATTGGCCTTATTAAATTATATGTATAAATAATAAGGTCAAAACTTGTAAAAAATGTTGAAAAAATGATTATTTTATAAAGAAAAATTTTTTAAAGACATTTTGGTGTCGAATGTACAAATAACGATTTTAAATGTTTTTCTAATATTTAATATTTTTGCAATTAAACAATTCATACTTATTGCAATTCAATTATAAATATTGTTATAGTAATAATGAAGAAAAAAAAAAACATAGATAGGGCCACTGAACTGAATGATCTGTGGTGACTCAGAAACTACTTTTTTTAACTACGCTGGCAGAATATCAATTGGCATATGGCAACATTTGACATCTACACACGCGTTTTTTCTGTTACAAAACACACATCGTAAAAGTTTTGTCTTTAAATTAATTTGTAATTTTTATGTAATAAATATATGATAAATATAAATAAATAAATATGATAAATAAATAAATAAATAAATAAATAAAACACTGAAGACAACAACGCCGGAAAAAATTAACAAGAAGCCCTATCGCTGAATGCGGCCGTAAGTAACGAAACCACAAGCATTAACCGCATAGCCGTGAAGATTCAACACTGTGGTAGGGGCAATTGAGTCACTCGTGCTCGTGCAAATTTCTGACGCCATTTTGAACCCGCCAGAAAATGACAAGTACGAAAACTTGCGTAAATGTATATTGGAGCGCTATTGCGAAAGTGAGCAAAAAAGACGCAAAAGCTGTTATCGGAAATCGACCTGGGCGACAAAAAACCGACTCAGCTTTTGAATGAGTTAAGTGCGCTGGCAAAAGACTAGGTAACGGCAGACTTTTTGAAGTCGCTGTGGGTACAGCGTTTGGATCTGTGCATCCGCGCAATTTTGCAAGCTTCCGATGTCAGTTTGGTTGAATTGGCAAAGTTGGCGGACAAAATTATGGAGGTAGGGGAGTTCCAGCACGTAGCCAGTGTGTCAGCAACACCTCAAAGCAATACCGCTAAGGTTCAAAAACGCCTGGAACGAATCGAGAGGCAAATAAATAGCCTTTACTCCCGCGGCACCGAACACAAAAGGAGAACACGATCGAGTTCTAATAGTTGGCGTAAGCCAGAAGAAGTTAAGTAGCATTGCTGGTATCACCGAACGTTTAAAGATAAGGCAACCAAGTGCCGTGAACCCTGTTCATATAACCGGAAAACTACAAAAAACTAAAATCATCTTCCGACCGCACGGGTGAATCTGAAGATGCTTATCAAATAGCCCGTTTAATAATTAACGATAACATTTCAAAGCAACATTTTTTAATTTTTGGTGACGTTTCAGTTGTATGCGGCAAATAGATAGCTCATCAAAACAAATGGCGAAAAGCGGTTGACTGTTTCCTTGGGCCTGCGCCGCAACTTTACATGGACCTTTTGGGTAGCCGATGTTAACTGCCCAATAATAGGTTTCGATTTTTTTAATTATTATGACCTTTTGGTTGACGTTAAGCTAATCGACCGTATCACAACACTCTCTGGTTGTGTTTGGGTTTTAGACTACGACAAACACGACAATTACGCTCAGCTGTTAAACGAGTACAGAGATCTCGCTACAATGTGCGACAATAAACCACCCAATAACTCTTTAATCACGCATCACATTACAACGAAAGGTCCGCCAACATATGCCACGGCACGTCGTCTTGCGTGTGATAGGCTCATGGCAGCAAAGAAAGAGTTTGAGCATTTAATGAATTTGGGCATATGCATACATACCTTCCAAAAATAATTGGGCCAGCCCACTACATTTGGTGAAAAAGCCTAATGGGGATTGGCGTCCGTGTAGAGACTTAAGCGCTCTTAACAATATAACGGGTCCAGATAGGTATCCAATACCCTACCTGCGTGACGTCACGAGTATACTGTTCGAAAAAAATATTTTTTCCTCAATAGATTTGCAACGAGCCTATCACCAGATCCCCGTAGAGCCCTGCGACAATCCTAAGACGGCCAAAATAACGCCGTTCGGCCTTTTTACATTTTTTTTCATGACATTTGGTCTGCGCAATGCCGCCCAAAACTTTCAGCGCCACATTGACGAAGTTTTGAGGGGATTGAATTTTGTTTTTGCGTACATAGACGACATTCTGATCGCATCGGCGTCAAAGGCAGAGCACGAGAAACACCTCCGTATCGTATTTGGACGTCTCCGACAGTCTCATCTGTTCGTCAATTTCGACAAGTGTCAATTCGGCAAAAGCGAACTTCAATTTTTAGGTCACACAATCGGCATAACAGGACTCGCCCCACTTAGCAGCAAAGTCGACGCAATTCGTAATTTTGAAAGGTTGGAAATCGCAAAAAATATAAAGAAGTTTCTGGGCATGGTGAATTTTTATCGTCCTTTTATACCACACGCAATTAAAAGTCAGAAAATTTTGCAGGATCTAATTCCAGGTAATAAAAAGAATGACAACAGTAGTAAAAATTAGACAACGGAGGCAATCACGGCTTTTGAGACTTGCAAAAACGACATCATAAACGCCACCTTGTTAAACTACATCACACCAAATGCTCCTCTAACCTTAACTACAGATGCGTCCGATGACGCTGTAGGAACTGTTTTACACCAGGTAATTGGAGATCAAGTACAGCCACTGGGATTTTACTCAAAGAAGTTAACAGCACCACAAAAAAACTACAGTGCATACAACAGAGAGCTCACTGCAATTTATCAGGCCAAAGTGCATTTCCAGCATGCACTCGAAGGAAGAGAGTTCAGGATCTTTACAGCCCATAATTTTTGCTTTCAGACCGACATTTGTCATTTGCCCGGAGCAGAAAACAACAAAGCTGATTTGCTGTCTCGAATGAACGCGATATCGAGCCTGGAAGTAAATTTTGATGAAATGGCCGAACAACAGAGCAAAGACGATGAGCTACAAAAATTGCTTGACGACACCAATATACAACTAAAATTCTCTAAATTGCCGATGCCTAACTCCACTGGTGGACTTTATTGTCATGTTGAAAATAATAAAGTGCGAACGTACGTACCCAAAAGTTGTCGCCAAAGAGATATTGAAAAGCTGCACTCGCTCTCCCACCCGGGCATAGAACGACGAAACAATTAGTTTCCAGTAACTACGTGTGGTGGTCAATGTCAACAGATGTGGCTGCATTTGTTCGTGCATGCATACCGTGTCAAAAGTACAACGCCGCGGCATTATTATTATATAATAAGCATATAATTTGCTTAATTAACCCTACAAATAATATTGGACCACCTGATCCATTTTGATAAAATGGACTACTCCATGGACTGGTCCGATTTAATGCAAGCATAAACCTTGTTAAAAAGTTTTTGTAGTGAGACGACATGTCTTCGTTTTTGAGCGACGTTCTTTCGTTTTTAAAAGACTTCACAACTAATCCTCTTGAGTATACCATGGAGTAGTTTTAAAACTACTCCTTTGTAGACCAAAGCTGGATTATATGGACCTGCCTTAGGACATCGTTATGTTAAATATACCATGTTTTTCCCATACGCTTGGGTTACTTTTGGACTAGTCCTTATCCCTTGTGGGCTGCACTTTACATGCGTGTTTGGACTGGTCCTATTATTTGCAGGGAATAAATTATATAATTTTGTGGATACTTTAGTAATCATCGCTTCTTAAATAAGCTTCTTTTTGAAACTGATTTCGATAATTTTGTACGACCTAAAATAGAAAACACAAGTTTGTGTTAAGCTTAAACTTAAGTAAGAAATACAACAAAATTTGTATTACTTTGAATAGATGATGCCTCTGATCCTCATCTTTGGTGATTTTTTCATGGTAATCTTGGATAGCTTAATTCCTCCTTCGGCGCAGTCATTTATTATTTTTAAGTTTTGTATTTTGCCCTTCGATATTCGAGCAAATCATTCATTAAATCTGTAGAAATTTGAAAAGTTTCCTTATATTCTTGGAGAACAATTCCTCCAAAATTTATAAATTATCTTTGCTCATGAAGCATTCGATATTTTGATGTTAGAGCATAAGTTTTTTCGGAATTTCTTCATCTTAATCCAGATTACCTTCTGAGACATTCAATTCCATCTTCGTAACAAACTTGGCTTTAGCTTTTAAATCAATTCTATCATTAAAATAGTGAAGATGGTTCAGAAATTTTGTTATTGCTTTATCTGCTATATTTTGGTTAATATTTTTGTAATTTTCTCAAGAATTCAATGTCGTTCAAAGGAGCTTGGTCCGATTTATCAGCATTAAACCAGAATTGTGAATAGCACTGAACAACAAATCCAGCAACTGCGATTAAACCTTTAACTTCAATTACGGTTTACGTAAAAATAAGTATTTTCAAATAATAAATGGCCTATGCCATCAACCTCACTAAATGCATAGCTCCAGGTTTCGTAAATTAATGCCTTTTGGCGGACTTCCTCCTAAGAATATTTTTATTATATCATTATCAGTTCTTAAAATTCTTTATAGTCATTGCGTGGAAAGTCTTCTAATAGTTTCGCTTTTACTTTTTTTCTCTTATCTCCATTACCGTCTAAAATTTCATTAAAATTTGAATATGACAATCCTGTCAAAAAACCATCCTGTGACTTTTTGCTAGTTTTAAATTATTTTTATCAATATTTGCAGAGCATTGCACTTTATTATGCAATTTACCCATTTTTAAAAATAAAAAATTAGCATTTATTTTAACCCAATATAAAATGGGCTAATATTCTTAAATTTGTTTAAAGAACTTATATTTCAAAAAAGAAAAACTTGCTGAATATAAAGTTTTGTATGCGTTTAAAAAATCGGGTCATTTTGCCCCTTCTTAGCTTCATAAAATAATGAAAAATGTTCGGGCCAATCCAAGAACAACCAAGAAAATTCCTAATAAAAATATAGAATTTTCTTAAATTTTACCTTTGATCTCTTTGGGGCAGCACTTTAAGTTGTCCTATATTTACAAGCTATATTTAAGACCAATCGGCACAATATTTCGCCTGGGCATTTGCGAAAATCGAAAGTCTAAATATCGGTGCAACCCTAGTATATATACTCGAATTACCGAAAGGAAATCAAAATGTGTTTAATATCTTATTAAAAAGAGAGGACAACTGAAGTTTTATTTTTATATTGATCTATAGTAATCAAGATAACAAAGTTAAATTTCAAATTTCATAAAACTATTAAGAACTATTAATTTTTTGATTCAGTAATTATATTTTTTGAATTTGACGTCCACCTCTTTAGACCAAAAGTTATAACGTTACCGATTTTACTCATTTTTACCCATTTCTAGCCCCTTAGGAATTGAAATCCCAAAAGTCCCTACCTTTTTATCTGCACATTAATAGGGGGTCTATTTGGGTATTCATTTAATCGGCCTTTTGCTTTAATCGGTTAATCGCCCGATTAATTAGCCGAGGTTTTGGTTTAATCGGTTACTAATCGGTTAATTTTGTTTTTGATCGGTTAACCGATAAATAATGTTTTTTTGTAAATAAAGTAATTTCAATATATAAAAACGCATTAATTGTTTATTATTTGGAGTTTATTAGTAAAAAAACAATAACATACCAAATTCTTGAACTAAAACGAGCAAAAAAAAAACAATTCATAAATATTGATTATGCATTTTTCAACTAATACACAGGGTGTGCTATCAAGTCATACCGCCATATTATCCCAAATAATATTTTACAATTGTTTAAAATCAATATTGTTGTATTTCAAACAAAATAATGCTGTGTTCATTGATTCTTCATAACTGCCCACAACAGTTATATCGTCGGCTTAATATCCTTTCAGCACATTTAACAGGAGAGACGAAAAACTTCTTAATTTTCCTATTTGCCGCTTGATAGAAAATTAAAAAAAAAATTAGTTAGTTTAACACCCTTCAAGACTTAAATAGAATAAAAACCACATGCTGGTCGACGAGGTGTACCTTTCTCTGCCACATGGCATCAAAATCTCAATTTACATAAAAAGTGGATTTAGCCGGTTTGCATATTAAGCCGACGATATATATTTCTTGTAATTTTTAAAAAACGTAAGACTTTATGACTATCTTGTATATCCCCCAAATATGTATTTATAAAAAAATAAACTGAGATAATTTCAGTAATTATAGGATTTCTTTTAAAATAATTTTGTAAAAAAAAAAAAAAATTGTTTGCCAAAACTTGACTTGGAAAAAATTCTTTCACTTATCGTAGATGAATATCTAATTTCTCAGTCCTTTTCCAGGATTTCTCTAAACATATTAAATACTCCATTATGCCTTTAGAGTTTTTTTTAATTTTTAACACTTCATATTGTTTCGGTTAATTCTGTTAAAAGACTGATATGAGAAGATATAAGAAGAAACAAATACATAACTAACACGTACATAAAACAGAAAAAAGGTGTTGGTAATCAAAAATTTAACCCATTTTTCGCCACATTCCTGTTGATCGATGATAAAGATAAAAATCATTGTAATTTTAGTCAACAGTCGGCGGAAAATGTGTTAAAATGAAGATCACTGAACACCTTATTTGTTTTTATAAAATCACAAAAAAATGTGTTATAATACTACAAAATATTGAAAATTTTATCACATCGGTTAATCGACTGAAATTAATCGGTTTAATCGTTAATCGAAAAAAGCCAATTTGAAATTAACCGATCAGTTAATCGGGTAGTAATTAATCGGTTAACCGATTGACGATTAACCGAATGAATACCCTAGGGTCTATATACACAATTTCACGTCTCTGGTCTAAAGTTGTTTGCTTTGGGCGATGCTCACTCAATCAGTCACGCCTATCTTATGTAAATAGATGAAGTCACTAAAAATGCTGTGGTTTCTAGGTCGGCACATTGTGGCAGCTGAAATTGACAGTCCTCACTTTTGTAACTCAAAATCACTTCTTTTATCCATAAAAATGACGCACACAAAATCATAATTATCACAAGGAATGATTTATTTCCAACACGGGTTTAAAATAACGTGCTAATTTACAAAGAAAATTTTGAAGGAAAATTCATAGCTATTCATTTATATTCTATAATGCAAGAAAATTGCGTTTAGCTTTTGTACTTAACAAGTAAATAAATATTTGTAATCGAACTACTTAACTAATTGCAACAACAGAATAGTATGAAACATATTTCGAATATAATATGTGCAATTTATTGTTGTGCATATTAAGTTTATTGTTTCAATTTTCTCATATGTTTCTGTAACAATTAAGCTTTTGAAATAATTTTGTTTTATTAATGTAATAAATGACCTAACGATTTGTTTGTTGCCCAACACTTCAACTAAATCTTTTCATTGTTTAGTAATTCATATTTAAAATAGCACCTTTGCCAAGAATTAAGTGTGCTTGTCGGTATTTTCTTGGAATCAATAATATTTCATTGTCCTCTTAAAGATTTAATTATTTGTAGTGAGTATACGTATGTTCATATGATTTATGGGAGATGGTATCGTTTGCTATACTTATCAATATACATACATACATTTCTAAAAATATATAAATATCTAAGAAATATTACTATTTACTCTAGAAAATAAAATACTACTTTATTAACCCTTATGTGTGTGGACAGGTCCTGTGTACCTATTGCGTTTTCAAATCGAAATTTTTTATATAAGATTTTAGTCTACAATTCTACAATTTCATGAGAACTCCTAACTTTTTGTTATTATTATATTTTCATAGGTGTTTATATACAATATCAGTTAGGGGGGGGGGGGCGTGGCATATCAATTTGCTTTTTGCACCCTTAATAGGGTGAATAGGTACCTGGGTACCTGTATACGTTTTATATTACAAATTTTGTTTTTTTGGGTTTAGGATTTTAAAAAATATATGAAAAGGGGAAACCCAGAGTAAAATTCTAATATTATATCATTAACCATCGATTTTTTGTACAATACAAGACAAAAAATTAGATTTCTCATACAATTTGCATGAAGGTACCCAGGTACCTATCCACCCTATAGAAGGTGTTTTTTTTCGACACACATAAGGGTTATACCTTTTATTCACTTTCCCCTGTTTTATACGCTTACTTTTGAGAGACTTAAGTACTAAAATTGCAGGGTGGTTGGGGTAGGGGTGGGGGATAAAGGAAAAATTAGAAGTAATTCTAGACTTTGTAAAAGGTTAGTCCAATTCCAAAATTTAAAGTGGTAACTAAGGTTTTGTATTCGAGCATAAGTTTTGGATTTGGGATCTACAGACCTTTCAACAGCGGCGCCATAGGTTGCCAAATGTAATCGATGCGGGGCTCCACGCTCTTTCGCAATAAATCTATTTTTAAATTTTTTGGAAATATTTTTATTGTAACAATATATTGTTGTCGTAATTTTTATTGTTATCGAATATCAACAATATTATAGTTACTGATAATTGTTGACGGAAAAACAATAATTTTTCTAACAACTAAATAAAGATTACTTTGAAAACATATCATATTATACATAACCATTTAATGATAACTTTCTATACGTGTAATCATAGTATGCTTACAATGCAATCAAAGCATCTTTACTCTTATAATATTTTGTAAACGCCATTTGTAAAATAGTTTGGCATGAGTTGTGTCGTTTGTTTTAAATATGCCTATTTTATGAGTGGTTCAACAATTAAAAAAAACAAGTTTAAAAAAAATTAAAATAAGAACATTTAAAAAAAATTTTTTAAGAAACGCTTTTCTTAAAAAAGAACATTTAAAAAAATTTTGCCTCCTCTTGATTTTATCCTGGCTACGCCCATGTATTCGTGTATTGTCATCGGGAATATGCATGCCTGCTAAGTTTCATCCATTTGCATTGAATAAAAGGCGGTCAAAAAAGCATTTTTCCAAAAAAAAAATGTTGCACCCCCCCTAGATTTTATCCCGGCTACGCCCATGTATACGTGTATTGTCATCGGGAATATGTATGCCTGCAAAGTTTCATCCATTTGTATTGAGTATAAGTCGGTTAAATTAACGTTACAAAATTTGATTTTCCAAAGTGAAGCTAAAGAAAAGGTTTTAAAAAAGAAATTGTATTTAAATAAAAAAAAATTTATAAAGTGCCACGAAAAAAATCGATATCATAATAGGATAACTTCTAAATTTATGACTAACATGACAATAATTTGATTACTTTTAGCTTATTATGATGAACATGATAATAATATAATTATTTCTTAACTTATTATGATTAACATGACAATAATATGATTACTTTTTATATTATTATGATTTTTTTCTTCAATCGCCCAGGAGTGTAGGGACTCGATGGATGGACCCTGTGTGAATAGGAGAGTTCACATCTATTGGGTTCGCGGCCACCAGGGCCTAGAAGGCAACGAGGAGGCGGACGAATTGGCAAAACGGGGGATCCATTTACCATACGAAAGGGTGATGGCCATTCCGGTTCCAATTCAGAATATAAGGAGAGATACGGACTCTGCTATACGGAGGAGACCAGAACGTGTAGGGTCTCCAATGTAATGTGGGGATCCTATGATCCGGAGTCGACGAAAATTCTTCTGTCGCTATCGAGAAGGTACTGTAGACTTATGGTAGGTTTTTTGACGGGTCATTGTTGGACTGCGGTATACGCCCGGAGGGCGGGGCGGTTGAATAGTGACAATTGTAGATTCTGTGGGGTACCAGGGGAAAAGGAGACAGTGGAGCATTTACTCTGCTACTGTCCGGCACTCGTGCGCTCCAGGGCGATCATTACTTCCAAAGTATTGGGGAGGTCTCGGGAATTGGGTTAATGAGACTCCTGGCATTCGTCAAGAGAGTGTGGGGTACTCTGAGTACCATTTCATCGGAATGACCTTTTTCTAATATTCTTCTGTGGACTATCGTAAAACGTGGTAACGCTAAGGACCTATTTGGTCTATGCGGGGTCTTTGTGACCGGCCACTCTAACCTAACCTAACCTAACCATGATTACCATGATAAGAATGTAATTTAGGGAAAAATATTATGATATAATATAACGAATATATTTGTTCAAAATATGATTAATCTTGTCATAATATGTTTATCTTAGAATATGTTAACAATAACCATGTTTTTTCTATGCGTGTGTGCTACTTTTTACGATACCTTTCATGCTGTCTTAATGTTGTTTCTGCTATCTCTAATGCTATTTCTGTTAAATATATTTTTACTTCAAAATTTATAGTCTGTAACTATTGATTCTTGATTTTCAATATCGGCAGCTCAATTCAAAAACACGCTAAGTCGAAAAAACAAGTTTTGTATTAGAAGCTCTTAACGTTTACGGGCGATACAACATTCAGTTGTATGCTAAATACTATTTTATGCATAGCTTTGGATTCAATTTGCCGATCAATACCAACAATTTATTGAACTTGAGTTGGATAATACAAAATACAAAAACGTAACAAAATTAAAAACATATTATATAGACATAGCATGAATCGGAATTTAGCTGTCGATATAACAGCACCAAACGAAATTTAAAAACTCTGCTACTAATAAAATGTTATTAAACAGTAAAAATAACTGCCATGATAATGTGAAATTAGCCGTAGTAGTTTTAAACAAATGGCTCTATATTCTACACCTCTTTTAATAATATTATGAAAACTTTTCTACGGGGTCCAATTCTGGAGGTACATACTTAAGAAGGCTAGGTAAAATAACAGAACGATTTTGGCTATTTAAAATAGCAAACTCTTTCGTTGTTTGGTAATGAATAGATTGTGATCGCCTTTGTCTTTAATTTTTACGGTTTTTAGAGTAAAAGACATTTTAGAAGACCTTTAATTCTTTTAGGACTATGAAACGTGGTTTTGTCGTTGGCTGGGGTAGTTCAGCTGTGTCCAGGGTCGACTTACGGAATCCACGAACCTTAAGTGAAAACACGAATGATTTACCCTTTCGGGGTTAACAGTAATCTCTTAACTTTATTGGCAAATTTACAATTCAATTACAATACTTTGTTAACTTCATTTAAAATTACTTGCAGCACGGCAAACAGGCAGGAATTCGGCGGAATATCCTTGGCTAGCGTATTCGAGTCGGGGTCGGGTGCGATACCTAAGGTACTGGCAGGATTGATCTTCCAGTTTTTCAGATACTGCCCTAACGATTTTCCTATGAATGTACTAGAGGACCCGGTATCGACTAATGCTCGAACCTGCTGGCCGTGAATTTCCACAGTGATAAAATATCGGCTTTTGTTGGAGAACGGGTCGCTTGTCAGTGTGGCTCTATTGCGCTTACGACACTTACAAGCTCGTGAAAGTACTCCATCACGGCGACAATATGAACAGAAAAGATAACCCGGCAGATTACATGTTGTTCGTTTATGACCCAGCCCTTTGCATTTCCAGCAACTTTTTGCTCGGTTGTATACTGGAGCTGAGATCGTGTAAGCTGTTTGCGGTCGTTCTTCTAGTTTGAGGTCTTTGTAGGCATCGGCCAGAGTGATTAGCTCATCCAAAGTTTTGAAATCATTTCGACGAACATAGTGCCGATATTCGGTGCAGAGGCCGTTGTAAATCCGATCGATATAATTCATTCCCCGTAAAGTTGGATGTCGTCTGGAAAGACTTAGCATGCTCAGCACACAATCCTTGGCCCGTTCTCTGTTATTCTGCTGCCGGTTGTAAAAATGTCGCTCTAAATGCGAGAGGTATCGTGTAGGGAGAAAAAACTTTTCCATTTCATATCTAAAAGTTTGCCAGGTGGTAATAGTTTCTTTTTTACTCTAAACCATGCGAGCGTATTGCCGCTCAACACACTTATCATCGAAGGGAGTAGGCTATCAAGGGGTATACGGTAACATTCGGATAATTCCTTGAGCCGCTCGAGAAACTCAATTAAATCATTTTCTCCAGAGAACTTTAAGTCCCACCTGTGAACAATATCTATTATGTCGATATCTGATATGTGGTTACGAGTTGCTTTCTTCGGTAATGAAAGCGACAATTCCTCATCGGATATTACACTCGTTTCAACCAACATCACTTCGTTTTCTAGCTCTACTAACAGGTCTTCAGTAGAAGCCCTCATTCGCTTGGTGCGGATGGTTTTAGTCAGCTGCTTACGAAGATGTGCGACAGTAAACCCCACGGTCGGTACACCGAGGTTTATGCATTGCTCAACAACCTGTTCCTTGTGTAGCAGGTATGTCCATCCGACCGAATCTGTATTCAGGTGATGACTCATAGACGCGCTGTCGTGTTTGCTGCTTGTGTAATTTTGGGCCGATTCCTCCCCGATGGCGGTGGTGGTTTCTTTCTCGCGTTGCGATTTAGAATCGGGTCCCTGCTCGGGCACCATTTGTAACGTGGTTTTGTCGTTGGCTGGGGTAGTTCAGCTGTGTCCAGGGTCGACTTACGGAATCCACGAACCTTAAGTGAAAACACCAATGATTTACCCTTTCGGGGTTAACAATAATCTCTTAACTTTATTGGCAAATTTACAATTCAATTACAATACTTTGTTAACTTCATTTAAAATTACTTGCAGTACGGCAAACAGGAAGGAATTCGGCGGAATCTGCTTGGCTAGCGTATTCGCGTCGGGGTCGGGTGCGAGGTCGGGTTCTCTTTAATGCTCGGCAATGATGAGGCGGCTCGCCCTCAGCGGTCGTTACAGTTTGTTCTTATGTTTAGGTATCTAGATACTACAATTCATCCTTATATACTAGGCTAACTACTGATTTACTAAGAGAGGACTGGCGGCCGAAGTCCCAGTACAAAACTGTTGACCGAAGTCACAGTACAAAAACTGGTAACCGGAGTTACAATACAAAAACTGTTAACCGAAGTTACAGTAAAAAAACTGGTGACCCAAACTGGTGACAGTACAAAAACTGTTAACCGGAGTTACAGTACAAAAACTGTTGACCGAAGTCACAGTACAAAAACTGTAAACCGAAGTTACAGTACAAAAACTGTTGACCGAAGTCACAGTAACGAAACTGTCAACCGAAGTCGCTGTCCAAGGCAACACCCGAGTTAATACAAGTGTCAGCGACCGTCGTGCAGAAGGCGGGGACTAAGTCGACTTTAATATGGCAAGATCGTTGGTGCAATGAAATCGCCCCGATTGTCTCTAAATCTAACCTACTTATTCAACCTCATTCATAAACTAAATGAGAATTCTCATAACAAATAGCGAAACATTAGGGTGTTTCATGTGTAAGTGGATAACATTAGGGGGTTTCATGTGTAAGTCGATTATAATATTATTTTAAATAAACTATAATGCAGGTATATTACTTTTCTAAAGAATAATGTATTAAGATAAAATATATGAAATAATAAAATATAATTATATGATTTTCTTTTACTTAAAAAAAAAAAAAATAGAATATAATTATATGTGGCGTAGATTTCGGGGAGTATAAATAAATCTACCGTACATGCAAAATGTTTTTAATGATTTTACAATTGTGCAAAATACTATCATATATAAAGAAGATCTATGTGTTTTATATCAAGTAAAATCCCAATTGAAATTTTTTTATAATAAACAAATAGTTTTTTATTTATTTCTCATTAAAATTTAACAATGAAACTCCAATCAAAATGATTTTAACCAAATTGATTTCAATCTTTAATTTCAAAAGAATTTCAGATTTGTAATAAATGCAATTGTGATTGCAATCATTTTAAAATCATTCATTCTTTAAACCGTCGAAAGCAATCAATTTAATTGCAATTTTTAATTCAATTAATTTCCTTTCAATTACAAATATAGTTAAAGATCAACGAAATATTATATACTTGGAATCTAGTGGCGGAAAACAAAAATTTACATTGTTGGCAATTAAAGATTATCAGAGTCAGCTTTACTTCTAAAAGGAGGAATTTCATTTTAAGAGAGCAAAAGTTTTGATTCTGATTTCATTACGATTAAAATCTCTGGATTTGATTGCAATTAAAGTATTGCAATCAATCGGAAATTGTCGTAAATATTGATTTAAAAAATTTAAATTTAGAAAATTTATTGTATTTTAAAATCAAAACAATCAAATTTACGATTTTGAATGCAATCAAAAAATAAGCAATCATTATTGTGATTGCGATTGTTTACATCTCTGCATTTCATCAATAAGTCGAAATCTGTTCCTTATAAAATAAAAGTTTTTCGCAAAAGAATATATTAAAAAACAAAACTTTTTTTTGAAGCAAAATAAAAAATAATTGTGTTAAAAAGTTGTTAATTCCAAACTTTTTTAATAAGTTTTGCGATGACCTTTTAAAACAATTCATTCAGAAAAACAAACAGATTAAAATTTTTAAGGTAGAAATAGATTTTGGTCATGTAAAATAAAAATGATTTTTAAAGTTTAACAAGCACAAAATCTGTAATTTAAAAAAAAAAAAGCAAATAGAAAATAAAAATTAATAAATAATTCAAACAAACATTTTGATTCGCTCGTTTATACATCAAACGAATAATTTTCAGCCAATTACATTTGATTAGCTGTTAATATGTTACTTCCTTATGTATGGTCGTTTTCTGTGTGCATATAAGAATTGGTACTTTGTCAATCACTGGGAAAATTTTATTTTTATAGACATCATCAAACTGTTGATGAATTTCACTTCGTAAAATTTTTCAGATCAAAGTATACGATAAAAATAATTTATTAAACATTATTGTTGGTTGTTCCAAGGATTTTTATGTGATGTGTGTTTGGTATGCAACCACCAATGATGGTCATCACCATCCTCGTCATCCATATATGCTCCTTTGTTGTCCAAACTATTATTACTTTTATTACCACAGTTGTTGCTGCTGGCATTTATATGTTGTTTGCAAACGGTTGCATTAACAACGTCAGTCAAATTTCAACAGCAAAGAAACTTGAACAAAGGAAACAGCAGTAAAACAATTTGCCGAGTTATTAATGATAAAAACTTTCAGACTTCTATCCATAACCTCTTTGCGGTTATGTTTGAACTGTATGGATAAAAATGCTGAACGGAAGAGGATGTTACTATGACAATGTAAATTGTAATTAAAATTAATCTATAATAAGGTGCAAAACAGAGAAACATACATACATATACACATAAGTATATACATATGTATAATGTGTTGTATTATGTTTTTATAAGGTATGTATATACTGGGTCTTTATGAGAAGCAAAGTTGATTTAATGATGTCCATTTAAATAGGTTTTTCGAAAACCCGAGATGTGACAAGGACTCAGTAATTTTAACGGACCACAAAAAGCTGAGATATAAGCAAAAAAACCACGACTGCCTCTTATTTTACCCAAAATTCCCTTGCTGTTGTTTTTTTATTTTTTTTATTTTTATGTATATCAGGAGAACGGTAGGAGCCAAAGTTCCAAAATTCAATTCTGTCTGCCCAGGCTATTAACCCTAGATACACTTTCTTATTTTTAATACACTACACACTTTCTTCGTCGAATCAACGAAGTCCGTTTATGATCTGGCCCCAAACCCACCCAATATAAGGAAACACGAAAATTTTTATTTAGTTTATAAAATACTTAAGTTGTTATTCATTCTAAATAGTATGTTATAGTTTGCTTCAAAACTTAATACTAAAAACACAACAAAAGCAAGCCAAGGTTTTTTTCGTCAATACGACGAATAAAGTGTATCTAGGGTTAAAAAAGGTTAAAAAATATACTAAAAGGAAATATTTCTCACACTTCCATCGTCAGTGCGACGAACACAATCAACGAAAAATCAGACTTACACACAACCTATAAGCACGTACTTCCACACACTTCGGCAGATCAGCAATATCTACAGCTACATGAAATTTGGAAGAGTTTCACTGAAAAACTGCGGAGTTAAATAAGTACTATTTAACGGTATTCGTCAATACGACGAAGAAAGTGTATCTAGGGTTAATAAAGGAATAACCTTTCTTTAAACTAGATGTAGGTCACCCCTTTAAAATATTTATTGGTTTTTAAATTTATTAACTTACATATCGCACTGGTTGAAAATCTAAGATCAATTTCTATAGTATTTTGCAAAAAAAAAAAAAAAATACTATTGTATCCTCCTTGGTAGTATAAGAGTACATATTAAAATAAAACATTATAAATTTTGAGTTAACCCCCTTTAGAGAAACTAGGGCGATATGTTTATGAGTATAGCTAATAATATGGTAAACTATTACGCTAGCACTACAGTATAATGTGATAAAAAATATTATAGAGATTTTGTTTACAAAATTCAACTAACTTTTAACATAAAGTTTCAAATTTAAGTAACTAGAATCAAAAAGAGACAAATATGTATCTACGTCGCTACGTTGCACAGAAGGGTGAAATCGCAAAAAATGGAGATTAATTAAACTACTTATCCAATTTTAAAAATTCTTTCACTATTTGAATGCTACGTTACCACTGAGTGACATATGCTACACATCTTTTGGAAAAGTGGGCGGTGCCACTCCCCCTATTCAAAATCGCTCTAGCTGCCATAGCAATAGACCGATTGCCATGAAACTTTGACCTGCTAATAGTTCTTGGATATACTTGGTTATGATTGGATAAAGGGGCGTGGCACCGCCCATATAACCTGAAACTTAGAACGGATATATCTCATGAACCATCAAAGGTATGAAGATAAGATTTGGTTTATATGTTGATCTAACAGTATGAATTATAT
This sequence comes from Pollenia angustigena, assembly GCA_930367215.1. NCBI lineage: Eukaryota > Metazoa > Arthropoda > Insecta > Diptera > Polleniidae > Pollenia > Pollenia angustigena. The sequence continues at coordinate 80,289,888 of OV884059.1, forward strand.
CCAAGGTGGATTTTTTTTTGTTTTTTGAAAAAAAAAGAAATAAAATTTTTCCATAGTAATCAATTTATTTTTAATATAATTACGTAGACGAATTGGGAATTATTCTATCATATTTGTAACTTAATTCGGGACTCAAAGCAGATATTTAAATTGTTCGATTGTGTACGGATGTGTCTGGTGATAGCTTGTATACATTTATTATAAGGCATGTGTTTTTGACCTGCTATTTTAAAAAATATGCCCGTCGTCATCTGTATCATAATTTGTGCCTTCTGGTGCCACGTTCGTCAAAACTGAAGGCGAAACTAGTAGATCTACTACAGATTTTGGAAGTTGGTGGAATTTTTTTTTTGGGCAATTGTGTTTTACCAGATAGGATTGGATCTGAACTTAGTAGGAACCTATTTAATATGTCTCGATTGCAATCCTCCCGACTACATTTGCAAGAAAAATGTTCTCTGTAGTTTTTAAAATCTTTGTTTCGGGCTTCCTGGGCTTCCTCAGACAGTTCACCGATCGATAAAAGCGAGTGCGAAATGATTTCTGGGCCATGTATTAAAAACTTATGCAAGGTTGGAGGCATGTTAAACCACTGATACTTCTTAACAAAAAGTCGAGCTGTATTCTGAACATATACTCTATATTTTTCTAACAAAATTTTTGTAACACACAGTTGCCAACTGTATACAAAAAAAACAATTATAACAACGAAAATTAAGACAAAGCAAACAACAGACAGAACTGGTGTTCTTTGCTTGAGTGACTATTTTCACAATTAATTAATTTAAAAAATTTCGCGCAAAAACGCGTAACATGTTATTACTGAATATAAAAGCCTAGGAACTGTAGTTTCTTAACAAATTAATATTATAACGCCAACTTACACCATTCATATTTAAATATCTACGAATATTTTGAAAATAGCCAAAATGGAGACATATTTAAAAAAAAATTTAAAAATACTTCTACACAACTTTTGTTAAAACAATTATTTTTAGAACAACGCTAAAATACCTGAGGTTAAAGATTCCATAGTAAAAGTATTACTTTTGACTTGCAAAAAACTATATATTAAGCGTCGAAATATACCGAATTTCCATTAACACTATTGTGCGCGAATAACTAAAAAATTACTTAACTTTAATACAATGCAGCTTGACAAGTAAACAACATATTACATTGAAATTTTCAGTAGTGATGTAGAATTTTATATGCTGTAATCGGTTACTAAATATTTTTCAAAAAAACAAACTTTCATTTTTCAATTAATATCCATTTTTTACGATTTCACCCCTCTGTGCGTTGGTTGAAATAATCTTCACGAAAGCTCTAAATATGTAACAAGATCAATTATTTTTCGACAAAACAATTTTCAATTGAAACGCCTAAAAATATAATGTGTTGGAAAGAGTTATGCAGTAAAATTATGTTGCGATTTTCACAGGACTTAAAAACGGATTCTCATGAAAAAAACCCTAAACATGTTTATGTCACTACGAGTGACAATATCGTCATACAATTTGGCATTTAATTTTTTTATCTATTATATAAAACAGGATGTGTGTATCTATGTATGTATGTATGTATGTAACGTATGGTCTCCAAAACGGCTGGGCCGATTTTAATGAAATTTTCAGAGAATCTGCAGAATATTCAGGCGGGTGACATTGTGAAGTCTGCTTTTTGATTTTCGGTCTGCGGGCGGAGGGGCGTGGCAAAATCCAATTTTCATATTGGACCACCAATGACATCTATCGTGTACGCTAAGAAAAGCTGTATCATCAGCAAATGTTGAAGTTTGGGTGTAGTTGTTTGTTGGCATATGTCGGTGTATATTTAGTATAAAAGTGGGCCCAGGATGCTTCCCTGAGGGATTTCAGCGTCAATTGGCTGAGGAGAGCTTAAATAATCACCTTCTTTAATAATAAACTTTCGACCGACTAAGTAGTTTCTAACAGCTTGTGTGTGTTTACTAATAAGTTTAGCTTTAATTTATGTAATAAGCCCTCATGCTAGACTTTATCAAAAGCTTAAGGAACATCGATAAAGAGAGCGGAACAATATTTTCTTTCTTCAAAGGCTTTTATTAGCCGTTTATTATTCGATGGGTTTGTTCAATTGTGCTGTGTTCTCTTCTAAAGCCGAATTGGTGGTTAGGAATACATCTATTTTCATTTAAAACTGGGGTTAATTTTGACACTAACAGCTTCTCAAACAGCTTTGATATATTAGAAAGTAAGCTTATAGGCCTATATGACTCAACTTTTGTGTGATCCTTTCCTGGTTAAGGTATTAAGGCGAATAAGAAAAACTTCCACTTTTGAGGATACTATTCAAGGCGTAGAATAGCATTAAAAGTTAATAGAATAAATTTCTTTGCTATGCTGTGTAGCTCCAAAAGGGGAACAGCTGCTCTAGCAGCAACAGGTAGTAACTCGGCCGCAATTGAATAAAAATGTATCGTTGGTTTTCCTCTAGCTTCAGCCTTTATGAAACACAATCCAAATTTCTTTAATGCATCTAATGAAAAATAATTATAATAGAAAAATCATTATAATATAGCAAATTTGGTTATTCATTTGCTGTTTTTATTATTTAGCTATTACAGATCGGGGAGTGCTACTCCAGAGAAGAAGCTTCTAGTAATTTCCCAAAAACTTATTTAGACTACCAATTAAAAAAAATTGTTAACATATTTCACTGTTCTGCTTTTGAAGTTAATAATAAAAAATTATATTAGACCAACCGTTATTTTCTAGAACTATAAAAAAAGGCCCTAACATGACTCCATTGAGGTTCTATTTGAGCATTATAATTTTGTTTTAAAGACTTATACAGCTGCCTTTAAAAATTATATGAAAATAAATTAGGTACTTTTCCTGTTCTTGTTTTGGTCAGACTATGGAGCAACTCCTTCTGCGGCAACCCAACAAAAGCAACAACATCTATAACAAAAAGTCATTTAAAGCGGTAAATAAAATCTGAAAAAAAATTAAAACTGGAAAATAAACCAACATGTTTTAATGAAGAAAGTTATAAGCAGGACTTGTTCATGATTAAAATACCAGCAAAAAATGTGTTCCCATACTTACCTATACAGATGCATAGTTTGCTAAGGAAATAGAATAAATGATCAATAAAATAAAAATGAAAGATGAGGTGTGAGTAGGGATGCAAATGTTTTATGTTTTAACGGACGACACAACGGCGTGAAAACTAAAAACATCGACATCGTCCATGTAGTATATTCGTTTATTTAAATTTTTTATAATACTTTTACAATTTTTATTTTTTCAATTTAACCCTTTATTTAAAAATATAAAAAGTGTATTTCAAAGCATAGCCGTACAAAGTACGTACATATCGTCACCTAAAATGCAAAAGGCCGTAACTACACTTTATGGTTTTTTACAGGAGAAGGAATAAACGTTATTAATTAAAGACTACTTAAAACTTAATATCCAAATTTTAGATTCAAGCTTAGAAAACAAAGACGGATTTGTTTCTAAAAAAGAAATTAATGGAAAAAAGTACTTTTTAAGAAATGTTAGTTACGGCCTTTTATACTCTATTTTTCTGAAACCAAAAAGCCGTAACTACAAGAATAAAATTGTGCATAAAATAAAACAAATGGTTAAGATAAGAAAATAGTGCTTTAAGGACGTAACTAAAAAAGTTTTTAGGCAAGTGATGTCCTTTTGTATCTATTTATTGTAAGTATTTTAAAACAAAACACAAAATTCCTCATAACTATTAAAAAAATTTATTTTATTTATAAATTTAATTCGAGAAAATAAAATTAAATTAAGCTGGTTAAGAAAAATAATAACGCTATAACACACATTGAAAGAGAATCAAAGGCAACTTTGTTTTGATTTTTTTCTTGTTTTTTTTGTTTTTGGAAAACTGTAGTTACGGCTTTTTGGTTTATGAAATTGTTAACGTTGCAGTTACGGCCTTTTGTTTTTCGGAAATAAAGTCGTTATTTTTGGACGTATACATGTAAGATCTTCTGTGTAAATGTGTTTCGGTTAAGTACGTCATAATCAATCAAAAAGTCAAATTTGAATTTTTGTGTAGTTACGACCTTTTGCATTTTAGGTGACGATATGTATGTAGATACAGGCACACTATGTACTGCATAACTATATGTACACGCTGAAAGAGTGGAGTTGCAGATATAATATGCTTAAGTTGGCTTAAGCAACTGTGTGAATACATGTTAATCATATGTGTTAAACCATTGGTGAGCTATATTAAAGAAAACTTTTTTGTTAAGTTTTATGAATCTGTCATTTGCTTAAGCAAATTGCGAAAAATTTTTTGTTTTTGTGTTTTTTAATGCGTTTGACACGCTTTTTGTCAATTTCTGACAGAATCTTATGCATATTATAGTTGTGCCTTAAGATATTCAGCAGAGGAGAGGAATTTGAGCAGTTCCTAAATATTAAAGCAAAGTAGTTTTACTGTCTCAACATCGCTGTATCGTGTTTTTACCGATGTTTTTCGTAGGTTATCGTAAAATCATCGATGTTTTTAAACAACATTAAACAGATTTATGGTAGCCAAAAAGTATTTGAGAGTGGGGCCTATGTTAAATGCAAAAGTTATCTGATTTATAAACATTTTTATTTAAACAGATATCGTTTTCGATAGCTTTTAGCACGAGGAAAACAAATTCCACTACGACACACAGTGGTATTTTTTTGGCAAAAAGTCTATTTTTTACAGTTATTTTTTAGAAATCTTATGATGCAATTCTGTAGAGAAATGTTTCATTAGTAGAAAACCATGATTTATTTTCGAAAAAAATAAAATTTTTTATAAAAAAGAGTGTGGTAAAGTTATCTAAATATTATACAACGAAAACTGATGAAAATTTTACTACATTTCAGTTGTTTATGCAATAAATTTGGTTTAACTACGAAAAGTTTTAGAGCATTCTTATTAAAATATAGTATTTTAAATTTAATAGGAAAGAAAAATTATTTAAATTACATATATGGTTTAAGAGATCTGAGCAAATTAAAATGACTCCAAAAAATTTAGCATTTGCAGTTTTCATTAGAAAAAAAAAATAAGTAAGCTCGGTCTACCTCCGTGTTAGTACTACTACTAAATTAAAGTTTGGAATGTTTTCTTTCATTTTATGTAAAAAAAATTCTGCGACTTTTTGCGATCGCTGAACAAACTTATAAATTTTGTGATAAAACTCACGTATTTTTTGTGAATATTTACAATAAATTGCAATGCATATTTACAGTAAAAGGTTTTGTATACTTTTAGGCTTTTACTTTTTAATAACTGATTGACAGCAATATCGAAAAAGTGCAAAACAAAAAAAGAAAAACAAAACCATATGATTATTTAAAATAATAATATTTGCCAAAAAAAGTTTAAGAAAACTATTAAACCTAACTAATTTTTAAAATGGGTTCCTTGTGTGTTTCATATAGTGAATTGTGCAAGGAACTTATAAATTGCAATAATAATGTGGATTTATTAACTGATTTCATTTTGGGTTCTATGGGCGGTGGGTGGAGGGCGTGGCCAATTTTGATTGAACTTTATATTTTTCTTAATTGAGCTAAATGAAGGCTCAGAGCAAAATTTCAAAAACTTTGGGCCAAAAAAAATTTTGGGTTCTATGGGTGGTGTGTGGAGGGCGTGGCCAATTTTGATGAAACTTTATTTTTTATTTAATTGAGCTAAATAAAGGCTCAGAGCAAAATTTCAAAAACTTTGGGACAAAAAAAAATTTTGGGTTCTATGGGCGGTGGGTGGAGGGCGTGGCGAATTTTGATGAAACTTTATATTTTTCTTAATTGAGTTAACCAAAGGCTCAGAGCAAAATTTCAACATTATACGAGCACTCCTTATATTTTTTGCCAAACGTTGTATGGACAAAAAATCCCTTTGTGCGACATAACAAATAAATTATTTTCGAGGCGCCCAAATGTCATTTAATTTTTACCTTTTTCTCAACTTTTATTTTGAAGGTGATTTTATTACTTACTAAAACACCTTAAAAATAGAATTTGAGGAAAAGTAAAGCAATTGAAATTTGTGCGCCATTATTTTGATATGTTGTAGTGAAACTTTTTTCCTCATGCCAAAAGCTATTCAAAAATCAATGGCACAATATCGACAAATTTTTGTCCTTAGAAATCGACCCACCCTTATGTGTTTACATATAACCATTATTAACGTATATTCTAACTTATTTACTTCACAAAATTAAAAATATTGTTTGGATACTAAAAGGAAAATACAAAAACAACAACGACATTAAAAATATAAAAGCATCATCGGTGAAAAGTACAAAAATTAATAACCAGTTGCCAGTCGATTACGTTCTATATTGGACTAGACGAAACGTCGATTACGTTTCGTGGGTTATGCACTGTATTTAGGGTGGATGTGTGGGATATTACATCACTTCTGCCAAGTATCCAAGCAACTTGGGGATATCTACACAGAAAACGTCATTACGTTCATCAGGTAAAGGGGCAAGTTTGGGACGAAGAGCTTAATAATCACCCAAACATCCAAACAACTTGGTGATTATAGAAGAGAGAGAAAAAAAAAAAAGAAATAAAAAGGCACTTTTATTTAAAACCGAAGAAAAATCTTCTAACGATATACAAAAAAACTTCCTGTTGGCTATTTTCAGTAACGTTATACCGATGACGCCGTGCAATAAATATAGCCTTATTATAACTATAAATCCACTTTATTCAAAACGAAATTCAAATTTGTTAAAATAATTTTAAGGTACAATATTACACTCTACAAAAAATCAATTAACGATTTGACATCAAAAGTTTTTAAGTTTAACCTTCCGACCCAAGCAATTTCAAAGTTGGCGGATTTCAATGAAATTTTCAGTATATGATAATTCGCCCTAACGTTAAAATCTTTAGAACGACAAGTGTAGTTTAAAGGGCACACGAGAAAAAATTGAAACACCTCTGGAATTAAAAAAAAAAAACAAAACAACATTAAAATTTCAGGGGGCTGAGGCCAGTGGGCCCCCTGAATCCAAAAAACGGCCCCGCTCATTTAGTGTTATGTGTAGGTACTTGAATTAAAGGCAATTTTACAAGAAAAAACATTTAGAGTGGGCGGGACTTTTGGAGCCCTCTGGGGCAAAAAAAGTTCCCCCTCCAGTTATATCTATATTATGGTACTTAAGTTAAATGTAATTTGCTCACGATTGTAAATATTTTGATTTAATTTTGTTTTTTTTTAATGGTTTTTGGCCTATTTCTTCAAAAAAATTTTCCTTCTTTTTGTTCGCAAAAATGGCTTGTTAGTTTAGGCGCAAACGATTTGTTTGTATTGTGCCAGTTCCATGCACATTCATTTCCGCCAATCGCCTCAAAAGTAGTAAGCTGGTAAAATACCGAACATAGAATACAAAGGAATTATTCGGCAAAGTCCCCACCAAACGCTTGCACCTAATCACAGTTTTCTTACGCAAAATTGAGGGAGTAGAAACCCATATTATACATATGAGTAGGTACACATTGGCTCCCAAAAAACACTAAAATTCATTGTGTATTTAAAAATGTTTGCATATTTTTCAAATGTATGATGCTTTTGTTACAAAATAATAACAAAATCTTCATATATTAAGTGTTATTAAAACAAAATAATAATAATTACATATCTTGTAACGTTTTAGAGATAACACATAACATGTACACTCACAATATTATTACAGTAACGTCCTGTAGTTTATTTAAGAAATAATCCGTTCAGTCATTTTTAAATAAAAAAACATTTAAAATTCCAAGCAAATTTATTTTTAACTGATTCTAACAGTTATTCAAAGAACTAAGTGCATATTAATACGGATTTTCAGTTGCAGTTAATATTGTCCGTTGATTGAGTTAAATTCTTCTTTATGTTAAATTAAATAAAAATTTAATTTAAAGCAACGAAAAGTGGATTTAATTTTTACTGTCAAAAAAATGTATATTAAGTTATCTTATATAAATTAATTGTCAAAAAATTAACTACATATTCCGTAAAAACAAATAATATTCAGTAAAAACAATTAAATATTTAGTTATTTTATATAATTTAACTACCAAAAATTAATTTTTACTTATCTATAAAAAATGAATTGCTTGTTTTGTGTAAGCACTTCCCATTTTCTATTTGTTAATACAATTTAGTTAAATACATCAAATTTTAAAAGTAAAATAATTGCGAAGCCATATCGGTCATGCTGCTGGTGTCTCATAATTGAGACTTCTTCTGTAAACAACGTGGCCAGTACAACAACAGTAAAACAAACGTGTGTTACACGGTAAGTAAATAATAATATTCTCTCGCTTATAAGAAAAACAAGCGGACAGGTGTCTGTCTGGTATTCGGCTATTTTGTGGAGTAAACGAAAATTACTGAATTTAATCAAATAACTGAATATTTAATTGTTTTTACTGAATATGGGGTAAATTTTTTGACAGTAAAATTTTAAAAAATAACTGAATATTTAATTGTTTTTACTGAATGTGGTGTTGAATTTTTGACAGTAAAATTTTAAAAAAATAACTGAATATTTATTTGATTTTACGGAATATGGTGTTGAATTTTTGAAAGTAAAAATTAAATGCACTTTTTGTTAAAAATAAATGCAAAATAAGTAGACCGGTTTTTAATTGAATTTTCATTTATTTTATATTACAATTTCAGTTCATTTTACGTACAGAATATTGTGAATGTAGAGACTAAAGAAGTAAGAAAAAATCGATATTTATATATAAACTTCCCTCTTCGAAAAATGTAAAATTTACCTACACGTTTGTGTAGCCAGGGCCGGAAAGGGTTAAAGCAAAATCAACTTAACGAAAATACACAAAAGATCGAAAGCAAAACTTAAAATGTAGTATATGACGAACGTGACGCTTCTAGTTTGCGATTTCCTCCAAATAAATGGACCTCAGAGATGGTAACTCAATTGCCAACAGCTTAGACGTTAACATTTGTTGTACATTAGGGTGTCTCAAAAATTTTAAACTCGACCTACGCCCTAGTAGGTGCTACTGTTTAACCTTAGTTGATGCCGGTGGCATGTCATAACGTCCAGTGTCATAGTGTCCATGGACATTATGACACTTTCAAAAGTGTCATAACGTCCATCAAAGAAATGTCATAGCGTCCGCAGACGTTATGACACTTTGTAAAGTGTCATAATGTCCACAACTTAACTTATAATGAAAAATATTAAAATGTGTAAAATTTGTTTTGAAATACCGTTAAAATTTCAAATTTGAGATCATAGCCGGCGTTCGGCCTGCCGCAAGGATTTTCTTCTCTATGGTACAACAAATACCGGCTTCGCTAAGTAAAGCTTCTAAAATCTGCCTTGTTTCCGAACGAAAGCCGACTATTTAGACTATTCAGTTATACCATAGAGGAGAAAATCCTTGCGCCCGGCCGAAGTCCGCCTGTGCAGAGAAGCTTGAGTTAGCGAAGCCGGTGTTTGTTATACCATAGAGGAGAAAATCCTTGCGCCCGGCCAAAGGCCGGCTGTGCAGAGAAGCTTTAGTTAGCGAAGCCGGTATTTGTTATACCATAGAGTAGAAAATCCTTGCACCCGGACGAAGGCCGGCTGTGCAGAGAAGCTTGAGTTAGCGAAGCCGGTGTTTGCTATACCATAGAGGAGAAAATCTTTGCGCCCGGCCGAAGGCCGGCTGTGCAGAGAAGCTTTAGTTAGCGAAGCCGGTATTTGTTATACCATAGAGGATAAAATCCTTGCGCCCAAAAGTGTTTTCGTTATATATTTAATAAATACACCCAGAGAAAAAGCAGCAAAACCATTTTAAAAAAAATTTTTACCATATTATGTTTCATTTAACCACATGATTGTCACCGACAACCATATTATGGTTAAATTATTTTCTTTAAAAATAATTTTGTTGGTTGGGACCATAATGAAACATGTTTTTCTCTGCGTGTATGCAGATCATTTTTTGTATTTAACTTCTTTAGTAATTATGGACCTAATGACACTTTTGAAAGTGTCATAATGTCCATTTGCAAAGTGTCATAGTGTCCATGGACGTTATGACACTTTCGAAAGTGTCATAGTAACAATGGACACTATGACACTTTTTGATGCCAGTACAATGCCTTAATTTTAATGACCTTTGTTTTTATCATATTCAGAGTTTTAAACAGTTATTTTTTTCTTGCTATAAATCGCATCTTTGATACTTTTTAGATGAAGTTCATCCTAAGAAAAAGTATGAAATAAGGAAAAGTACGAAAAAAGTCAAGAACATGACTTTCTATCCACAAATCAAAAAATAAATGGAATAGCAATATAGAATCCATAAGCGTTGAAAATATCACAAACAACTTGAAAGTTGTAAATGGTACAGTTGAGCGAGGTTTTAACATTTTTGAATAGGTTAATTCTTTAGACCAGTGAAGGGCACACACATACTATCACATTTATGCTTGTATTGACGAAATAACAACAAAGCAACTGCCGAGCGCACATTGTCACAGACCACACAAAGAAGTTTATAGTGTACATGTGTCGACGTCACACAAGCAGCTTTTTTATTCCTATGAACGCGTACATAGCATTTGCAAATGTGCCCTTCACTGCTTTAGACCAATAAAAATGAAGAAAAACAGGTGCCCCTGAAAGTGGCTGAAGCTTATAAAAATTTGGTTTCAAGAGAAACGACAAAACAGGCAGTTGTAGAAAGCCGTACACTTTAAAGGAAAGCCATGTTTATTTAGCTGTCTTTTAGATTTTAGTACTATTTATTAATTTTAAACTTTTTAGTGAACTAATTCACAAATTTTCAACTAATTGTACTTATTTTAAACAACCCTCAAAACTTCCGATTTTTTAATTTTATTGTTAATGTAACATGTCTTTGGGCGCTGACTTCCAATTATAATTTCGACTTTACATAAGGAAACGGTCAGATTTGTAAACAAGTTTTGAGCCCCTTTTTGTATATGTATAATGTACGTAAAAATATGTAAAAACAAGATCAGAATAAAAATATACTTAAGCCCACAAATTGTTTTAATTCTTGCTGGGTGAGAGAAATAGAAAAATATTTAACATTAAAATCACTGTTACCACCCAAAAAAATTTAAAATTACAAATTAAACCTCACGTCAAATTAATGTTTGAAACAGCTTTCTAAAAATGTGTTTGCCTGGATAATTAACAACATTGGTTTACCAAAAAAAATCAAGTGAAATTTTTATTTATTTATAAATCAACTAAAGGAACTTTAAAAACTTTGGACCTAGAATCACTTCTTTATTAACCAAATTTATGAACCATTAACTTTATTTAATTTTTTCTATTTTAAATTGTAGGTATAAAAATAAATTTAATTAAATTCATGTACAGAAAACCTGGTATTTCTGACCATTTCAATAAGCAAATAAACCTTTAAATATTATTTTTTTTTTATAAAACACACAATTTAAAAAGAGAGTTGTTTAACTGTTTGCATGCAGTCAACACAGTTGTATGGAAGGTATCATCAAATTTATATTTTCGTGCATTGTAATTTAATTCATTATTACATTTTTTCACTAGCATTTATCTTTAAATACGTTTTTCCATTTTTAACATGACTGTTTTAATAAAAACAGGATTTGAAGGATGAAAGTCGAAAGTATTAAGCTAAGAAGAACAAAATGAAAACAAAGAAAACAGATATTTAAACGAAGTAAATAAAAGCAAAAATCCACTTACACTAGCACTCCTTGTCTATGCATCAGCTACCAATTATATATTTTTTTTTTGTAAAAAAAAAAAAATACTGAAAAAAATTTGTTTGTAGTCATTTCGGATGCTGCAGCTCCTTTATGTTTTTCACTTACATTGTAATCATGACGGCCAACCAGATAGGAGTGGTGAAAAATCTCCAAATAAAAAACATCTTTAGTTAAAATTATATTAATGAAAGTTTTTTTAGTCACTTTCATACTGTGCAGTGTTCTATGCAATAAAAATTGCCTCACTTGTAAATCCCAGTAAATGGCATTACCAGGTTTGCCTTACCAAATCTGAAAGATAACCGAGGAAAATTTTGTAGTTTCGTTGAAGCAAATTTTTTAATTTTCTTGCTACACACTAACGAACTACAAATTTAACGATTCTTACCAAATTTTGTTTTTCAACCATATTTTAAATGTTGCAAATAAATGAAGTTAGTTGAAACCAGAAACCGAACAACATCGGTTACAAATCAAATTCATTTAAAAAGATACGGTTGTCAACATTTTTTGAAATCATTGGGTAATTTAAGCTACTTTTTAGGCAAAAATTAAATTCAGCCAAAGTTTTGTACCGATATGGCTGAAATTTGGAATTTAGGAGTTTTTAATGGACAGGCACGCTGGGATTTTTAATTTTGTGTAATACTTGGAAATTTTCGGGGTGCCAACATATGAAAAAAGTGAATATCACAAAAACTAACAGATACATTTTTTTAAATTCGGCACGATGTTAATAATCAAGTTGGTTTACATATTGGCGTATAGGCCATGCAGACAAAATCAGTTTTGGTTTTGTCTAAAAAGCCGTTAATTTTTCCGTTAGTCACTGCCACTATTATAAGGGATTATGCTAAAAGTTAGAACTTTTTATCCCCTCTCTTTTCATATTATGCACGATTTCCTCCTTTTTGTTTAATAAGTGATAAAAACGTTTTAATTTATATCAAAATTACACTTTAAATGCTGCACTGTGAACGTTGCTTGCAAATGTCAACTTCGACTGCCCATAAATCAGCTGATATTTGTTTTTTGCAAAAACTTTTTTATGTGGTTATTTACTTTGCTATATTTTTAATCGAACAAAACCATTATTATTGTTAGAGCAAAAATAATTTTTAGCCAAGATTTCGGGTCAAATTACCTACTTTGCAGCGGTATAGAAAAGTCTACATACTTATCGTAATTCTAGATATGATAAGATGCCTACATACATATTTGTTTACTAAATAGAAAAATAAGGGGGCATGTAGAATTTTCTGTGCCACTGTTTATATTAAAGTACGTTGTAATATCCTAAACCAATACATATTGTTACGAAAGTAACTTTAGTTAAGAATTATTTGTAATTATTGGTTAAGAATTAGATTAATTTATGTGTTATCTTGTATTGATTGGTTATTAAGTATTTGCTAGTTATTTTATTAGTTAAAATTGTTATTGTATAAGTTATGCACACTTCTAGTGTAAAAATCAATGTACAGATGTTATGTTAAAATTGTTGTGCATAATTTTACTTCAACCCCACTGTAAACTAGAATGGTCGTTATTAAGTTATTTCAATTTATGGCAACGCCTAAAAGTATGCCTTAGTTTATGATGCCTAATAACTCAATTAATAGCTGAATAAGTTTAATTAACGAAATAGCCGTTATTAAAACTTTATAGAGCCATCTAGACTTCAGAACTCGAACGTTCTATGGTCATTTGCCCGAGTATAAATAGGATCGCAAGAGATGGCATGATTCATTCTAAGTTCTGACTTTGTCAAAAACGTATCCCGCTGTGAAGATTATAAAATTACGGTTGTTAAAGTGACTAAGTACTAAATAAAGGTGTCTAAATTGTAAACAGTAGCAAAAGTGTTGTGTTTATTTGTTTTATTTGAATTGCAATAAAAGAACTCGAAACGGTTTATTATAAAGGGAATAAACAAAACGTTATTGAAAGGCAGTAACGTAACAATATCTTATTGTGCAGTTGTGGTGAAATTTATGCTTCATACAAATTTTGCTGCTAGAGCCACCTTTTAAAGCACTTGACACAGAAACAATTTTCAAGTCGAGCCGACGATGTTAAGGTACAGGGTGAACTTTCTTAAATAACACAGGGCAACACACTAAAATGTTCCAGACGTTTGTTCATTTTGTAACATTGAAAGTGCTTATATTATGTTCTGGGTCCTTCAGTTCTTCTTAGTAGACCTTATGTCTGTTGAAATCACGCTCACTTTTAAGAGACTCAAAAAATAGCATAATTTTGCTGTTAAATTCTTTCTTGTTTTCTAAGCAGTTCGGTACTAAAATCAAATACAATCAGCTCAGTAGGAAAATAGTTATAAACTTAAATGTAAAACAACCACCCTAAAAATATTGTAAAAAATGGTTGCAAAATCCAGCGGATGTTATAATATTTTGCATTAACTCGTTTTATATGAATTAACATATGGCCGGTCAATATTTTACCATATGCCCCTTATAAAGTCCACGCTCGGAAATCGTGGAAAATTCCGTGAAGATCGGTCCATAATTTTCTACAGGCCCCAAATAAAGTGGCTTCAGAAAAGTACTTTAGAAGGCATACAAATGTTGTTTTTGTATTGAAGTTTGATCCAAATTAGTAATTGTAATCCTAGAAATCATTCTACTGAATTTTGAGTTCATCTGTTCATAACTTAACATTGTTCCACTATAAAATCATCTTATGAAAATCACTTTGTACGCTTAAAACTAAAACGAAAAATTTTATTGTATGGAAGAATGTAGCACTTTTACTTGTTTACTTGAACTACAGGTAAAAACAAGGCTTCTTCCAACATTCTCCTGGGCACTAATACTCAGCTGGTTTTTTTTTGTCCAAAGTATGACAGTGTGACTTATTTTTTCCTCTAGAGTCGGATCAATGTAACTTTTACTGTAAATTAAGTTTTTGTTAGAAAGCACACACACAGAAAAAATTACAAGGGAGCTTTTTAAATATTTACTGCTCCTTATGTGTTTTCATCTGCTGATGACAATCGTGTCCGTAACAGGTTTAGTTTTACAGATAAAGTTAGATATATTGTTTTTACATTTCACACCATTTTCTGTTTTATTCGGTCAGTTTTTTGCGAACGAAATTTCAAACCTTTAAATACTTTCTGGATTATTACTGCCGTATTCATAAAAAATTAAAATGGATTCGAAATACATTTTAAGAAAAATTTGTATGAAAATCTTGCCTAAAAAAACATTTCAAACTTATTTTATGAATATGGCAGTACATCTTAACTAAAATCTGTTTGTTTTATGTAGGGCCACCTTATTGAATTTATCAGGATATCTCACTATTATTGCAAGGATATTAAATTGTTTTTAACCCCATTCAAAATAATTTGGTTTTAACGTCAAATTTATCATCAAGAAAAAACTTTCAATGTATTGTGTCAATGTATTCTTTTACTGTATCGTAAACCTTTAGACTTCAGGAAAGCTGCATATTTTAAATATTTTAAAATTAATATTTCCAATCAAGATAAACAATAAGTGCTAAACAGGTGAAACAGTATTTTTGACAAAACTGCCCAGTGTGAAGAAGGTTTGGAAGAAGATGTCAAGGTTTTCTAAATATTTAAGGAACCTTTTAATGTGTTTTAAATTTTTGTTTGAAATGTTTATGGCTTTTAATCCAAATTTTGATATTTTATTCAGGCTTAAGTTCGTTGAATTTAATTTTTATTAAATTAATTTTATGAAGAAAGGAATTTTACAACATGAAATTTATTGATAATTTTTCAAAAAACAGAAGAAAGAAAGAACATGTAAATCAATTGAATAAGATAATCATTCAAAAACAAATTTCGATCTACAAAAGTTAAAATACCATTTGGTTAAAAGATTGATGTTTAACTATTGGCAGACAGCCGTCACAAATGGCGGTGAGTGTTAAGCGGCAAACTTTTCTGAAGAGATTCTGTGGTTACAATCAAAATGTAAGGGTAACCTGTCCTTGAAACCCTGTGTTCGATTCCAAGCTCAGTTAAAAAATTAAAAATTATCAATAAATTCTAATTCATTTCTTGTTGTAAAAGTCCTTTCTTCATAAAAATAATTTAATGGAAATTAAATTCAATGAGCCTGATTTAATTATCCAAATTTTTTTTACTAAAATAAGTTCGTTGGAATGTCTAGTGTGAGTATACCTGGAAAAATGGGGGGAAGAAATTTTAAGGACTTATCTAAAATACATCATTTTCAACATCCTTGCAATACAAGTAAGATATCCTGATATACTCACCAATGTGATTCTTTTCAAATGAAAGAGATTATTGTGTAGATTAATAATCCAGAAAATATTTAAGAGTATGTAGGGTCATTGGTGAAATATAAGGCGAATCTATATCTTTTAAACTAAAGCTGCTTGAAAAAACTAATGATGCTATCGTAATCAGCACTCTCAATTTAACAGAAGTCAGGAAACATTTAGTTTGTTGACAAGTGTTATTAGTAGTTTTTTATTAATTAAAAAAATTTCTTAAAAAGTATTTCAATTCAGTTAATGTAATAATATTATCAAATTTTTTTTTTTTTTGTGTTGAAAGAAAATTAGACATATAATTTTGATTTAATTAACATTTTAGTTATTGGGAAATAAATTTTTCATTAATACATTGATTAAATAACAAAAAATCTTAATTGATTTTTTTCGTTTAAAATAAAATAATTTAACATTGCAGAATGGTTGTTGGGAATTGTCAAAACCAAACCTGCATTCAATTAACACATTCAATTAACACATTGTTTGAAACGGCAAAGTTGTTTGATCATTTTTTTTTTAATTTAAGCTTAACCTATCATTTATTGAACAATTTATATTCACAATTATAAATTTTTACAATTTTTAGAAATCTATTTAATCATTTTTGTAATAGGTATAAAATCAGCAAATTGTTTGCTTAATTCTACGAAAAAAAAAAAAAAAAAAATTTGGTAATTAGAGAAAATTTTTAATTTTTTCTGTGCAGTCCGGAGTTTATTTAAAGCTCTTGGTTCCCATTGTATAATAAAGAACCAGCTAGGGTCTACCAATTTATTGGTATTTGCTGCAATACAAGGCCAATAAGTTCGTTTTATGTTACTAAAAAGTATATTTACAGAAATTCTTAATGAAATACTAGATTTCGTTGTAGTGTAAACGGCCTTTTAATAAAAATTTAGGAAATTAATTTTTTTTTATCACGTATGCAGTGCAATATGATTTTTGTTAAAAAAAATTTTCGTTTTAGTGAAAAATTTGCATTTGTTACCTTAGTGCTTCGTTATAAATTTTAATCAATGTTTAAACAAAGTTTTATTAAAAACATTGAACGATAGCATAGAAAAGGCGGATCTTATTTTTTAAAGAGTATGTCACGTCACCTAGATGTCTTCCGTCGAGTTGAACACTCTGTTCAAAATGGAGCCTTACTTTTCAAGAATTTTCGAAAAAAAAATGGTCCAATTATCACATGCCTGGATAAGGGACACCAAACAGTTACCCTGGGGCAATGGAATGGTTTTTTAATTTTTCAATTGTGGGTTGCGGGTTCTTGGAGACCAGT
Organism: Pollenia angustigena; assembly: GCA_930367215.1. Lineage (NCBI taxonomy): Eukaryota > Metazoa > Arthropoda > Insecta > Diptera > Polleniidae > Pollenia > Pollenia angustigena. Next base: position 80,307,235 of record OV884059.1, read on the forward strand.
TACGGCAGTTTTGCTTGTTGACGTGGCCGTTTAAAAATCGCGATGCTCACTCGACCACTGTGATATCGTCACTGACGAATCCGCACAATCGATAATTCAAACGGTACCACCCTCCCACCGCACTGTTTATTACTTTTTGAAATAATCGTATTTAAAAATATAAATTTGTATCCATCAGGTGCAACTGCAGCTGCTTATCACATCGAAAATTAAAATAGCCAGATAGTCAGTAGTGACCCTTAAATGGATCCCTGGCCACATTGGGATACATGGAAACTTTATGGCTATACATCCAATATGACAGAATACAACACTTTGCGAATAATGTACCTAAAGATAAGAGAAATTTTTTTTTTGGAAATTGTCAGTTTTAAAAAATAAAACATGGCCACACTGATCCTTACCTACATTTAGAAGATAGATTTGATATTTGAATTGGAGTTCTGGTCGATTCTTATAAAAGTTGGTTATGTCATTAAGGTTGCAATATAACTTGTTTGGCCTGAATATAATCTAAATATCATATAGAATAATGGGTAATAGGCACAAATGTCATTAAATTATCTTGAAAATTGCAACCTGTACTTTGCTAACAAAGTGTACATGGACAGTTAGACGGAAAACTTTGGATCAGTTCAGAAAGACTGCGTATATATGTAGCACTAGTTGAAATCAACGAGAATCTACACATCGTATTTTACAAATTGAATTCATCCTTACAGATATCGCAATAACCTAAACATTTCAGACTTATTTGTTAAGTGTTAATAACAAAAAAAGTTGTTTTCTATTCCTTATTTTTATTTTTCTTAAAACAAACAAACAAGAGTCTTTTATCATTTAAGTATACAAATGAATGTGAATACAAAGTGATTAACGTATTTACATATCAGGAACGTTAGTGTATACGTTTATATGTATTCATTGATATTTTTATATTTCTATATTTTCACTGTTGCCAAATTGGCGATTTCCCGCGATTTCTGTATGCCCACCCCACATAGAAATAACAGCTGGTGATACAATTTTCGTTAGTAAGAAAGATAAACATCATTTTCTGGTCACTATGAATAATTTTGCTTTCAGATTAAAGAACATTTCAAGCCATGGCACAAACGACGAGTTGGTTCATGTTCTTAGTGTACAAGATTAAGTGATTAATTTGACAAATGTTGAAAAAAAAAATTAAGAATAAACAAGTTAGAGTGCTATATTCGGCTGTGCCGAATCTTTGATACCCTCCACCGACATTTCGAATGTTTAAGGAGTAATATCTGTATGATGTTATTATTATCTTAAACTGTGACGATTAGTTATTAATTATGGTTTTGGTGTACTTAACTGTTTTCCGGGAGTAGGGTTTCTATGGGGCCTAGAGTAAATTATGTACCGATCTTCACGAAATTTCACAGCGTCATTTCTAGTCCTTTAAAACTGTGACGTACCAATTTCTGTTATGATAGCATTATTAATTATGGTTTTAGGTGTACTTAACTGTTTTCCGGGTGTAGGGTTTCTATGGGGCCTAGGGTAAATTATGTACCGATCTTCACGAAATTTCACAGTATCATTTATAGTTCTAAATTTGTTACGCTAGCGTTATTTTTTACGGTTTTAGGCGTACTAAACTGTTTTCCGGGAGTAGTGTTTATATGGGGCTTAGGGTAAATTATGGATGGATCTTCACGAAATTTAACAGCGTGATTTCCAGTCAAATAAAACAAATTTTTGCAAAATCTTATCTCATGCCGTGCCTTGTTCCAGCATTTATGTTATTTTTTGTAACAGTTTGTTTATTTCTTTTGAGTTGTTCGAAAGTGAGCGTGTTATCAACAGACGGACAGACGGACAGACAGACGGAAATGGCTAAATCGACTTAGAATAACTCAAGGACCCAGAATATATATACTTTATGGGGTCTGAGATGAATAATAAAAAAGTTTCACACGGAATGACAAACTTAATATACCCTCTTCACAACTAATTGTGGTGGAGGGTAAAAAAATATAGAGCGAAGTTAATAATAAATTAAGCACCAAAGGTTTTCAGCAAAACCTCTCAAAATGATCAACATAAAGAAGCCATCACATCTTTTTGTAAAGTTGAGGTTTCTTAAATTGAGGTTTCACATACTGATATAAACGATATTTCCCTATTTAAAATGTAAAGTACTAGTTAGTTATTGTTTTCATTGCTGTCACGATTGTTTCCTTAATAGCACATTTGTCAAGATCTGACGATGATACCAAAAATATTAGATTAAGTTAAGGTACATCTATTGAATTCTAAAGTCTAAGCAAATCTCAAACGAAAGAAACTCAACTTGGTATCATTAGGCTCATATTTTTTTTTAAAGCCCGTAAATAACAGTACGTGACATTTTTTTGACCAAATGGATTAGACAAATATGAAGTCAGAATTATCAAAAGTAGAACAGTTTTTGAGAAATTCCAAAATAACCATTATTTGTGTTTTTAAAGAAGATAATGTGATTGAAATGCAAATATCTTCAAAAACTTTAAACGGATTATGTATTTCTTTATTTTTAGTGAAAGGTTATAAAATTTGAGGGAGAGGGAGGAATCCACTTAATTTTTAAAAAAGTTGAAAACCATAATGAAGATTTTTCGTCCTCTGCCAGGGGTCGAAACTGGGTTGCTTGATTTTGTAGGCAAGCACTTTAATCACTTCACCACGCCGGCAGTTACGTTGGCTGCTTTGACGGGATTAAATATACAGGGAAATCGGTAAACCGAGTCCCTTTCATAATAATTTAAAGCCGTACACATTTAAAAAACACCCAGCATCTATTTATGTATACATATTAAGCAACATTTTAAGGTTTTAAATGTTATGTATAACCACTTACTTAAAAATTTTGCTTTTTCTAGCCGTTTTTGAAATGCGATTTGACGGAAAAAGTTAAAAATAAGTTGGCAGCAGTGTATATATCAAATGTCCTTATGTTTTACCTGTACACTCACTCTTGTTTTTATTTACAATTGACTTTATTCTCATCTTAACGTTGTGTGTATTTTATATTTTTTGCAGATCCAGCAGATACCAAGACATAAAAATATAAAAACAGCAATAAATTAAACAGAAAGTAAGAAAATTCTTAAAAGAATAATGATGATAATGATAATCAGCATAAGTTTGCAGTTTTTGAAAACAAATGTAATGCCAATCAAGTAATGGAATTTTTAACGGTAAGTCATTATTCAAAATAAAAAGAAAAATATATAATAAAGAAAAATCGAAAATCAACAACTAAGAAATTGAAAAAAGTGATGAAATGGCAATAAAAATAATAGTTTGTATGTATAGCAACTTGAAGTACAGAAGCAAAATTCAATATTGTGAAGACAGCTAAAGTCGGTGCCAGAAGAGTCGAAAAGTGTTCGAATAATGAATGCAAAATTGTATTTAAATTATGTAAAAGTAAGTATAAAATTGCGTTTTTCTGATAGCTCAACATCGATCAATACTCGATATCGTTCGGAAAGTTCTAAGGCAAACAAGCATTTAACCCGCTACCTCGTTAGCTTCTCCCTTTCTGTTGTGGACATATTTACATGCCAAGGTTATGTTTCCAGGTATTAACAGAAAAGTGCAAACATAGTTTATCTTATAGGCTCTCATTCACTCAGGATGAATCAGTCAGTCAGTAAAGCTACAATTTTATGTCAATATATATATGTTTTGTAAAAAAAGTACCAAAACTAGGTACAATTTTCACCTCTTAAGCTTTCGAATTTCGAAAAAGTACAGAGTTACGAATGCAATACAATTTTTATTTTTTTGTTTTGTTTTGTTGGGGTCAAAAAGAGTCCCAAAATACTGGTTTTACTGTATACTCCCCAGAAGGGCTCAATTTAAAAGAAGTACCAGACACCAGTGTGCTTATTTTTTTTTTATAAACAACGATAAACCACCGTTTCATGTTTAAACTGTTTAGCTTTAGGAGTTAAGGCCGTTATTAAGTATATTACAAAGATAAAGATATATTCAGCTGAATTAATGGAAAGAAAAAGCAAAAATAAATTGTTTAAAAAAAAGTCGGAATGTTTTGGGTTATGTTTGTATAGCTAAATATATGGTTTTTTAAGCTGCAATTAAGAAAATTTTAATAATTAAACTTTTTTTTAATTAATCTAGTAGATAATTTCAATACAATTACTTTTTGATTATGATTTCCGGATTATTTCCGCCGCGGCTGCGACTTACATTGTCCACTCTATGGGTCCAACTTTTTTTACTGCTTTTTTCAATAAAACTGTCTGTATGGTGTCAATGGTAACGTAAATTTTGACTTCCAATGCTGTAACAGTTGTTTTTTTGTTGACTAAGCTAATGGCAAAATAAAGCCCATAAAAGTAGTCCAGCGGCGTAAAATCAAAGAAACGAGGATGCCACTGAGCAGGACCACTGCCGGATATGAAGTTGTCAAGAAATTTATATTGCAATAAGTCGATTGTAATGCGCGCTGTATGGCATAATGCGCCGTCTTGTTTAACCCAAATATCATTGATGTTTAGCTGACTAATTCATGGAAAAACAAATCCAGTCAGCATGGCTCGATAGCGCTCACCATTCAATATAACTGCAGGTCCTTGCTTATTTTTAAAGATCGTGTAAATGGCTCCGGCTTGAGAACTATCGTCACTCCAAATACGGTAATTTTGCTTATTGACGTAGCCATTTAACCAGAAATGTGCTTCGTAAAATGAGCGAAGAGCTTTATGAACGTCGCGAACAGATTTATATTTATCTACGTAAATTTTCTAGCGTTTAACGATTTATTATGACTTGTCAAACCTTACTAAACAGAAATGTCAAGACAGTTTGATATTTTCAGCTGTCAAACCATAGTGTACTCTAATATAATGCCATAAGCATAAGACAGTGCCTTATATATATTAGATCCAGAGTTGGATAGGCGCTTTTTTGCAAGTATCTCTTTCTAGGAGGCGATGCATGACACAATGTTCGGATATTGAGAAACCAGTAGATACGCATCCTTTATGGTCATCGAAAGTAGAGACATATTATGTTTGCCGTCCATAGAGACAACACTTCAATCACGATTTTCTACAATAATGAATGCAAATTTATATACAAATAATTTTACTTCGCCTTTTTGCATTTAAGCTAACGATATTCTCTTCCTAAGTATATCGATTTATTTTTATTTAAATGACAACCTTAATGGCCAACGTTGATAGAAAACAATAACATTCAAATCTTCTTGTCAATAAATGAGCAAACAACTGCAATCATTTTATTTAATTTATTTCCCATTTCAAGCAATTTGCTTCCTATGGTTTCACCAATCTCTCTTTAATACATACTTCTGTAAATGCTATTTCAGAACATTCACACTCAAAACACAAGCAGAAACAACAAAACTATTGACGGAAGTTGTAAAAACTTAAAATGTCTGTGACAACTGTAATCATACATTGACAACGGAGAACAGCAAGAAGCAGAAGAAATCAGCAGCATCATCAATAAAACCAGCAAAATTGGTAAGATTAAATATTTGAAGAAGGCCTTAATGAAAAGCATCTTTCCTTATTTATGTATTTGCTTTTTGCTAAAAAGAAATTCTGATAACTCATCATTCTCAAAAATTCGTATAAAACGAACTTATTGATTTTAAAATTTGAGATACACAGCTGTGCTTAATTTAAAATGTCAATGCAAAAACCAAGAAGCAACTATTTTTGTGGCTTTTTAAATCATGTTTAAGCCTTTCTTAAATTTTTGGTTTAGAAGGCCAAAGCCATATGTGACAGCGCATAGAGAAAGGCACCAGTAAAGTAAAGGGAACAGAAAAAACCAACTACACAAAACAAGAGGTAGGGACGACCTACGCGCGTTTTCTAGGTTCACCAACACGTTCCTGGCGTCATAATATGTGTCGCTTTCAAATGAGACCAATACCAACACGCTCAGGGATGGTACACCAAAGATACACGTATTTAAATCTTTAAAATGCCTCTCCTGAACAAAACCCTTAGGTCCATTTCTATTTTGCGCGTCACATATGTACATTGCATATGTGCAATACAGTAGTTTAAAGGTGAATAAAAGAATTCTAAAAATTAGTAGTAGTTTAAAGGTGAATAAAAGAATTCTAAAAATTTGCCTAAAATTCGGTATAGTTAATTTGTTAATTTATAATTTTTATCTAGTTCACTCTCAAATATTAATGATTTTTAATGTTTGCATAAAATCCCCGTGATGAGCACTCATAAATATTTGAAGTCATTAAAAAATATATTAAGTACGTTTCTTTTAAAAATAACTTTTATTTTGGCTCAAAACAATAAACATATAAAAAAATTTATTATTTTTGCCCGAAAAAAGAAATTAAAAATTACTGTTTTCATCTGACTTTTATCAAAGAAGAAATACAAATTTTAGTTTGTCAATTAACTCAGAATTATTTTATTTATCGATCCGTTCGGCTTGGTACACTAAGTGTTAGCTATCGGCTTGCAATCAAGTGTGGCATAAGTCGACTGTAATAAATAATTTATTTTAAGTATCCCATATAAGAAGAAAAGTAGCAGGTGCATTGCTGTATATTTTGTTAGTGAAGATTAAAAATATAGTATAACATTTTGCAAATGCTACGACTCAAAACAATTTTTGCAAGATTGTGAATTGAGCTATAGAGTTATAAGTATTGCCAAAAAGTTGGCAAGTTGTGTTGCCAGAAAACTTGTATTAAAATACCTACGCATCTAATAAAAAATCTTATCTTTTCCTAAGCTCCCAGAACTTATTTAACTCCGCAGTTTTTCAGTGAAACTCTTCCAAATTTCATGTAGCTGTAGATATTGCTGATCTGCCGAAGTGTGTGGAAGTACGTGCTTATAGGTTGTGTGTAAGTCTGATTTTTCGTTGATTGTGTTCGTCGCACTGACGATGGAAGTGTGAGAAATATTTCCTTTTAGTATATTTTTTAGATACACTTTATTCGTCGTATTGACGAAAAAAGCTTGGCTTGCTTTTGTTGTGTTTTTAGAATTAAATTTTCAAGTAAACTATAATATACTATTTAGAATGAATAACAACTTAAGTATTTTATAAACTAAACAAAAATTTTCGTGTTTCCTTATATTGGGTGGGTTTGGGGCCAGATCATAAACGGACTTCGTCGATTCGACGAAGAAAGTGTGTAGTGTATTAAAAATAAGAAAGTGTATCTAGGGTTAAAATAATAGTTTTTTTTCATTTTCATTATAGCAAGAAATTGGCTCTGTACCATTTAAGGCAGAGAAATAAAACTAAGAAAATTTCAGGCTACAAGAAATGCTATTTAAAAGAATTTTTTAGCTAATTCAAAGGAGTACAAAAAATTTAAAAAATAACTATTATTTAACGTTTTGCTCATGCAAATGAAACATTTACCACAGCCTTGACTGATCCAAACAAAACAAAATTAATGAGTTTTTTATAACAAAAAAAAAAAATTACAAAAATATTAAGAATTTTCAAAAAGTAAATACAATAAATACGATATCATCAGCTTAATGTAACAACTCAGTAAATTGTAACAAACTTTACATTCTAACAAAAAGCGTCAAGTAAATTTGGTTTTTGTTTCTCTCTTCGTTTTTCCTTTAATTCATGTCTTGGAATTTAAGTCATTAAGTGTTTTACATTGTTGATCCCTTTTTCATTTTATTGGCTAAAAATCCTTTTTGAACAAAAATTAAATATGAAAGTAACCAGAAAGAAAGAATAATTGAAACTGTGTAATCCTCGTTTATTTTGTTTTTTTTTTTTTTAAGTTGACCAAAAAATGCAATTAAAGATGACAAGGGAATGTTGAAAGCTTAAATTATTTAAAAGGTGTACACTGAAGCGAAGAAAAAACAATTTACCAGCCTGGGTTCTTGTCATCGTCCCATCGTCAAAATCATTAACAAAATCATTATTTGTTAACCGAAAACCCACTCATAGCAATTACTTAGAAAAAATGTTTATTGTTGTTATAAAGTAAAATAAAACAAACTAAAGAGAAGTCAATGACAGCAGACAATAAGCTACAAGCCCTTTTTATGTTATTTTATAGCAGCTACAAATTTGTTAACAACTTAGACCTTTAACCCTAGAAGACTAACGCTTAATTATACGTTAAAACAAACACCACGTAAATTTTACGTACAGTGGAATTTATACCTAAGCGAACGCAAAAACATAAACAATACATTTTTAGTCGTTAAAGTTTTTTTTACGTAAAAAATATTATTCTAAAGACTAAAACCACGTTGCTCTAACAGCTTTGCTTTTGTTTTTATGTTTGTCACTTTTTTAATTTGGTACCGTAAGGTTGCTTGGGTAGCACCAATAATAAAAAAACTACATGTAAAGTGTACGTGGTTTAGTTTTCTAGGGTTAAGGCTGATTCTGCAATTTGCCTAAAACAACGTTTTTCGCATGAAAACAAAAAGTTGTTTATGAAGCTTTTGCAGCTCTCTCACAGATCGTTTTAATTCACTTTAAGGGGTTTTTTGCAAATCCCTTCGTCTTGAATTGAGGAGTTTGTCACATAAAATTTTAGAATTTCCAAAAAATTTGTGTAAATAAAGTAAAGTGTCTTACAAAATTAGGACGTTAGAATATTTTCGTTTAAATTCAATTAAGTTTTTAAATTAAACTCTTTGTAATACTTGTATCGCAAATGCCTCACGAAATTAGAATTCCTTCTCATTATTTTGTTTTTATGTATTTATTATTAAATGCTCTGAAGGGGTTTCAATACCCTTTACTACCATAGACTTGTGCATATGTTAAGAATTGAAAATATATTGTCTTAAATCATGTCTCAATCCATTCTTAAAGCTCCAACTTCCTAAAGTCAAATACAGTGTTGCTGATTAGGTTAAAGGCAGAATTAGTCTTTACTTTCTGTTCTGTTGCGAATCAGCTGATTTGTTTTTGTTATTAAGAACCTGTAAAATTGATTAGTTTTTCTGTTCTGTTGCGGTTCAGTTTGTTAAAATCAAAAAATTGTTAAGTTATTGTAAGTGACAGCAAAATAAATAATAAAAAATACATATTTATGTTGAAACAAAAAATTTTTTAATATTTTTAATTAGGCTTAAGTTCATGAAATTTAATTTTTATTAAATTATTTTTATGAAGAAAGGAATTTTACAACATGAAAATCAATTAAAATTTTTTGATTTTAAGAATTCATAAAATTTAATTTATTTGCATTAAAGTGATTGGAATAAAACAATGGACGGTGCAAAACTAATAAATTTGTCATTAATGGCTGATAAGTTACTACAGAAAAAGTAACTACATATTACAATTTCGTAACAGAACGGCACGGAACAGAACAGAAACAGAAAGTAAAGGCTAACTGAGCCTTAATTCACACAGCTGTTTTGTATGGCTATGGTTATGTCATAAAAAATAGGTACAAAAGATCAAATAGGCTCTTGTACAAATGTTTATTGACTTTAGATTCTTCTGTTTGTTTTCCAATTAACGGAGAATCATTTTTTTCGTCGTGCTAATGGTCCGCCATAATAATATATCCTCAATTTGTTAAGCAAGCACCTAATTTGATAACAGTTTTTATGGTTAAATGTTCCTATTTTTAAGGCCTTGAGTGATTGACACGAGTTTTTTAATGATATTATGTTTTGAAGATGGGCCCCACATAATCCTCTAATCCGTGTTATAGTAGGTGTATAGTAATTTTTGGACCGATCTTCACCGTTATTCGTTTCAAGCGTGTTTATTTTTTTTTTTTTTTTTTTTTTTTTTTTTGAGAAAAAGCTTTGTGTGGGACAGATCGTCACGAAATGTTTTGGCTTTATTTTGTAGTGCTATTAAATTGTGACAGACCAAGTTATATGCCAAAAGCATAGTTTATTTTTATGTATGACTCCTATTCATATAAAAGGAGTTTCTTTAAAAGTTAATAAGGACTGCTTAATTCCGCCAACAATTTATGTTAGTTTTTGTAACATAAATATAAATTTTTTAGAGTGGTGAATTTTAACTCTTTTTCCAAACTGTTTAAAGAAATTAGCAACAATTTGACTCCAAAATTGTTATCTTCTGTTGAAACGTTCTGTAGTGAGCATGATTTCAGCAGACAATCAAGCAGACAAACGGACATTGACTTAAAATTACACAAGGACTAAGAATTATGCTTGTGGTCGCACCTTTTCTATAAGAACTCTTTGGCGGACCCAGCATTGTACACCTTTAAAAATAAGAATGCTTCTTGCCAAAACGTATCTGATGCCCATTTTATTATATGGTTGTGAGCTATTTGCAAAATGTGATACATTTAGTAAAGGTAAATTTAGAGTTGCATTTAACACATTGACTGCCACGTCGGACACATATGTGAGACACTGCACTATGTGGTTTACGCCACGTCGCACAGTGGGGTTTTTGATACCAAAATTGGAAATTAATTCGAGGTAACTTTCCCTGTTTCTAATTTTAACTTTTTTTAGTCAAATTCACTTTAAGAAGTAAAACTTATCAATTTTTTTATATTTTTAAGTTCAAATTTTGTTTATTTTTAATTAGTTAATTTTTTAGAACATACCTTTAATATTGATAAAAATTGTAATATTTCCAACAAAAATAAAAATAAAAATATTTATTCACATTTCTATTCCTTATCCGATTCTTTATCATCATCATCAATAATTATCATCATCATTATCGCTATAACTAGTATAGGTATCATTATCATCATTATTGACATCTTCTTCACCATCGAGATTTGATTCAAATATTTATAATTGAATTGCTTCCATAGGCAAATTATGGGTTTTTTTCTCTTTAAATTTTCTCATATTTGTTATTACTGGATCTGAAGTAACTAATAGTCTTTTAAATATATCTTCATTTGATTTTTCTCTAGAACATTTTCGCGAAAAATGCTCCCTAAAATTTTTGAAATCTTTGTTTCGAGCTTCTTGTGCTTCTTCCGTCAACTGTCCAATTGGTAGTAAAGCGTGGTTTATTATTTCTGGTCCATGGATTAAAAATTTATGGATAGTTGGGGACATATAATACCAGGGATACAGTTGTACAAAATATCTTGCGGTATCAAGAGCGAAATCTCGAAAGGCATTAGTGTTTATTTGAAAACCACTAGAAACAGTAACCATAATTGAATGCAGTTGTCTTATCAATTTTGCATCCAATTTTGTAATTTGAGCTGAAATGTCCGCATTTTGAAAGAAGCGCCGAGCTGTGTTGCCGTCATTCGAATTTCCAAAGCCAGGTTTCGGATGATCAGTAATAAGACCAGTTTTATTTTTGAACTCCTCTTGAATACGTGCTTTGTTTTTTGCAACAACTTGTTTCTCGATGTCCGATCTAGCTTGCCATTTCTTTATTGGAAGCTTGTATGCCACATGGAGCAGGCATTCAAAAAATCTTATCCATCCATGCAGAATCGACAAACCGAACTCCAAATTTTCTGTTTTTACTTGCAAACTTATTTTTGCTGAAGTTTCACAAATCGTAAGGCACTCATTTTTGGGGTAACAATCCTTTTTCGCTAGTTGCACTTGTGAATATGATGGAAATCTTTCATGAGCGGAAACACTGATAATATTATATTGATGTCGTGACAACTTGGCTTCAACCAAAACAGCCAATGCTTCCTCTTTAGACATTTGGGTCACTGTAGAGGGTTTTGAAAAACTTTTGTAAAATTTGTCTACATCAGATGGTGAACTGCTTGTTATTTTTTTTTTACAATTTTTGAAGCTTTTAATTTACCATCTGCCCTCAGACTCATTTGTGTCGCCTGTGCCAATAAGGATGAAGGAATGGCTTTCCTCAAAGCAATGGTCTTCTTGTTTTTGCTTCGTTCACCACAATCTTCAAAATCAAGCTCCTTTCTACCACGTTTAACACCAGATTGACGAGGGAAGCCTATTGAAGAATCTAGCCATGTCTTATTATTCAGAACAAAACCTTCCTTCATTCGCAAAGATGCAGCCCAGCGAGTTCTGAATTGAAAACAAAAAGCATTCATCGTTTCATTGAAAACTTTTACATTATGTTCGCTTGGCAATAAACGGTTTTAGCATTTGTTCTTTAAGAAAGGTTAATTTTCCATGGATATTTTCACAATCCGACTTCATCATTATTTCAAAAAGCTCTCGTCGGGAAATAAAAATCGTATTCGAGGATGTGGCTATGATTAAATAAATACGGTCATATGATTTTATACAAAACTTGAAAAAAACACGAAGAACGATTACACTTAGTGCACAAAGACAAATAACTACTTTTCAAATCACAACAAGTAAAACCTATTTTTATTTGCTTTTATGACATAAAGAACTACCTAAAAGCATTTAAATTATTAAGTTAACAATATATTTTTATTATTGTGTTTTTAAATATAGTTCTTATAAAACTTTTTGGGAACCACTGTCTCATATAAAAATAGTTTCAGAACTTCTTACATTTTATTTGAAGTAAACAACTAATTTTCCTACATACTCTGTATTGCTTTTTTCAAAATATTTATTCTTAACAATAGCGGTTTTCACCCTTGATAGTAAACTCCTTTGTAGACCTTGTGAATCTTATTTATTTAGTTAAAGTACTAAGATTTACAACACCGCAACAACAAAATGTATAAGACTAAAATTTACTACGCTGTAGTTGAAAAATCCAACAAAAAGCTGTAGTAAACACGTTTGTTAAATAAACCAGAATAAAACTGTTGAAGAAACTATATCCGTCTCTATTCCTCACTCAGCAACTTCATTAATTTACAATACTAACGAAAAAGACGCTCACGCTATGTATTATAAAACCGTATTAAGTAAAGCAGAGTTGTACACTTAGTACAAAGGGTGAAAACCGCTAATATTAACTGTTCTGGTTACTTATTGTTTTTGTTGCTATTATTGTTTAAAATTGTTATTGTTTTTGTTTTCCCTTTCTTCTTTTAATATGTTTTTATATACTCTTATTTAATAATTAAATCCAAGCTCTCATGAAAGCAAAAGCAAAAGCAATTAAAGTTGATTTTTTATATGGAGTGCAGCAATATATTTTAATTTTATTTTAAAATGTGCAAAAAAGTGCAGACAAAATTTTCATAAATATTTTCAAAAGCGTTTATATTTTTAGGTTTTTATCTTAATTTGGCTTTATACACAACTATTTATCGACATATATCCCGAAATCCACTAATTTATAGGCTTACGCGTGAAAATTAATTAAAAATAAAAACAAAAATTACACATAAAAACCAAAACCATAAATTAATCTTACTAACCTGAGGTTGAAGGTTCCGTTAAAATATTTTTAATTATCACTTTAGAAAACACTCAAAACTAATTTTTAATACACCAAAAGTTGAAATGTATGTTGCACGCGAGGAAAACGTCAAATAACTCAAACTTTAAAATTGTATAGTGGCATAACGGTAGTTGTTAAAAACAAAATTTTTGCACTAGTGATGTAGAATGTTGTGTACTTTTACCGACTACAAAAATTTATTCAGTTCTCCTAAATTTAATTTTGCAATTAATTCCCATTTATGGTATCAAAAACCCCACTGTGCGTCGGACACATTTGTCGCGACTTTCATTCTTTCTAGCCATGTCACACAAAAGTGGCTGACGATAAATAGGATTTTATTGCAGTAATATGATGTACGGCCCCTCATAAAATTTCTGTAATAGTGGTTTCGGCGCAGCTCAAAAATAAATTAAAAAAACATTTTTTTGAAAAAAAAAAAAAATTAATTCGTTTTATTATATGTTTTTGTAGTGCATATATGACTGGCATGGCCTTGCATTAAAAAAAAGTCGGGAGGCGCCTCGTCGGACACATGCGTGCGGCAATCTTATTTGGAAAAAATGCTATGGCCTCCAGCATCTTATTTGCTGAAAGCGCCTTGGCAGTCAATGTGTTAATAACAAAGTCCATTACGTGTATAAAACTTAATAGGCGTTCTAGTATATCTTTGTTTTCATCTCGGCTATATGGGCTTTTTTAGATAATCTACTGCACATGAGAGTTTTTTTTTTACATTAGATTTTATACCCACAAACCTGATCATCTGTACGGCAAACTTTGTATTTCAGATATCAGCAGGGGAAAAAGAGTTAGATCGTTTGGATACAAAAGTTTGATTTCGGAGTGGCATCTCTACGTATTCTCAGTATCTTTCTGGAATTCTATACCCCAAAGTCTTCAACTTTTAAGTAACGCACGAAAATTTAAGGAAAATATTTTTAAACTGTTTTCAGCATAACAATTTGAAACATAATTATTTGAGATTAAAGTACATATGATTACATTATCTAAATATTTTTGGATTTTAATTGGTTTTGCTTTAAATATATTAAATTGTAATAACACACTCTCTAAGTCTTGTGTATGGAGAAGTTCAATTAAATGAATAAATAAAAATAAAATAAATATGTTCGTAATGTTGCATAAAATTAATATGCCTCATAAACTTAATATATCATCATCATTCGTAATAAATCTTCATTCCCGACTAGTGATGGAGGGTATAAAAAGAAGTTAAGAGCTTTTAGCTAAAAAATCATGATTGTTCATGTACGTATTTAGACGGGAGTTTCATTTCGAAAAAAAACAGCTAAAAAAAAATAAAAGAAATGGTAAGAGATGATTTTTCTACAAAGCCAAAAAATTATTTTATAGTTCCGCCTACAAAAAAAAAAAATAAAATTTATTGCTTAGCTCCAGCCAGTCGTCAAAAATTATGTCACAATTTAATGTGTTTATGTAAATTTTGAGTATTTAGAGTAAAAAACATATTTACATTATAATTTTACTTACTCCCCAAGCACAAACACTCACGTACAAAAATGCAAACGCTTTTAAAACTGTTCAAAGTTGGGGGGATTTAGGAGCCTGATACTAAGAAAAGTTAGCAGGGCAAAGACTGAACTCAGTAGCCCACTCACAAAGAAGTAGAACATACAGGCCTGTTCTGAGAATCACATTTTAAGAAAGTGATTTGAAATCACAAGAAAGGTGTTCTGGGCATATTATTTTGTGATTTCAAAACGTTCAGCTACGTAAACAACTTTTTGAAATCACTTTGTTATTTTTGCGACTATTGCAAGATGACCGTCATTATAAATTACTTTAAGAAAATATTCAATGTGTTGGTTATTGATTTTCTATGCAAAAAGCTATTTTATTTACAACAAATCATTTAAAAATAAGAAAATTCGACGACACTACAAAAATGATATTTGCTTATGTGACTTTTGTTGTGATTTCAGGTTTGTTGTTTAGTTCAGTTAAAGATCGCTAATTTGCTCTCAGCGCACAGTGGCTGAAAATTTTATTTCATTGGCCAAAAGTCCAATTTTTGTTTGTCACCGATTTCAAAAATTTTAATTTTATTTAATAGTAAACATATTAAAACTAAGGTAGCCAAAAAATTAGGTCAAAATATTGGTAATTGTGGTTGTGCCATGTTGTTAAACACAACTTTTTTTAATTCAGAAAAAAGTGTTTTTTTTTAATATTTAATCCGAAATTATCATTGCACAAAAACTATCAGCGATAATGACCTGCTTGCTTCTTAGCTAGAATTGTAGTCTCGTTATCTTTAAAAAGGTAATATTTGCGACTGTTGTGTCATTTATATTTGAGATGTTAGGACATATTTTCTAAACTACTATATTTTTGTCAAATTTCAAATTTAGTAGAATAGAACTTTTGCGGATCAAAAGGGATTAAGAAGGTGAAACCCCTGATAGAAAGGTGAAAGTGTTTTCTTTAACCCTGTATATACTCTTGTACCTGTTTGGACCCGTCTGTTTAACACTTTTTTAATTTTAACGAAATTACTCAAAAAAAAAAAAATTCAAAACTATGTACTATATTTTTGTCAAATTTCAACTTTAGTAGAATAGAACTTTTGCGGATGAACAGGGATTAAGAAGGTAAAACCACCCATAGAAAGGTGAAAGTGTTTTCTTTACCTATGTATATACTTTTGTACCCGTTTGGATCGGTCTGTTTAACACTTTTTTAATTTAAAATTTTATTTTTGAAATAGTTTTTTTACAATTTCTTTTTTTATTCCGCAAAAATTTTTGCAGAAGTAACAGAAATCATGTGCTATTGTCTTCAAAAAAAATTTTATGTATTCAAAATACATATTCAAAATTTTATTAATGTTACACAATCAGAATAACGTATAGCTACCCTGATTCATCCTTATCCGTTACACTACGTTCACACTAGCGTATTCTATAGTAGAATAAAGAGCTTAGACGCGCGTTTACGCTAAACAGGTATATTGTGAATCCCACCTTAGAAGGGTTTTTATATTTTGTTTGGTCTTTTTATTTTATCTATTTTTATGACTCTAATAACACTACGTGACAAAATTTCAACAAAGTCGTGACCAAATGAATCTGACAGCTTATCATTATGTAAAATTTTGCATTTCAGTCACAGCATCTTTTTTAAAAACACTAATAACGGTTATTTTGAAATATCTCAAAAACGGTTCTACTTTTGACAATTCTGACTTCATATTCAGATTCAGCGGAAAATTTTACATAAAGATTAGATGTCAAATTCATTTGGTCAAAAAATTGTCACGTAGTGTAATATTTCATGACCCTATAGCTATATAAATCAGTTATGATTTGGATTTCGGATCTTCAGAATCAATAAGAAACAACGAAACCAACAAAGAGTTAGGAAGTGCAAAAAGGAAACATGTTCAAGATGAATATCGCAAATTTGGGTTGATTATAGATCAGCCGAAAGAAGGGGCAGGCAATACAAATGATGGCAATACGGCAAGAAGATTCTTTTCAGATCCAGAAACAGCATCTGAAATAACAGGTGTTGATTTTAACCTCATTTTTAGATTTTAAATAACCCTAGAAGTACTTGCGTGCAATGAAGAAATTTACTCTAGAAAATTTGGAGATTTTGCTTAGGAAACTGCAAAAATATATACAACCAAGTACCCATGGAGAAATATGTCTGCTAATGTCATTAAATATCAGTTGGTGCCACTTGTAGATTTATCAGAGGAAGCTCATGAAAAAAGGAATAAGAATTGCAGATTTTATAGAGAGCACAATACTAGAAAAATTTCACGAAATTCCACTAATAAAGATTTAAGAATTTAATCTTTTTGCAAAGATACCTACTTTATGATGACGTAATACGATAGTTGGTGACGAGCTATATCAGTGTATGGTTTAAAGGTTTAATACTATCATGTAAAGGTGCATGTAGACGACATGTTTTTTACATCTGACTTTTCAAGTCACATGTAATTGTGCATGTCTGTCAAAATTGCTGTTTTACAGAAGGTTTATAATATTCGGTCACAAACGTACATGTAATTTGCTTCTGACATTGTCTCTGTTTTTTTCGCATAGTTATTGCAAAATCCAAAATAAAAATGCCGCCACGTAAATTTTTATTTACGCCGTAAAATAGTTTAGCCATCTTCACATATTTTTCTTTTAATTGAAAGATTCCAGTTTAGGATATTATAATGAAACGGTTTTTATATACATATATATATATATATATATATATATATATATATATATATATATATATATATATATATATTTACTTAAATTCTTTTCAATTGCGCGATGATCATACATATCCCGGTATTTTAAAATATTAACTGCAGCCGGCTAATGATTCCGTCAATAGTGGACGCCGCTGCCGGTTTCTTCTCGCCATAGATTTCTGATGTCAGATGGTTTGTCAGAAGAAAATAGAGCACGCTCTAATTGAAATTTTGTCAGATGACTTTGCATCTGACTTTTACAGAAGCAAAGTTAAAAAGGTAACAGACGACATGTATGTATTTTGCAGTGGGAAATTTGACATGTCAGATGACAAAAACATGTCGTGTACGGTCGCCTTAACTTTGCTTTGATTTTCATCAATTTTCTAAAGGTCTCCATTACTTTTGTATGGTAAATCAAGTTAGAATAAAGTTTTTAATTGTGTTTTTAAATGTAGTTAATGAAAAAAATGGCTTTATTTCTTTATCTTTAGTAAATAAAATAACGAACACTAATAAAACGCAAAGAAAACAGTAATTTAAAAATACTTATGAATATACATATAATTAACTAAAAGAATGTGAAAAATATATCTTTTTATAAGGGCCCATTTCACCAATTTTATTTTAATATCAATTTATGTTTAAATATAAGTTCATATTTGTTTTTAAACATCATTTCATATTTATATTTAAAAATCAATTCATATTTAAATATAGTTTTTCATATCGAGGGCCTATATTCAAAATCCTCTATCTTAAAAAACACAACTTTTGAGGAGAGCCAAAAACTGTTTTTTTCACGTATTACTTTAGTTATTAAAATTCGGTATTCTACAATATTTTTTAAATCTACCACTGAATCTCACAGATAATTAGTTTATAAAATTTTGCATTATTGGGGACTTTATGCGAGATAGAGGGTTTTGCTTCTCAAAAATAATCAATATGTATGTATGAAAATGAAAAGATAGAGGGTTTTGCATTTAAATAAAAATAAATTATTTTGAATTAATTTATGCCATCGTCAGTGTTTAACGTGGCTTTTTTAAGATAATGGCTATATTAAATAAAAAGTTATAGCAGCAATTTTTTTTTGTTTGTTTTTGCTTTTTTAAGTTTGTTTCGAGTTTGATTGGTGTAAATTACCGTAAAAATAATAATAAAATTCCGGTGGTATAACGTTCTTCAAATCTCGCAAATTCTTCCACTTATTTGGTTGAATTGAAAGTGGAGCAGCATATGGAGGTTTTGGTTCAATATTTTCTGTATAAGGTTTTATACGAACAGGAAGATCAATGTGATCTGTATCAAAGTTTATTTTATATTTTACGCTACCATAAGGAAGATATAAAAGAGATCTTAAATTAGACACTATGGGATCGTTCTTTACTCGTCCTGGTCTAATTGATAAAAAAAGCAAAAGTTTATCATCACTGTAATTATTAAAGAAATCATAATTTAAATATTCTGCATCAAACGGCTTTTTCACGATCTCATCTTTCTGGCTTTTGTAGTCATTCTAACGGAATCGATTGGAAAGTGTTTTAATTGGTTTTGCAACTTAATCTCTATCCTAGCACGGGCATATGCGTATGGCCTTTCTCTAAGAATTTCTTTCTGTTCAATAACTTTATTATTTTTAGCAGCAAAATTGGATAGAGCATTAGATAAATAATGGTTACGGTTTTGGTAGCCACAACCATCCGAGAAAATTGTAATTGGCAATGAATCTGACAAGCAATGCGCTTTTTAATGATGAATAATAAAGGAAACAAATACCGACGCGGACAAATCACTATTGATTTCGCTCCACCAATAGTCTGTTCACTGATGAGAACCTATGTATGTATATAATAAATAGTAAAACTGTGTACCCAAAGGCGTTGCTTAAAGTAAATTGCTGATGCATTAATATTGGGACACAGTTTCACTGCTTAAAACGCATTGTTAAAACGTGACGTACACCATTCTCACTAGGAATTTTATCAATACCTTTTTCATACTGTGCACAATTTTTTTTTTAAATGTGTTGATTATATTCATCAACTGATACTATTATGTAAGATTATCACACGATAATAATATTTTTATTACATACGATTTTAAAAATGACTTATTTTGACAGTTATATCATAGATGGACACTTTAAAAGAAGACGATTTTTAAGCAAATTCCAACTTTTACCATTTATTTTTAAGGCATGGACATTATATTTTCTAAAACCAAGCATGCAAAATGTTTTAATTATAATTCAGTTCAGAATCGGCTTTCGTTATTTTAATAAACCATTAAAATTGTCAAATTCATGTTCAGCTTGCAAAAAATGGTAAAACACATGTATTGCAGGAACAAGTTATTCAAAAAAAATATTTGAAAATTTGTTATTAGAAAAGATAGAGGGTTTTGCATTCAGAAAAATTAATTGTATAAGATAGAGAAAATACAAAAATGCAAATAAAACAGCAAAAAAAGATATGTTTGTTATGAAAATTACACCATAGATGAGGGTTGCTTTACTGAACATTTTACCATTAAAAAGTAATTTTCGTGAAAATCAAAGATAGAGGGTTTTGAATATAGGCCCTCGATATAATTTAATTTTTATTTTACATTAAAAACATAAATTGATATTTAAATAGTATTTGTGAAATAGGCCCAAAGTAGGGTGTCCTAACAAATGCTTGTAAGTAAAATTGACCAAAATTATTTCGTACGGCAGATCAATACTGTGTAACATCACCTTTTGCCCAAAGTATTGCTTTTATTAATTAAATTCAAATTTTTTTTTTCGAATTTATTCTATGAACTAAATTTCAGTTATGTATTTTATAAAGCTTTTTTTTGCATTAGTCCTATTCCTTAAACTTTTCAGAAATGACTTTATACACTACCAGACTATTACATTGTATTTTCTTGTTACATTTTACCTTAGCTTTCCTTTGGACAGCAATGAGGTATAATGAGGATATAATTCCCAGTTTCTATTTGTTAAAATGGTTGAGTTAAATTCAACATTCAATTTATAAAGTATCACTATCCAGTGTGACACAAAGAATGCTGACGAAGGCCGTTCGGGCCAGAAAATGCATCACATTCTGCAGGTGTCTACTGATGGTAAATTTTTCTTTACATACAATATACCTCATTGCTGTCCAAAGGAAAGCTAAGGTAAAATGTAAATGGTAGTGTATAAAGTAATTTCTGAAAATTGAAGGAATAGGACTATTACAAAAAAAAGCTTTATAAAATACAAAACTGAAATTTAGCTCATAGAATAAATTCGAAAAATAAAAAAAAAAATTTTGAATATAATATCAAGTAAGCTTCGAAAGGAAATAATTCCCAGTTTCTATTTTATTAATTAAGTAATCGCTTCTAATAAGGCTTTACATAGATAAGGTGTAATTGAATCCCAGACTTCTCCTATCTTTTTTCTTAGCTCGGGTAAAGTGTTTGGGGCTCCTTGCTGAGGACTCTTTTCATAATTGATCATACGAGACTCTATCGGATGGACACTCCATAACGCTTATTTATCCATTTTGTTGAAAGGTGTATTCCCCAAATAACCAAGATATTCGTTATTCAATTCCCGCCAGAGACTCTGGTTTCTATCCAGCAGACAAGCGCAGATTTCCGCGGGGATTAGCTTAGGGAATTAAAAAAAAAACTTGGAAACTTTTGCTCTTGCCGTTCTTCAGAATTACAGAAATGATTAAGAAAATATTAAAAATTTGGATTAAGAACCATAAATAGTTCAACAAAATAACCACAATACTAATTATTGTTAAAGCTAAGGCACGAGCTCTATGTGTACATTTGTCCTTCAAGTTGTGCTGAAAAAGGTCAACAGAAAAGAGAAAGACAAAGTGAAAAACAAAAAGAAAAAAATGTACTTGGACTTCAAGAAAAATTCTTGACGAAAGTACGAAAAAGCAGAAGTAAAGGAAAAAACATGTAAAATCAATTAAAATAGATAATCATTCAGGAAAGCAAATTTCGATCTACCAAATGTTAAAATACAATTTGGTTTAAGGATTGATGTTTGACTAGTGACGTCAGCAGTCGTCGATGGCTGCGAGTGTAAGACGGCAAATCCATCTGAGGAGATCGAGTGGTTGCGATCGAAACATGTCATGGTAACCTGCCGGCCAGGGTTCGAGCCCGAGCCACGTCAAGAATGAAAGATTATCAATAACAATTTTAATTAATTTTCATGTTGTAAAAAAATTCCTTTCTTCACAAAAATAATTTAATAAAAATTAAATTTCATGAACTTAAGCCTGATTAAGAAAATATTAAAAATTTGGATTAAGAACCATAAATAGTTCAACAAAATAACCACAATACTAATTATTGTTAAAGCTAAGGCACGAGCTCTATGTGTACATTTGTCCTTCAAGTTGTGCTGAAAAAGGTCAACAGAAAAGAGAAAGACAAAGTGAAAAAAAACAAAAAAATGTACTTGGACTTCAAGAAAAATTCTTGACGAAAGTACGAAAAAACAGAAGTAAAGGAAAAAACATGTAAAATCAATTAAGATGGATAATCATTCAGGAAAGCAAATTTCGATCTACCAAATGTTAAAATACAATTTGGTTTAAGGATTGATGTTTGACTAGTGACGTCAGCAGTCGTCGATGGCTGCGAGTGTAAGACGGCAAATCCATCTGAGGAGATCGAGTGGTTGCGATCGAAACATGTCATGGTAACCTGCCGGCCAGGGTTCGAGCCCGAGCCACGTCAAGAATGAAAGATTATCAATAACAATTTTAATTAATTTTCATGTTGTAAAAAAATTCCTTTCTTCACAAAAATAATTTAATAAAAATTAAATTTCATGAACTTAAGCCTGATTAAGAAAATATTAAAAATTTGGATTAAGAACCATAAATAGTTCAACAAAATAACCACAATACTAATTATTGTTAAAGCTAAGGCACGAGCTCTATGTGTACATTTGTCCTTCAAGTTGTGCTGAAAAAGGTCAACAGAAAAGAGAAAGACAAAGTGAAAAAAAACAAAAAAATGTACTTGGACTTCAAGAAAAATTCTTGACGAAAGTACGAAAAAACAGAAGTAAAGGAAAAAACATGTAAAATCAATTAAGATGGATAATCATTCAGGAATGCAAATTTCGATCTACCAAATGTTAAAATACAATTTGGTTTAAGGATTGATGTTTGACTAGTGACGTCAGCAGTCGTCGATGGCTGCGAGTGTAAGACGGCAAATCCATCTGAGGAGATCGAGTGGTTGCGATCGAAACATGTCATGGTAACCTGCCGGCCAGGGTTCGAGCCCGAGCCACGTCAAGAATGAAAGATTATCAATAACAATTTCAATTAATTTTCATGTTGTAAAAAAAAATTCCTTTCTTCACAAAAATAATTTAATAAAAATTAAATTTCATGAACTTAAGCCTGATTAAGAAAATATTAAAAATTTGGATTAATTACAGAAATCTTTACGGGGTTTGCATGGAATAAACCACGCATACTTAAAATTAAAAAAAAAAAAAAACAAAATAGCCTGTAACTCATTCCCGAGTGTCTTGTTGGGCTGGTAGTAAGCTAGTCTATCAGTGCCGGGGTGACGTATTCGATTCCCGCCAGAGATTTTGGTCTCCTGTAGAAAAGCGCAGAGCTTCACGAGATAAGTGTAGGTAAAAAACAAGAATATCAGTACACTCATAAAATTATTACAGTAACTGATTGTGGGTTATTAAATTCGTTTTCCGTACTGTTAAAATTGAATAAAAATATAGTTATTTTACGAATAATTTTATTTTTTAACATTTATGTTTGTTATTCAAAAAACAAACTACCAAAAAATAATAAGGGTCCTCATGATATCGTTTATAAGTCTCGTAAACTGTGCAAACTGTGCATTCTTACACCCTCGTAAATGAACTGTCAAAAATTGTATGAGAATTCATTTACACAAACTGCTTAAATTTGCCCAACACTTTTGACTCGTAAACTTGCGCTGTTCAATTGTGCATTTATACAGACAAATTTTTTTAATGCTTACCGCCGTTTTCAATGAAAACTTCAAGTGTAAATAAATCACAAACAATAAATTCTTGTAATAATATAAGCATATTAGTCTTTTGGCTTTCTTTATGCATTTTTAAAAACAAATTTCATTTATAATTTACAAATTTCAAGTTTTTTATTATATTTTTAATTATTTTTTTTTAATATATTTTTTATTGACGTTTCTGATTGAAATGACATTAATTGTTCAAAAATACACAAAAACTAAAAAGGATCTTCATGAAACGAGTCTCGCAAGTTTACCCATTTGCACAAATGGTAATTTTAAGCAATATCATGAAGACCCTTAATGTTTTTCCGTATTTATTTTGTTATGTAGTTTGATTTTTGTCGGTTAAAATATATTTTTTAAAAGTAAAAACTATTCAATATTAAGGAATATGATGTTCAAAAAATAAAAAACTTAGAAATTAATGAAAAAATCATTTGTTTTAAATGAAATGTAAATGATCCGTTTTTTAAATGAATTTTAATTTGTTTAAAATTAATTTTCGTTTGAATTTAACTACATAATATTTTGAGTGTAGTAACCAATACCTAACAAAGATCGGTTAAGCGATTCAGTGGGGTAAGTCTGTAACTTTTTAACGATAAAAATTTGTCGTTAAGTAGTAAATTTTGAGTATTTTTAAATAAAAATGTTCTACTTCACAGAATTACCCTACAGGTGGCTAAAAGGTACAAGCAAAGAAATATAAAAAAATTTTCAAATATAGCTTTATAGAGATATAGATAGATATTTCCGCAATAGTCTAGCAAAAATGAGCATAAAAGCTGTAAAGCTATTGTCACAATATTTGTCTCCAATTAATTTAATAGTACTAGAAATCAGACTGCAAAATTTTTTGATGACTAGTTTATTATTTATCATGGGTCCAAAACTATGCATCTCCCTAAAATTTAGAACAAATGTTGATTTTAATATGACCCCCAAAATCGGCCCATTTTTAATGAAAGGTCTCATATGAGGCCAACGTATTTTAGCTTGGATTCCATTTGCAGACGTAATAAAGCAACGCTCGCGAGGATCCAGTAATCATACCATGCCTCAATGTCTTACAGCCAACCTGTATCCCATGGCCGCCATCATTACTCCTTAAGTAACCAGTCGATTTGAAAAAGGAATGAATTTTAGTTTAATCGGAACAAAGGTCCTACATAATTAAAAAACATAATTAAATGAAATTATTTGGCATATCTTAATCACATCTACTCACACAAACACACAAATATGTGCATGATGTCATGATGTGACGTCACAAAATTCTTTAAAAAAGATAAAGGACCTGACCGCCGTATTGTTTTAATACATTTATTATTTGTTTCTCATAGTTTTATATCAATCAGCTGCAGTATTTGCTAAGTTGGTATCTATAAACAAGAATTAAGTATTTTAATTTCGTATGGTTGATATTAAGGCTGCATATAACATCAGTAAACTTTAATTGAGAAAACATTCAATAAAACCTTTAACCGTGAAAATTCAGCTTAAGTTACCTTTTAGAAAAATGGTTATTTTTACCGAAA
>OV884059.1:80337392-80403460 GCA_930367215.1 Pollenia angustigena
TGTAAGTCCTCGTGTAACTTATCCACAAAGTTTATTTTTTTATTACTAATATACAGTTGAACATCATCCGCATACATTCTGATATTGCAGTTTTGCAACTGATCTGGCAAGTCGTTAGCATAAATTGAAAAAAGTAAAGGTCCAAGAATTGAGCCCTGCGGTACTCCTCTAGTGACTGGGAGAAAGGAGGACGTTAACGAGTTAAGTTATGGCATTTAAAGCTATTTTATGGAGTAGTATATTAATGGGAAGCTAATTTTAAGAAAAATTTGGTAGATAACACTAGACTACAAATTAAGAAAAAAATTGATTGCAGAAACGAAGCATGTATTTCAACTAATCTGGGTGCGCTGAATTCGAATATGGCATCAAAATTGGTTGAAAAAAGGATATGCAATATCAGAATCATTAAAGTATGCATATTTACATTATTTTGGTTTTGCAGTCATAAACTTGGCCAAACCGTGGACACCGACAATGTTTTGCATATTCTTCATTCGCATATAGATTTATTCCAAGAAAAAACGAGATTTAAAGAAAATTTAAAGAAATTATCAAGGATTTCGGGACAGAAGCATGCTGGGAGACTATTGCTGGACTCTTATACGTGAATCCGAACCAACTAAATACAAACGAAGAATAACGCCATTTACTTTTGAAAATTCAGTGATTTTTTATGTAAGAAATGAATAAAAACATATTTTTGTCCATCGCAAATCTGACGTGATAGAGAAAAATCAATTACAGAATTCAGCCCACCAAATTACCCAAGGAAAGTTATTTGGTTGCTACAGTCCAAAATCTTGTTGACGTCGCAATAAACTATTTTTATGCTAAAAAATATTTAAATAATAACATACTAAGTTACGGACAGAGCAACTCTATTCCGAAAAGAAACATTTATGAAGGCCCTTTAGTATGCGAAGAGACCTTTAGTATGCATTTGAAAAGAAAAATGGAATATCGGGTCCAGTTTTCGAGAAAATGGGTGTCGTCATATGACGACGCTATTAAAAATAAGGTACAAAATTGTTTATATGGATTTTAGTTTTAGAACTTTTATTCGTTCTTCAGTGTTTTATGTTTTAAATAGTTACAATGAAATATAAATTGAAATATTTTTTTATTTGATGATATGGGGCGAAGTAATCAACACACAAACCCTTATCACATTTTTGGCACTCTGTCCTTACAGTTGATTTACATTTATCACTAGCACATCGTCTCTGCTTATTATTTTTTGTTCTTTGCACATAGTGCATAAATCCATCATACCTCCCTCATAGCATCAGCCCCAGGCTGGGATTTTGACATTCTCCCAGGAACTTTCGGAAAATTACTGCCTATTTCATGGTGTCACTCGTACGTTTTCGTTCGCACAAATAACATGTAAAACAAAAACAAAATTTGAGAATTTGTTTTTGTTTTACATGCACGTAGAGAAAAAACATGTTTAAATATAGTCACCTCCAACCAAACTATTTTTAAAGACAATTTTAAACATATTATGATTTATAAAACCATTATATTTGCCAGCGACAACCATTTAATGTTTTAATTAGTCCTCCATCAAGAACCCACCACCATATTATGGTTGCCTCTAAAAATGTTATGGTTAAATATGAAAATAATTTGTTTTGAAATTTACAATAGTATTTTCCTCTTTTTCAAGAGCAACATACTATAGTTGAAAACCAACCATGCTATTGTAAGTGTTTAACAAATTTTAGTTATTATTGATCATAACATGTTTGGAGTCAACAATAATATGGTTGAGGCTTCTTGATGGAGGCCTAATTTAACCATAATATGGTTACCGCTGACAATTATATGGTTATATTAAACATAATATGTTTAAAATTTTATTTAAAAATAGTTTGGTTGGAAGTGATCATATTTAAACATGTTTTTCTCTGGGTGTGTAATTTGTGCGAACGAAAGCGTTCGAGCGACATCGTGAAATAGGCAGTTAGTCTCTGACGAAAGATATGACATTGCTAAGTCTCTTCGAAAACTCTTTTGCTTGAGTTTAGGATCATGCTGTCTCGCTAAAAGCCAAGCATTTTGTACAGACACGTCCAGCACCCAGGTAAATAATGGCCCCCACCATTTTTTATTTCGATTTGAGATGTTTTTCCTCCTAGTTTCCAAACGGTTTCGTTTTGCTTTTTGTCATGGACTTTTTTTCTTTTGCTGTATTGCCCTTCGGTGTTTCTTCCTCTAAAATATCCAAATAAAAAAACGAGTATCAAAGTGTCGTCATTTGACGACAACCAAATGTATTCCCAAAAAAAATATATTTCTTTTACAACTCGAATAAACATTTTTAGCAAGAATCTTGTAAACTAGTATTTATTTTCATTTTATATTGCTTTTACGGCACATTTATAAAATTTATTAACTTTTTAACACATACTTTCCAGCCGAACTCATAATTATGAATTTTTCAAAAAACTCTCACAATAAAAACTTTACCACACGCGAACTGCGTGAATCACAACGTTGAAATTCATTTTATATGAAAAAGCAATTAACACACAAGACAATTAATTGTCTTTCTTTTATTAGTTTCTATGCAATAGTAACGTTTCACAAGCCAGTTGAAACTGCGATGTTTTTGTCGTCATATGACGACGCTAGGAGAATTCGGGTTAACACGTTGATTTAAATATTTGCAGAAATGTAATCAACTAAAACATTTTTTAACGCCTAAAGACACAAACATAGGAAATCCTTGTCTTTTTATTTTGTAGTTTTATTTGCTTAACAAATTCTAGTATCTAATTTTTGTCCCACCGGTATTAAAAATGGTAGTACAATGCATCCCAATGCAATACTATTGCGTTTGATTACAACAAATGAATAGAATCAAACAAGTGATAATGGCAGTATAAAGGGCAGCTTTTTCCTAAGCCATACAACTACACAGACACATAAGTGATGTGTAAAAATACTATGTCTTAAACATGGTAGATGACGCTAAGAATGCGACTCCTGGGATCTAATGACAAATTGCCTACCACTGTGTCAGTTATTTCTTTTTTCCCTTTGTTATATTTCTCTTAGTCTTTTGGCTTATTGGTATTTTGTGTGTTTATGTATATTTTTTGTCTCTGCTGTTGCTAAGATGAGTTTCTTTAATAAATAAATACAGTGTCAAGCAAAATAAACTGCTCCTTTTATATGTCATAAGATATGGCTCGATATGGTCACGGACCATCCATTTGTTTAAAAGCTTTATTATATATATAAAAGGTGTCAATAACAATAACATGACCCTGGGCAACCAAAAAGTCGCTATAGCAATACTATGTTTAATATGTTTTTGTTAAAATTAGTTTAATTATCCTTAACCTTTTTTTCTATAAAGATTTCAAAATTCCAAAAAACACACAAATAACTCTAATAATAGAGAGCTGTATAATTCAAAATTTTATCTAAAAATGTAATTCTCGTAAATTTGGTGATTTACTCAACTAAAACCAGGTTGTATGACATGTTATGCCAACTCAAAAATATTGTCTTATCATGTCATTGCAAATAAGATAAGCTGTTGTACGCTAGTGTGTTCAATACCATGTATTTCAATGTTTTTTATACCGTTTCCGAGAAATCTTGTCACCGAAACCATGTTACCTTTATCAGGCTTTCCTCTAATTTTCGATACAAAATATAGCTGAAAATTGTGAATAAAGCTTTTCCAGTATAATAATGTTTTGAAGAATTATAAATTTAAAAGGGTGTCCAAAAATTGAGATTTCATTTTATTTTAATATTAAAAAAAAGTTTTAATACCCACACCACAATAGTGGAGAGGGTATTATGCATTTGTACTGATGTGTGTCACACCTTAAAATATTGGTCCTAGACTTACCTTAGAGTTCACCGATCGGCTCAGAATAACTTTCTAACATAAAATAAGATACAATTTGGGGTATAGGTGCCCATTGTCAGAAGGACCAAGCCTATTGAAAATGGGCCGAATAGAAGGACCACGAGGGAAGATAGTGGGAAATTTCTTACTCTCAGAAACTATCAAATCGATTTGAATGAAATTTAAAACATAGATAGAACCATATCTATATGGGCACAAAAGGTATGCATTTTTTAAAAAAGAGGACCACGAGAACCGATTTTAATGAAATTTTAACCGTAGATAGATCCATATCCATACGGACACATATGCTATACAGTTTTTCAAAAATAGGTAGGGGGCAATTTCTGCCTTTCACATACTTTCAAACCAATTTTAAAAAAGTTTATAAACATAGATAAATCCATATTTATATGGACTAATACATATTGAAATATTAAAAATATTTTGTTCAGTTTATTAAAAATTGGTTCCGGTTAAAAATTAAAAAAAATATGTTGGTCAAGTGACAGCCCCACTGGCTCGGCAGGGTTTCAATCTTTTCCCAAAATTTTCAATCAAGGTTTTAAATAAACAGTTGTCAATCGTTGATATCTTCTCGATAATGTTGTTTTGCTTATGAACTGTTGTGGGATTATTGCTGTACACCTTCGATTTCAAAAAACCCCACGAAAAATAGACTAAAGGTATCAAACCGTACGATCTTGGTGACTCATTCACTCCTACTTTGCGAGAAATAATGCCACTTTCGAAGTTTTCTTTCAAGAGATCCATTGTGTCTCTTGCTGTATGGCAAGTGACACCATCCTGTTGAAACCACATATTCTATACGTCTTAATCTTCATTTTCGGATCATCCCCCTGTAGCGATTTCCATATGCTACCTAGAATTTGGTCACCCTTTATTATAAGGAATACATTTACTGAAGACTACTTAGGTTTCTACATTTTTGCTGCTATGGGCCAATTGTGAAAAAAGATATAACAAATGAAAGTTTTTCGAAATTTTAGTAAATTGTATGTATTAGATGCAGTTTTTTCAGGTCATTTTTTTTTTTTACATGTTTTTCTTCTAGTCAATAGCTATAATTGTGACAAAAGCAGCCATACAAAATGTTATTAGCTTGCGAGATAAAGGCGTGCAAATTAAAGTTGAAAATTTAATGTTCTTCTTAAAAATCAAGTTTAAGCCATAATACATACATGAGGCCATTAAATTCGAACAGCGGCTAAAACTAGCAAAACACAAATGGGGACTGCAGTTTTCGATAAGTACTTAAAGAAATTCCACACGAGAAGAAGTCTGCGCTCGAAGACTCCAAAAATGTTCGACTGAATCTGTCGTAAGTTGACATGTTTATTTTCTGTGTTCATGTGTGCAAAATCAATGTAAAAACTAATTGATTTTAATTTACTCGACTGTATCTTCATACATACATACATATGTTTTTGTCAAACATGTATGATCTGCATTCCATGAAAGACAATTGTATGATATGGCACATGTCGCTTTGTTGTATAGTTCAACATTTTCCGGTCTTTATTAAATAAATTTCAAATATTTTGATACATATTTTCCAAATTTATCTTTAAAAATACTTTCCTGGTAATTTAATTCAATCTGTTTGCCAGGATACTGCGTTCTTTTCAAATAGATATAAGTTTTAGTTTCTCTTCTCTTTTCATTCGTTTACCACTCATCTGAAATCACAACATTTCATTTTTACGAGCTTCTTTATTGTTAAAAATTGCAAAAATACTTTGCTTTTTATCCGCTTTTATGTTATTACTTTTTTTATTTTTTGTTATTTACTTAAAAATACGAAAATTGCAAATCGCAGCAAGCGAAGGGTACATTTTTAAACAGGGCATTTTATTTCTGTTTATGTATTTTTTCTTCTAAAGTCTCCCCCTTTTTCAATTGAACAACATTTTTGTTTCCCTTTTGTTATTTTTGCTATTTAAGACATTTCGTGCCCTTTGCACCTTAAGTATGTAATTCTTTGACACATACATAACAACATAAGTATGTACTTACATACACAATATACATGTTTTCACTCATACAATACTCATGTAGAAATTTCGATAGATTTATGCCTACAATCTCTTTGACTGTAGTTATGTTAAATAAATCATAGTTGCTATATTATAAACAAATTTGTTGAATTTTTGCGCATTTATGTGTGTACTTTTCGCCCAATTAACAATATTATTTTCATCTGGTTTTATACCAAAAATATAAAATAAATATGACATACATCATAAATAAAACGTATTTGCACCACCCATTTGTCTTAATTTAGTCAAGTTTTAAGAACTTATTACAGGTGGGCTTGCATATAATTTTAATTAAAGTTTGATATTACATATGGAAACGTGGATATAGAAATTTTTACCCATCTTCACTTATTAAAATCAAGAAGTCCGGAAATACAACATAAATATGACCAGATCTTAAAATAATATAACCCTCTTATGCCCATGACCATCTTTAGACTGGGTTCATATAATCCATTGTAACAATTTAATTTTTACAGTATTTCATTAAATAACTAATCAAAGTATTACTCGAACTTCACTTAGTGCAAGACAAATGTTTTGACTAAAATTTTGATACGCGCAATTTCCCATTTTTATTAGTTTGTGAAAAAAAGGAAATTTAGTGGAGAGCCGAAAAGATCTTTAGAAGTTATTAACTAAGTTAAACAAATGTCTAGTAAGTAACTTAACCTCTCACTTAAAATCTATATAAATATATATTTACTTTTGTAAGCAAGCACTTTGTTACTTGGTTATCGCGCTTTTGCTACACCCATCTACAGCCGGACTGGGGTCTTCACGCAGAACTATTTATGTATTTTTATCTTCATACTAACAGTATGTAGCGGGCTAATACTTTGTAAGCGTCTCCTTTTCCTTCGTTGACATATTTTTATGCCAAAGTTTATTTTTCTTGGTTTAAACTTGCTTAAATTCTAACATTTAACCCGCTTCTTTATAATCGGGCCTTTTCTTTCATGAGATATTTAATTTTATCTTTCTTGGTCCAATACTAACGGAAATTCAAAAAGTATCAGTTAAAGAACAAAAAAGTACCCTACAATTCCGCAATAAATTTTTAAAATTGCATTATTGTAGTGGGGCCCATAATTTAGTACGAATATGTCAATAAATGGAGAAATTTTTTTTGTAAAATGAGTACCAAAAATAGTTACGATTTGTACCCCTTAAACGTTCGAATTTCGAAAAAGTATCAAATTTATATTCGTTTTTTTTTTTTTTTTTTTTGATAAGTTTCGAATGTGGTATGAACATAATTTCTAGTCTTATTGGTTCAAACGAAAGATAGGGAGACAAAAAAGTACCAAAATTCAGGATTTACCAGTTTTCTCCCTAAAGGAGCCGAATTTCAAAAAAGTACCAACACCTGTCCGCTTATTTTTCTAAAGAACAACGATAAGTATAACAGTTTTTTTTTTTGTATCTCATTTAGTTTTGGAGATATAAGGCTATCGAATTTACCCGTTTTACCCCCTAAGCATTCGAATTTCCAAAAATCCTGTCTTAGTGGATCGATTTGGGGAGAGACCCACCTCCGGTCCAAATTTCAAGTTTTTAGCTTTATGCGTTTAGGCTGTGCGATGATGAATCAGTCAGTAACGTTACAATTTTATATATGTATAGTAGAGCGCCAGACCAAAAAAAGTGCTCGTTGTACCGTCCTAAAAATGAACTTTGGACCTTTTTAAGATGATATTTTAAATTTTTCGGCTCCAGCTTTGACCTCTCGTGAGCTGGACCAGTTTGAAAAAGGGTCTATTTTTGCTTGTTTTGTTAATTTGAGAATCTGTTTCCTTAAGGAGCGTATAGACGACATGTTTTTGTCATCTGACATGTCAAATTTCCCACTGCAAAACACATACATGTCGTGTGTTACCTTTTTAACTTTGCTTCTGTAAAAGTTAGACGCAAAGTCATCTGACAAAATTTCAATTAGAGCGTGCTCTATTTTCTTCTGACAAACCATCTGACATCAGAAATCTATGCCGGGAAGAAACTGGCAGCGGCGTCAACTATTGACGGAATCATTAGCCGGCTGAAGTTAATATTTTACAATACCAAGATATGTATGCTCATCTTACCATTGAATAGAATTTATGTAAATATATACATAAAAACCGTTTCATTATAAAATTCTAAATTGGTATCTTTAAAATAAAAGAAAAAAATGTTAAGATGGCTAAATTATTTTACGGCGCAAATAAATAATTTCGTGGCGGCAGCAAGCTATTTTGAAACCGAGAACTACTTTGGTTTCTGCAATAACAATGCGAAAAAAACAGAGACAATGTCAGAAGCAAATTACATGTACGTTTGTGACCGAATATTATAAACCTTATGTAAAACAGCAATTTTGACAGACATGAACAATTACATGTGACTTGAAAATTTGACATGTCAGATGACAAATACATGTCGTGTACGGGCGCCTTTACCAACATATGCAAATTGGGTATCGTCCGACTGCATATACAATTTTTCCAAGGATAATCATTCATGTCCTTTTTTTAAGGATTTTCTGTAAAAAAACGGTTAGTCGATTTAATTAAATACGTGTCTCAGCTTTATTTGAAATTCATGCTAGTTCGCGTTTTTACAAAAATGCAATGGGGAGGCAACCCTTCGTTTTAAATAGGGCAATATGGGTATCCAATTTTATCTTTTGGCAAGTATATCATTTTTGTATATAAATAGTTTAGATTTTTGCAAATTAGATGCATTTTACACGGTGCTCTGCAATATATATAAATGTAATTTTGTAGTAACTCTAATATGATAACGGATTTAGTTTCTGGATCATGTAAGGATGAAAATAGGGCTAAAGAAAGAAAAAAAAGAAATTATCCACTATTTTTAGCGGCATATTTTTTTCGAAAATTATACTTGCCAAAAGATAAAATTTGATACCTAATTAAAACAAAGGGTAACACCCCCATTGCATTTGTGTCAAAACGCGAACAAGCACGAATTTCAAAAAAAGCTGAGACACGTATTTATTTAAATCGACTAAAGATTAAAATATGTTAATTTGGCACTTTTATTACAAACAACCCCGAACAAAAAATTCAAAAACCTTTTTTTACAGAAAATCCTTATAAAAAAGGACATGAATGATTATCCTTGGAAAAATTGTATATACAGTTGGACGTGCCTTAAAAAAACCTTTCTTACCATACCCAATTTACATATGCTTGTAAGGAAACAGATTCTCAAATTAACAAAACATGCAAAAATAGACCCTTTTTCAAACTGATCCAGCTCACGAGAGGTCAAAGCTGGAGCCGAAATATTCAAAAGGTCATATTAAAAAAGTCCAAGGTTAATTTTTAGGAGGGTACATCGAGCACGAATTTTGCTTCCATACAACTTGAGTCGCTCTAATGTATAGAGATAAAACAGTGAAAACTAAATGAAAACATTAAAAAAGCGCTTGAATATGAACAATTAAGAGATTTCGGCATTTTCATCTATATACGAAATTAGTGGCGAAAAAAGTGAAACTAATTTCGACCGAGATGACATGGACCATTCGGATGTTTTGCCCAAAAAGTCTTATATGACTCAGTTTGGACAGAGTGATACAGAAGATATTCCTTATGCTAAATCTGTGCCGCTAGTGTCTGCAGCTAAAAACGCTCATTCCAAAAGTAACTTAAAATAATAATGATATATTTTTGACTTTGACTACAAACTATTATGATGTTTTGGAACTCAGCCAAAATAAATGTCAACCACTATAACGATAATGTAAAAATTATATAAGTTGTTTAAATTCCCACTTAAACTAGCTTCAGAATCGTGTTATCTACCCTTAAATATTTCAATATGTTTTTTTTTAAGTCACACAAAAAATGTGGCAATAGCATAAAAAGAGCTAAAGAAGAAAATTTAATGGCAAAAAGTAAAGCTTAATTTTTTATAGCTTTTTAATATTTATTATTTCAACACTTTTCATAGAAGTGTTTATGATGGAATACATATTTTTGATTCATTATTTGAGTTATGTCATATTTTATTCATTACTTGAGTTATGTCATCGTTGATGTGAATGAGTGATATATATAACTACATATATGTATATGTATATGTTATAAGAAAAAAAGTCTAGTTAATATTCATAGATAACGTATGCAGAATGAAATATGAACTGATTTTCAAACATCAGTGCAAAAATAAAGCAAATTGTTATGTAAAAAAATATGGCAAAAGTAAAGGCCCTATCCCTATAACTACTTGGCTAGAGATCAGTTCTATTAATGAATAATAAGTAGAAAAAAAATCATAAAATTATAAGAAGGTAAATTAAATTAAATTTTGTGCAAATAATCCTCATAAAGGAAAATTAAAATTTTTCGTCTCTTTTCTGAAATCCAAATCGAAAAATCTTTTATTTATAAGACAATAAAAGTTTTCGAAAGTAAAATATCGTTCAATAGAAAACGACGATCCGCTAAAAATTTTGAAACGATGCAACCCAACTTGTTTTATGTAGAACGTAGAAGTTGCCGGATATACATCAAAATCTTACCATGCGTTGGCAAATAAATGAAGAGTTACAAATTAGAAGTACGAAGCACATATCAGAGTAGTCAAATATGCAAAGAAACCCGTTCCAGAAGTCTCAAAAAAAGAGTCAGTTATCATTAAAAATCTAATACGGGCTTTGTTACAAAATTTTTTTGCTGCAGGCCATGAATCGTATCATGGATGACGGGCGCTTCTTTACAATGGACGCTCATTAATGGACACCAATTCAATTTTTGGCCGAATTTGAAAATAAATTTCTATAAATAGGGATAGGAACCAAGAAACCTAGACTGTTTTATCACTCAAATTAAATGGATGTAATAGAAAATGCACACAAATGTGATTCAAGAGGCTATACGTAGGGTGCCTCAAAATATGAAAAAGCCCATCGATGTGGGAAGATATCTTTTTGTAAAATAAGTTTAAGTTGTGTATTTAAACAATTGCATATTAACTTTGATTTTTTAATACCTGATATAAATCTTTTATTACTGCTAATGTGTCAGTCCATATTTTATTCCGCATACGTAATATGTAAGCCACCATTACAAATATCCACTTTGGAAAGCAACAACACAATTACAAGATATTTATGACTTCGTTTTTGCTTTCAATGTAATTTTTTGCCGTTGCGTTGAGTTTAACATAATTATTTCGAGTCAATACCGCGAAAAAAGCTTAAGCGACAATATTATCAATATTCGTGTTTTAAAATAAATGGCTTTATTGGCAACACTTGCATCATATCCTAACATGTCATGGTTACATAAGGTACCGCAACGATTTTATAGCATAAACAATTTTAGCTTAAGCGCCAACCTTCATACAAAATTTTTATGAAATAAAATTTATAAAATCTTCTCCTATAAAATTTTGTTTTTGTGGCTTAAGCTTTTTTTTTGCGACAAACAGCCTGGTTTAATAAAAATTTTCGTTTAGAAATTTGAATTGAAAACAAAAAAAATTTTAAGTTTTTTATTGTTGTTTCAAAGTAACTTCCCACACAAAAACTTTTTTTTTTTTTTTTTTTTTTTTTTTTAAAAACAGGCAGTAATTTAGGTTCCATAATCGTCCTATCGATGGTTTCTTGAGTGACTTCCAGCCTGTTTTTTGAAACAAAATAGAAATCTTCGTTTGGGAATTTGTATTGAAACAAAAATAAAAATTTGTTTTTGTTTTCAATATAAATTTAAAAACGCAAAATTTTTATTAAAGTTTGAGAAACAGGCTAATCCAAAAATTATTGATTTTTTTTTTCAAATGAAAGAAATTGTTAATTTGACAATTAACATACATTCATTTTTAATAAGTAAATTGTCAAAAATTTTAGAAAAATTTTTAAAACGTTTTTGAATTACTTGGTAATAACTGCTGCTATTTTTTTTTGTGTATAAATTTTGTATGAAATCAACTTATACATTTCCACTTATTATATGTATATTACCGCTGTCAATTAATTTAACTTTTCTTCATAGGCAGAAAAATGTGTACTCACTTCTGATGAGTATCACCTAAGTAAGAGTTAAGTGTAGCGACTTAAAGACACTTGATCCTAGATTTCCTGCAGGGCACTAACACTAAAATGTTTTTACTTACACACACTCACATTTATTTTAATGAACATTAAGTACTCAATAAAATAAATAAACACTTTTACATTTTCACGCATCCTTTCATACCCGCAAACACGTACACGCAATCACACACATCAATTTCACATATTTACAAACATTTTGCACATCCTTTGAAAAATCATTATATCAATGTACTAACACATTTACGCTGGTAAATGATGATTGAGCTAAAAAAAACTCAAATGTTCTTTATGGTTTTACTTTAGCAATATTTCCACTTTCAAATAACGTATCAGAATTCAGAAAATATGTACTTTATTGGAACTAAAAAAACAAAACAATTTTCTCAAATTTATTAATGGCCTGTTCGTCGATAGCGAATGAAGACTTCGTTCGCTTAACTTACATGCAAAACAAAAACAATATTTTAAAATTTGTTTTTGTTTTAAATGTAATTTAAGCGAACGAAGTCTTCATTCGCTATCGACGAACAGGCCTTAAATAAAATAATGTATCGCAAAACGATTTTAATACCCTCCACCACCACTAGTGGTTAATGAGTAATTCTAAGCCAGTAAATAATGTTTTATAT
The DNA here is from genome assembly GCA_930367215.1 of Pollenia angustigena. Lineage (NCBI taxonomy): Eukaryota > Metazoa > Arthropoda > Insecta > Diptera > Polleniidae > Pollenia > Pollenia angustigena. The sequence goes on from OV884059.1 coordinate 80,350,023, forward strand.
TATTAGCAATATAAGCACAAAAAGCATAAATACAGGTCTAAACTGCATCCAATTTTAACACTGATATTTGTTTTTATAAGGATTAATAAAAAATCATTAAATTATAATTTATAGACCACACGTAGAGCTCACGCATGAAATATTTTATCTATTGGTATATTTACACTTTAATAAAGCTAGGCACAGCCGAATAAAGCACTCATACTTGTTAAATTTATTAAATGTTAATTTAGTTTAATTTACATTAAATATTTGTTTTTAAACATTTTTTTTAATATAAAATCTTTTTAAGATACCTAACAGATGTAAATGTGGATAATAATAATTTTATCTTTAAAGATAAAACATTTTATTAAAAATATTAATATGTTTCTTCTATTTTTTAGTATTTTATTTATTTATTGCAAGTTTAACTACACTTTATATTTTAACTAAATTTACTGAGCAGTAGTAACTTAAGGTGGGATCACACGATTACCGCAATGCACCAATTTTCACACTTTTTACTACACCAATCGTGTGACTGCACATGCAATTGGCTCATGTGCGAATCGAGGACAATATTGTGCTTACTTTCACCAATCAAATGCAACCCTGGTGCGGCAATCGTGTGATTGCTTGCTATGCAACCGCGCGTCACTAAAAATTAAAAAAATGCACCAATATTGATTGTCTTCTTGTGCGGCAATCAAACAACACAATACGCGCCAATATTTGCCTTATTTAATAAATAATAAATTTAATGAAGATAAATATGTATTTATTTATTTTTTTTTTTTTTTGTTATTAACAAATATGTACATTTGTTCACAAGCATACTATGTAGCTGTTAAGTGCGAATATTTTTATTAAAGATATTTCATAAAACTAAGTATTATTTCATTTACAGATATTTGGCGTTGATATTTCTTAAAGAAAATATTTGTTACCTTGAAAACGAGAGTAAAAACTTTGTTAAAGTAGCCGAGATTTCTCTTTATTAAATGATATCGGTAGTTAAATTAATTAAGTTACAGAATTTAGTTACTGATATTTAAATAATATTATTTAAATTTATGTTGTTGTTTTTTTGTTTGGCTTAAGGTCATATAAAAATTATAAATAAAAAATCCACAAATTTTTGTATTTTTAATTTTGCTTTTTATTTTTCATCCGATATTTCGACCATGCATCGATGGTCATCTTCAGGGGCTACAAAATACACATATATTTAACATTTAAATTTTATTATTTAGTCCCCACATATACTTTTGGGCATATGTCGGACCCGTCCCCCTCACAGCTTATTTTGTAAATCAAGTTTGATTTTTCCTCCTTTTCAAGTTTCGTCTTTGGTTTGCTGAATAATTGGTATACAGAGTTATTGGTCTTAAGCGCTAGTTCATATTTTTCTTTGTTGTATATGTCAGAGTTCTTAAGCCTTTCGGAGAATCCAGGGATGTACGTTACTGATTTATATATTTTATTTAATTTTTCCTCTTCTATTATTTAAATTTTATTATTTCATAATAATTTTCTATGCAAACGTTAACATTCGAAATTGTTGAATTAATTTTTGGAATTTTATAAATTTTTCTTAAAATATTTCAAATAAAACTACTCATCAAAAAATTTTATAGTAGGAACTAAAACCCTGCACGAATGCATTTGTTTCTTCTTCACAGTTCTCCACACCAAGTTATTGTTGTGTCAAATACTGTGTTCTTTTTTTAATATCAATTCGAATGATACACAATGAAAAACCGAATAAATTTTAAACAGTAGTTGGTTTCAAACAACTCCTTGTTACGCAGTAGTTTGATTTAAAAAAACAAATCAACGCAATGTATAATTTAATGTGAAAGAAAACATAACACACAACAATTGTGAGTCTATAACAGTGTAATCCAAATCTTCATTTTCTGTGCACAATTGTGCTACAAAAACAATAAAAAAAAACTCACACCGACGCTTGCTCTCTACTATTTCGGTTTGATTTTTTGAGTGTTAACGAGTGCACATGTCCGGATGCTTACTGCTTTTTTCAGCTTAATTGTTTTTTCAGCTTTGATTTATTTTCAAAATAAACCAGCAAACAAAATAGTATGATGGAAGACAGACATTTTTGTTAAGTTCTTCAAATTTAAAACATATTTTGCTAATAAGAAATTGTTACAAAATCTTAAATTTAGAAAACTTAATATGTAATGCTTAAATACACTTAATTGTATAAGTAAATTAAACTCGACCAATCAAATATCTGTGAAAAAAATTGCCTAATTCTGTTAAAACCAACAAAAATAAAATTTTACAGGAGAGTGTTTTTTTATTTTATTTCATATAAATTTTGTATGAAATTTGTCGGTTACCTCAAAATTGTTCTTGCTATAAAATCGTAACGGTGCCTTATGTGACCACGACATTTTAGGAGATGATGCAAGTGTTGCCTATAAAGTCATTTATTAAAAAAAAAAACCAAAATTGAAAATGATGTCGGTTACATAATTTTTGCTATTAGGGCTCGATAATGTATTCAATTTTATTAACTTTTTTAAACTTCATTTCCATTTTGCTTTTAAAAGTAAAATTCATTACATTCGCAATGCTTAATTATGTGCTTCATTTATTGAGAGTTTTGGTCAACTATGGTCTATAACAGGGAATTCCATTTCTTTGCACAATTGTGTGTACCACTACTAACACATATTTTTATGCTCATCAATTCAGTCGTCGATGCAGGGTTGTTAGATGTGACGATTTTTCGTCATTTTGACGATTTTTTTGAGAAAATACAGTAAAATGACGATTGACGATTTTTTTACTAAAAGTAATACTGTTATGACGATTTTCTGGCATCAATAAAACACAAGAAAATTTTACAATTATATTGGGAACAGTCCAAAACGTAAAAATCAATTTCTCTAAATACAAAAATTATTTTAAATTAAACAAAAAAAATTCTTCCCCCATCACAAACCAGGTAGCTTTCATTAGAAGCATTAGTAATTCGAATTCTACAATTACATATGTATATGCATGCCATCGATACTGCAAAAAATATACACTAGAGCCGCTTTGCGTTTTTATGATTTCGATTTGCGACGCTACATACGATTGTATTTTTTCACTGAAGTTATAATCCCATGTGAAGAGCTTTTCTTTTTGCGTGTAAAAAGGCGAATTCCCATTTGATTCTGTTAGGTAAGTTATTATAAGTAAAGTTGCGTGTTAGGAAGTAAGAAGTTAGTTCTTTATAAGAAGTTGTGTAGAAAAATGCGTTCAAAGAGAAGATAATGCATTAGCTTGAAACTAGACTTGGACGTAATTAAACGTTTCAAGTCGGGTGAAAAGGATGTTGATATAGACAGAACTCATTTTGATATAGCTCAAGTTAATAGCAAATGAGATTTTCTTTTTTATTTAACCCATTTAAGCCCAAACAAAAACTACCGGACAAAAAATAAAATATTTTTTATTTTATTATTAAATTCATTACATATAAACAAAAAAATAAAAAATTTTTTTTTTGGAAATTAAAGAGGTGTACCAAAAGTGGCACAGTGGTTAAAAAAAAAAAAAAATTTGATGTTATAGAAATGTGTGAACTTTTAATTTATCGATTATGCAAACATACAGTAGTTTTCCGGCTTAACGAACCAGTACTTTGTCAGGCCTGTTCATTAAACTGAAAAGTTCGTTATATTCCATACTTATATCTAGTACCCATCAGAGAATAGCTTTTTGCAATTGAAAAAAAATCGCATTTAATTAACGACAACAAATACACACGCTTACGGTCATACAGTCAAACTCGCGCAACCGCAAATATTCGCTGCTGGTTTGCAGTCATTCAAATAACGCACATCGTGCTTTGTTATTTATACAATCGTTACCTTCGTTTTTTTTTATAAAGATTCTAAGTGTTCTTAGCGCAAATGATTGTTTGGTAAAGAAACAAAAAATACAAACGAAAAAGCCAGAAATCAAACAATCATTACTCATGTATTTATTCAGCATTAACTATGTGGTACAAGAAAAAATAAATTGAAATGAAACTAAACACACATACTTATGTAGGTACACACAATTTCCATAGAAACAAAAAGTACAGTAGTAGTAGTAGTAGGTACAATGTATTTTTGTTATTTTGTTGTTGTTTCTTCATTCTTGGAAATTCACCTTGTTTCATGGCTTTCCTATTTTTAATTCCAAAGTTTGTACTTTTTGTTACTTTTTGCACAAATCCACAACTCGAAATAAATTTTGGTAATCATTCACAATTTTTAGATTTTTCTTTAAAAAAAAAGTCTCTTTCTCGTACTCATTTTACTGATCATTGCAACATAATCAAACAAAAATTTTACATAAACAAGACCTAAAATAGCGGTACTTTTTGCTACTCACTTTGTTTTTAGTTAGAAATTACTTCACATTATGCTTTTTTAAACTAAAATTATGAATTTGTTCGCTAAATTAAGTACAAACAAATATTTTTTGTTCGCTAGATAAGGTACTCAATGGAGCAAACTTGTGTGTTCGTTAAATGCGATGTTCGCAGAATCGAAGGTTCGTTAAACAGGAATACTACTGTATATTGAATAATGTCTTTAACTTTGTCATAAGCCGCCAAAAATGAAGTGTTTCTAAATTGGCACAGCCGGCGTAAATGGGTTAATGTTTTTGTGAATATGGATAAATAAAAAAAAAATAAATTTTTGTTATGTTTTTATGAAAATATATTTTTTTTATGTATTTCTTTTAAAATGATAAATATAAATCAGCCCACTTGCTGCAATAAATAGAATAAAACTTATTTATATCATTTTCTATATCATAAATAGAATTTCTTGCTAAACATTTATATTTTTGAACCAATCAATTCAATAAATTGTCTCTTATTTGTAAAATTTAAATATTTGACGATTTTGACGAATTTTGTTAAAACTTTTGACGATTTTTTAAGAAAAAATCCTAAAAACCCTGCGTCGATGTGACTTCGACAAGTGTACATGTCGACCAGAGAACGGCTTTGTGCAATCGCATTAAATGAACAGCAACAAATACACTCACTTGCGGTCATACAATCAAACTTGCGCAACCGCAAACATTCGCTGCTTGTTTGCAACCATTCAAATAATGCACATCGTTCTTTGTTATTTATACAATCGTTAGCTTCGTTTTTTAATAAAGATGTTTGTGTGTTCGGTGCAACAATGATTGTTTTGGTAAAGAAAAATCAAAATACAAGCGAAAAAGCCAGAAATCAAGCTATCATTATTCATGTATTCATTCAGCAGTTGCTATGTAGTACAAGAAAAAAAATTGAAATGAAACTAAACGCACATATGTATGTATGTACAAACAATTTCCAAATAAACAGAATACTTTTCTTTATCATCTTAAAAAGTACAGTAGTTCTGTATGTAGGTACAATGTATTCTTGTTTTTATTGTTGTTAATTTTAACAAAGCGTCTCATCGAGTGGTTTATTGTTGTTATTGTTGTTAATGTTAACAAAGCGTCTCATCGAGTGGACAATGACTACTTGAATGCAAAAGTATTAGAATGTGTTCCTTTTGAATTAACACAGTTGTGTTATATTGCGTGCGCAACAAAAATGCAAACAAAGCACTTTAAATAAAAAACGAATACATGCAAAAATCAAATGTGTACGTAACGATGTAAAAGTTACCAACGTTGAACTTTGTTTTGCAAGAAAAGAGTGACAGTAGACATTGTCTACCGGATGCTATGTTATTTTGTTTCATCTTAACAGAAAAAAACTTTATGATGAAAAAAAAAAATTCTTTAAAATTTTTAAACTGTACAAATTAATTTTTATTTTAAGCTAATTTGCTCATAATATTATTATACCCTTCACCGAAGGTAAGAGGGTATATATAACTTTGTCATTCCGTTTGTATGTTCCACAATATTGATCCTACACCCTATAAAGTATATATATTCTGGGTCCTTATGAAAAGCGAAGTTCAAATCCGGTCGTCCGTCTGTCCGTCTGTCCGTGTGTATGTTGAAATGGGTTTTCCGAAAACCCCAAAAATGATGTGGACTAGGTTGATGTATATTTATGTCAAATATACTCCGTTTAAGTTTGCTATTGAAATTCAGCCAGATCGGTCCAAAAATGACGGAGACATGAGCAAAAAACCACGACTACCTCTAAATTTTTCCAAAAATCCCTTGTTGTTGTTGTATTTTTTTATTTCTGTATATCTTGAGAACGGCAAGAGCCAAAGTTTCCAAATTAGGTACACACAGTTAGGTTGCCAATACACACCATCCTACAAAATGTGGGTGGGATTGGAGATGTGGGCGTGGTACCTCCCTTACAAAAAAAATTAAAAATTTTATAAAAACCTAAATTTTAGAGCTGCCATATGTCCTATGGATATGACTTATATACCAAAATGTCGGAAATTTGAATGAGTTATAACCGAAATACTGGGGTCTTATCACCGCAAACGATATCGAACAAAATTCATCGAAATTATTTATTTTGGTATCTTGAAACTCGATATCGAATGAAATGTATTGAATTTGAAATAATAGCATTCGACATCGAGTAACTCGACATTACATTTATCGAGTTTTCATTCGATACGCCAGTGTCTATCGTATGCAAAAAAATTCAATAGTTTATTCGATACGATATTATTAGACCCCTGAATTCCCGAAAATTACTCTTTTTATACCCTTCACCGAAGGTAAAAAGGTATATACAATATTGATCCTACACCCTATAAAGTATATATATTCTGGGCCCTTATAAAAAGCGAAGTTCAAAACCGGTTGTCTCTTATTTAAAAAAAAAAATATTTACCAGTTTTATTTAGTTTTTGTCTAGTTGATCTGTATTCTGCTCGCACAATGGTGAAGGGTATATAAGATTCGGCACAGCCGAATATAGCACTCTTACTTGTTTTTATCTTAATTTTGCAATTAATTGAATTGTTAAAGCTTGGACATAAAGAGAAATCTTCCATGTACAGACAGATAAACAACCTTTTAAACAAGTTTTATTAAAATTGTACGAGGGACACATGAAAATGACGCTTAAATACATATTTCCTAAAAATGTTAACCGCTGATATTATAGCTTCGATTAAAATAATACACAGCATTCTACAAGAAAAAAAAAGAGGAAGTCAAGCCCGACTAATTGATACACTACATAACAGTATTTTAGACTCATAGGTAGCCATGCACCCACCAGAACAAAATTATATTATGAGGTTAGGATTCACATAAGAGATATTTTTGCGGATATTATAAACATGTATAAGAAAACTTTATTGCCTGAAAGTGATTCTACGAGAAGGATTTATATGGAGCCTATGGTCAACTCTAGACTGACTAGCACACAATTTTGACACGATTTGAAAGCTACTATTTCTACATAAATACCAACATTTATAAGAAAGTTATGCAATGCTGTGTGTATTAATGGTGTGTGGGCGGGCTTGAAAATCTTCATATTTTTATTTGAAATAGACCCTTTACAATATGCACATTTCGTTTTAATAGTTTTAAAAATTTACAAAATTTTACATGTCGCGCTTAATTCCCAATTTTCAGTATTGATAAAATCACTGAAATTTATTATTGATGGGATAAACTATTCCTATGCGCATTTCACTGGTTGCTTAGGCCATATCGTCAGGAAATTTCATCCAAAGATTTTAGAAAAACTAAAGATATTAAACCAAATACATAAAACTGTTAAGCGTCTAAGAATTTCAGTAATTTTATCAAGAATGAAAATTGGGAATTAAGCACGACAAATAAAATCTTGTAAATTAGAAATTCTGTATATCCAAAAATTACTTTGGGGTTTTCAAAATTTCAAATTATTAAGTTACTACTGGAAAAACTCGAATTTTTTCTTCTTAAATTTGCTCAAAAAAAAAAAAAAAACACAAAGTATGAAGATTTTTATACGAAATTTAATCTATTATTGGACAAATATTGATACACATTTTAAAATTAAGTCAAGGTTTTTTTTCATTCTGGAATAAAGCTATGAATTTGGCAATTTGTAAACATATTACATTTATGGTTAAATTTACATGCGAGTTACTATAATTTTTTTATTTTTTTATCTATTTTTAGATATGGAAGCAAATCAAAAACAATTTGGATATTTGCCATGTTTATTCAACGATCCAGCATTTTGTATCCTGTGCATCACCCAGTAAGTATTTAAATTACATACACATTTAGATTCTCCTGTGTCTGTGTCTATATACAAGTGTTAATTCCCAGCTAGCGCTTGGGTGTAAATTTTGTAAAAATCACATAAATAAGCCTTTTTAGATCACTTCTGATAAAAAAAACGATTTATCACTTGAGCGCTTGAAAAAGGATTCTTAATGATTCATTGATAAGTTCAAATAATGATTTTTTAATATTTTAAATTTCTGTGGCGTCAAACCAAATAATGCTGCTGCTTTATCGGAAAAAAAATTAAAAGCATGACGATAAATAATTGATTTAAAATAGAATCAAAAACTATATAATTTACGATTGAAAAATGAGACGACTCAATAATGACTGTTAAAACTAACATTAAATTGTTCAAAAATAAACCAGAAAATTGTATCACAAATGATTCTCTCAGGCGATTCATCGGTAGGGTGCAAATTTGTAAAGATTCGATTATGATACAAATTTCTAGCTGGGTTACTTTTCCGTAGCTAGCACTTTGTATCAGAATCGAAACTTTTAGGAATCAGCTTCATGAGCAAAATAGCCGCATATGAACTCATTTTTCGATCATAAATGATACTCTCGTTATGAGAAAATGTTACCCTACCGTTGAATCAGCTAAAAGAATAATTCGTGTTTGGGTTTGAGGGTTACCTGGTGGAATCGCTGGTTCCGGTGGCTCAATGCGTGGTTGGTTGGTGCAGGTCGTGTCTCGCACACTTGTGGCTCAAATAAAAACAACCCTTGTTTCGTAGGCTGAATGGCGCTATTACGGTGGCTCTGTTGTTTCCCAAATGAAACTCACTTTCTTCTTCGGTTCAATAGGTTTAAGGGTCACCTTTTATTTTATTTTTATTTCGCTTTTAATTTAATTCAATTTTAATTTTTCTTATTTTAACTTTTACACTTTTAATTTTCTTAAACAGTTTTTAACTTCTGGTCGGCGTCTGGATGGCGCGGGTTTAAAAAAAGCAGTGAGTAAAAAAAACGAACTCATTTTTCAGGTGACGTTAACAATCAGCTGGCCTACAAACATGGGGTATTGCCAGATGCCATCACCACATGTAGTCCGGTTGCACACGATGAAAATACTGGGAAACATCAACGCCCGGTTTACACCAGCCAGACACCAACAATTCGTGATACAATTTTCTAATTCCTTTTTGAGCAAATAAATGAATCATATGTATATCTTTTTTTAACCGCTGTAATGATTAATCAATTTTATATTCAAAACATCTAGAAATCATTATTTAAACATACACAGAAAAAATTATTTTTCCAATTCAAACAAAAAATTTGTAGAATCAAACAATTTTTTGTCCGAAATCGGTCCTATAAACAAATTTGCATATTCAAACAATTTATTTGCATTTTGTTTACTGAAAAAACACTGATTTTTTCAAACAAATAATTTAACTGAATCAAACAAAAAGTTTGCTGAAATTTCAAAATCCAAAAAAAAAAATTGTTTGCACAAGCAATGACGCGCACACAAGTAAGCACTGTATGAGAAGATGAAGGCAAAGCAGAGCCGCAGTCTGGCTTTGAGACACATTTTTTTTGTTGGAATAATTTTTGAACGAAGTCTTATTTATACACACAAACACAATGTTTTTCTTCTCATCACTCACTGTTGCTGTATCCTTTCCTATGCTAAAGAAGAAATGTAACCAAAACCGGCAGCAGACCGACTCGATATGTTTTTCGTCATTATTCTATTTTTGTTTTGGATGTATTTAACTTGACAGTTTTAAAAAAATGAATACGGTATTTTTTTCTTATAATGTTGTTTCTGTTGTTTAAAAAGAGTGAAACGTTTTTTACTTGCTATTGTTTTGAATCAGTAAAAAAATTTATAGAAATTAAAAAAATTTTCAAACAAGCGTTTGTTTGAAAATAATTCGGCAATAATTTGTGTATGAAAGAATCATATATGAACCCTTTTGCAATTGCTTAAGTGATAAATCAGTAAAGTGATATAAAAAGACTCATTTGGGTGATTTTTACAAAAAGTTTTCACCATAATTCTAGCTGGGTTTATGTAAATAAGAAAATATTTTGATTTAATAAACAATCTTAATGGATCTACAATGTAAATAAATAAATAAATAATAAGTTGAATTTAAAATAATAATCTCTGAAGTATTTATAAATCGTCGAGCTTGAGGTCTTTTTTTTAACAACTTTAATTATTATTTTAACCAATATTTCGGCACTTCTTTGAGTGCTTCTTAAGGGTTTTTTTTTCTTTTCTTATTTTATTAATTTTTAACAACTCAAATAAACATTTAGAGTTTCTTAAAAAAAGACCTCAAGCTCGAGAATTTATAAATATGTACTTTAAAATAACAAAGGTCGAATAAAATAGATATTATATTATAATCTTTTTATTATATTTTATGTAATATGTTATTTTTGTTTTAATTTAATTTCAGTTAAACGACCGTGAGCTGGTGATCCCTTTGCTACATTTCTGAAAAATTTTTGCCAAGAATTTTCATTGCCATTCACTGATACACCGAAAGATGTGGAAGTAGAACAAGAAGCAAATATTGACCTACATTTTGAAGTTTTTCTACACGAAAACATGAGCAGAGCAAAACAATCATAATAATAAATGTTTTAACATAAAAATCTGAATTAAAAATAATAACCTATTTATAGAACATTCATGCTGTTTTCTTTGCTATTTTTGAATTAATAATATTAAAGTTGTGGCTGAAATAAGTCATAAGATCCACTTTTACTGAGCTAAAAGGTACAAAATAAAAGTCATTTGGACAAAAAACAAAAAAGCATAGGATTTATTCAGGAAACCCCATTATTATCGATATTTATACCCACACCACAATAGTGGAGAGGGTATTATGCATTTGTGCTGATGTATGTAACGCCTTGAAATACTGGTCCTAGACCCACCTTAAAGTATACCGATCGACTCAGAATCACTTTCTGAGTCGAACTAACGATGTCCGTCCGGCTGGCTGGCTGGCTGGATGTCCATGTAACCTTGTGCGCAAAGTACAGGCCGCAATTTTGGAGATAATTTGATAAAATTTGGGACATAGGTTCTTATTGACTCAAGGACCAAGCCTATTGAAAATGGGCCAAATCGTAGGACCACGAGGGAAGATAGGGGGAAATTTCTTCCTCTCAGAAACTATCAAACCGATTTTAATAAAATTTAAAACTAACATAGAACCATATCTTGGACACAAAAGGGATGTATTTTTTAAAAAATAGGACCACGAGGGGAGATAGGGCCAATTTCTGCCTCTCAAACCGATTTTAATGAAATTCAAAACATAGATAGATCCATATCTATATAGACACATAAGCTGTACAGTTTTTCAAAAATAGGACCACAAGGAGAGGTAGGGGGCAATTTCTGCCCCTCACAAACTTTTAACCCGATTTTAATAAGTTTTATAAGCATAGATAAATCCATATTTATATGGACATATAAGCATGATGTGTTTTTTAATACTGTGGTGTAGGGTATCATATGGTCGGGCTTGACCGACTATACTTTCTTACTTGTTTTATTTTGGAATAAAATTAATAGAAAATATTTTTTTATTAACAAAAGAAGAGAAACATTATGTGTAAATATAAAGGGGTTCAATTAAACGGGTTTTATTTTTGTTCGATTAAACGATTAATCGATATTTGGCATTTTTAACTTATTCTATTAAACGAATAAAATAATCGATTAATCGAATAATTCTAATTCCAGATATTTTATGAATTACCAGATTTTTTTCGAAATTTTTAGAAAAAATTAGTACTTGCGTAAATAAACATTATTTTTTAAATAAAACTTGTCAATGTAGCTCCAAATTGCTGTTTCACTTTCGGACACTTGGATTTTTTGAAGCTTTTCACTTCTGCAAATAATTTCCTCTATAGAATCGTCGAAGTATCTTGTTTTATATATTTATTCACTGTACAACTTGTAGCCTCCTTTAATTTTGTTAGTGGAACACCTTCTTCAATTTCTATGTTATAGTCACTGTGTGGTAAATAAGTGAAGTTGTTGAAGAATATTTACGTTAATATATTTTGAACACCTGTTACATTCAGCATTATTAGATTCATCCTTAGATTTTGATAAAAAAAAAATACGGGCGTGTTATAGATATCAAAATGAAGTGGATTTAAAATCATTTCGAATAATGAATGGAACATACCCGATAAATTAATATAAATCTTCGCGTTAACATACCTTTGTCGGTTTTTTCTTTTGTGAAATGAATTATTAAATTCTGTCGAAAAAAAGTTACAAAATATAAGCAAAATTACTCACTAAACATACATTTGGTTTGTTTATTGGACTTAAAACATTAAAACACTAATTATTATTATTGATATTATTCGATTAATCTGTATAAATTCTTCGATTAATCATTTAATCGAAATTAGCAATCTTAAATTATTCGAACAATTAATCGTCTAAAATTGTTCGATTAATCGGAATTTTTCCGCCATTATTTGTCGAATAATTTAATAGCCAATTTCGAATAACGAATAACTCGGTGTCTATTCAGACATGTCTAACAAACACGTTTGTTTTGTTTGTAGGCGATCGGGGTAGAGAAGAAAGAGGGGTTGCCAAACAGACATGAAATGAGTTTTCAAGTTTGTTTATATGAATTTCCATGTTTTTAATTTGTATGTATATGTATATGTATATGTATATTAGACTATAATACATGAAAACAGACATGTTTGGAAAGACATCGTGAAAAGACAATAGGTTTTTGGAAGCATGTTCAAAAGAGAATGTCAAAAACAGACATGTCTGGAAAGACTCCGTGTAAACTCCCTCTAAGTTAATTTTTATCGGGCTTGTGGGTGCAGTTGTTTACAACTATCAATTGTTTACAGCCTTAAGCATTTCACTTTTAAAGTTTATCTACAAAGTTACACATGTACATGTCTATACATAATATTACTTAACAGAGCTTAAATATGCATAGACTTATACATGGATAAAGATGGCAGACAACACAAGTATCGGTGCATAAAATTTCCCAACCATTACATACATACTTTATTTACTAATAGTTCAAGATTTTGGATATTGTTACGTTTAATGCACATCATTAAACAAAATAGATAAATACTCAAAAATTATAAAGGCAAAGTGATGAAGTTTTGTCTTATGAAAGCTTTAGTACCTCCTACGTAAATATTTTCTTTAGTTTGGTAATTTTGGTGTGCAGCAAGGTGAGTAAAAATTTAAGAAGTTTTAGCTAATGAAAATTGGAAATGTAATTTAGCGTGACACTCTTTTATATATACATATAACAAACAAATTGGTCACTGCGGAGTAAGAATTTTACTGAGCTATTTACGGAATTAGTTAAGCTCTTAAATATATAAACATAGAATTTTTCTTACAAAAACTTTTTAACAAATAAACTTGGGACTATCGTTAAATATATTTGGGACTTAAAATTTACTCACATAAATTTGTTTAGAACTTATTTATTAGTATCTATGTATGTTACATTTTTCTGTACTCAGAATTTCTTGCAACTGACACATTAATTATAAAAATAAATATTTCATAAAATAGAAAAATTTTCTTAATCACTTAAAATTTGTAATGCCAAATGCAATAAATGAACATTACAATTGAGAGCTGACGAGATTTACATTGTCCTACAAAACAAATATTCAGAGGTTCCCCAATATACAGAGCAATCTTGTGAAGATCGGTTTATATGTAACCATAAAACAACAATTTGGTTCTGCTTAAATCGAAACGAGTAACACTTTTGTTGTAAAATTATTTTCATTAAACTATGTATAAATAACCATAGGTCCATTATAAAGCCGCCTTCGGAACAACATTTTAAGTCACCTTAAACCAAAACGAATTATGATATTTTAATAAACTTAGGCCCAACTTACTTAGTTCTATATGACATGAAATAAAATCATTAAACATTGAGGTGATCGGTCTATACATTAACATAGGTACCATAAAAAGCGTACTGTTGAAACAGTTTTAAAATATCGTAAGAGCTTACGAATTGGGAATACTGTGAGATAAGAAATTTATGAAAAATTAAACTTCTCGATGAAGAAATTTGTTTTATATCAGGAACCGAAAATAATAATTATTTTTGAATTTTCACAGGAAGCAAGCAACAACAAAAAAATATGGGAGAAAAATTTTAAGGACACCACTTTGATCGTTTTTAAGTTATATTTTTTAAATCATGTTCCTTTTTTTTGCAGAAATAAATGCTATTTTTTTAATTTTATATACTTTCGCTTTCATATTTTAACTTAACGTTGGTCCAACTAAAACGCAAGTAGTTTATTGTAAATAAAACAAAAAGTTTTCAGAGAATTATCTCGAAATGCTTTATTGTGATAAAAGGGTCTATGACAATTATGCGTAAAGCAAAATATCGGCCAAATGCCGTGTCGAATTATCTTAGCCGTAAGCTCTTAATTGTTCTTGGTTTATTGACGTACACTTTTTTTTAAATATTCCTAAAGAAAGAAGTCCAACGATGTCAAATCACAATTTTTCTACTAAGCCTTCGTTAAGAAATGTCTTTCCCAGAATAAGATTTTTACCGCAATATTGGATAGGTACGATGTGCTTTTGAACAAAACACAACTTAAATCCATTCTATATGCAATTTTTACTTCGTAATGTAATTTCATTAGATTTTCACACCTTAATGTAAAAACATACATATATACTCATATAGACTTATTTGTAATAGGGCTATTACCACAAATATTTGCTTTGGTTTCCCAAAGTTTGAGCACACATGCGTTTGTAATTCAACAAAGTTGCAGGAGTAAATTCACATACACTCACAAAGGACTGTTAACTTTGTGTGCGTTAAATTCCTAAACACATACAGTGGTGGCCACGTAATTAGAGACGACTTTGCAGCATACTGCTATATTTTAAAAACTTACTTTAACATATTAAAATTTTAAATTGAAAACTAATAACATCAGGTTGAAATGTTTCGTCGCTCCAGATCATTCTATTTCAGTATCGTGGAACTTTTCAATTAATCTCAATTAATCGACTTCTAAGTTTTTTCAATTTCAGCCCTTATTTCACGCAAACTTAAAAAAGGATTTCTGGCCCAACAAAAAACTCAATCTTCTGTTTGAATGGTCTTTAGTGCCCAAGGCTTTCTGGGTGCAGTTTCAAACTCATTCGTATTCTTATACAAGTTAATTGCATCAAATGCCATTTTTTTGAGCAAGCAAAGTTTTTTTTTATTATTTTTATTTTGAACACACTGCACAATTGACTTTTTCGATTGTGAAGTGCACGATTTTTTTCCCATTTTAGTAACTAAAATGTATTCAAATTATGACAAGTTTCTCTTTTGCTTATCAAATTACACTCACTTTGTCAATTATTAAATGATAAGTACGGGAATTAAACCAAAAACTGAAGGCATCGACAGCCAAAAAATTTAAATTTGAAACAATGTTAATAGTCTAGTGTTTTAATAATGATTTTATAAATAACAGAGTAAAGGGGCTTACAGAAGTTACAGTGCGATAATATCTCTTTAATTCGTTTCTAATGGCCACCACTGTAAGTACTTACAAGAACAAGGGAAGTTAGAAAATTTTGTAAAAGTAACAGTAACTTAAATTTTTTCTAATAAACCATACTTCCAAAATTTTTATTTTATATCTTTCATTGAGACAAGATAAATGTTACAATATACAAAAAAGTTAATTTTTTTACTGCCCTTGTATATATTTACCACAGGAAAATGCTATTATATAAAAACTACCATATAATATTCGTATATTATCAGGCATGTTCTGAAATCACGGTGATTTCAAATCACGAACGATTTTGAAATCACCCGAGAAATATTTTGGTGTTCTGAAAATCACGAGATTTTTAATTTTTAGTCGTGATTTTCATTGTTCTAAACCACGAGAAAACAACTGTTCTGCTTCTGTTTAAAATGTTGCCATTCATTTAGTACGTTTGGTTGCCATTTTTATTTATTTTTTACCTTCATATATTAAAATTTAACCAATCAAACTTCATAATTGTGGTTTACTTTTAGTTTTTTGTAACAAATTAACTTAATTTTAATTTTAAATGTTTAATTTAATTGGAGAAAATAGTCATATGCTACACGACTTTAAGACTTTTTTGCTCTGGCAACCACAGACTACTAAAAAGTTAATCACGAAAAATGTAAACAAAACTGCAAAAAATACAGCGGCTTCCTAAATTTGTAAATTTTAAGGTTCTCCCGTGTATAATAATTAATTTTAATGCATAAACAAATAAAGGACAAATCATATAAAATGTATGTGATAATTTTATTACAGATTTAAAAAAAAAATGCTTAAAAAACTTCAAGTGATTTGAAATCGTCATGCTGTAAGCTAACCGGTTTTAAATCACGAGATTTCAAAAATTTTTGTGGGCAGAACACCTTTTTAGTGATTTCAAATCACTTTACGAAAATGTGATTTTCAGAACATGCCTGTATATTGGTTGAAAAACAAAAAAGACTTGTTATGTATTTCACCTGTTATCTTTTGCAAACCACCACTAGCGAAGTATAAATACTTAAACTAACACTTGCAAAATGCTAAAAAGATATGAACATCTTTACATCCCGCCGATCACCATCGGAAAGAAAGAATATATTTATGTATAAATACACATATATGTATGTACTATATGTGTGTAATTATAACAACGGTAGCACATACACCTTCTTCTTTAATGTTGTATATGGAAATGTTTTTACATAAAAAATTAATTCAATTATCAGTAATACAACTGAATGTACATATAAACCCCGTGGAAAATTTGTGTCAATTGGTCACACAGGCTGGTCCTGGGAGTTGTGAAAATAGAACAGGTACAAAAAGAAAGAACTCATGACCAGTGAAAGCAGAACCAATCATGTAACTGGTTTATGAAGAACAAAAAGGTAGAAAAAGTAATGAATTACAGTACAGTCTTCACCGGTTGTGTGATACATTTTTTTGGGACTTTCTAAAATTTGGCTCGTGAATTTAATTCTAGGACTTGTTTTATTGAAATAATACTACATCGTATTGAAATTAAACACATTTTAGTAACTGTCACTAAACACGTCCATTGAGAAGAGATTTGTGACTGGTCAAATGGTGTCAATTGACCCCCTACAATGACAACCCCATGTAAAAGTGATAGGTCTAATTCATAGAAAGTGTTGAAACTAGAACCGGTCCCTACCACCAAAGACCTATCACGGGACTACTTTGGTGTCAGTTCGCTTCCCTCTACGGTAGTATATATCCTTGTGTGTAATTACATTTGCCGGGATTGCAAGAGTACACATGGCTGTTTACTAAACACTGAAAAAATTTTCTTCACAGATCCAATGAAATTTACATTAAAATTCAACCTATGTAACCCTTCATTGGATTAATGAAATGTTTCATAAAATCAATGAAAATTTTGCATTAGTTTAATGACAAACGTTTATATTATCCATTTTTTCAATGAGGATTTATAAAATCAATGAAAATTTTGTCATTGATTTAATTAATCCTTCATTAATCCAATGAAGGGTTACATAGGTTGTATTTTAATGTAAATTTCTTTGGATCTGTGAAGAAAATTTTTTCAGTGAATACATAAGTTTGTTTAAAACGAAATAAAAAAGTTTTAACCGAAATTAAAAACAATAGCAATTTTTATTTTTGTTTCCATTTTATTCAGCACAATTAAGTTTTGGAAAAAGTCGAATTTTTCGTAAAAATCAGGTCCGCCGGTCTTTTTTTAAGTTTTCTTCATAATTTTGTCAAAAACCACGATTTTCTTCACTTTTAAATAAATAATTTAAAAGAAAAATGTCCAAGCTTTATTTTGGTGTAACAAGCTTATAGTCTTTTTTGCAATGCATTTGCTCTTTTATACAACCAACGTTAAAATGTTTCGTAATTTTTCCATAAATTTTGTAAATAACGCTTGATAACTTTTAAAATCGTTATGAAAATTAAACAACCCAACTATGCAGTTTGAAAGTTTAAATTATTTTGAATAACTTAGAAACAAAAATTTATGAATTTGCAATTAACATTCCTGAGTTATACCGAGTTTAAGCTTTGTACCCATTTTATGATATTATTGCTCATACCCAACAAACAATTAAAAATCAAACTTTATTATTTATTGGGGTTCAAACGATGTAGCTTTTTGCCCTGCAATAAATTCGGAAAACAGTTTTAGAAGTTGTGATATTGATGTAAGCGCTATCCATTACCAATACGTGAAGATTTGAGCAATTCTATTAAAGCCCAGCATGAAAACATGCAACCGAGAGAAAACTATAAAGAATTGCTTGATATGAGTCTTATTTTTTTGGGTGATAGATTTAAGCCCTATGCAACAGTAAAATCTTCAGGCTATTAATCGGGCTTGCTGGAGGAAGAAAATAATATATTATTTGAATATGCATTTTTCGAAACCAGCTGCAATCTTACAGCGAAAATTAAAAATTAGTGCCTTGCTAGAATTTAGTTCATTTATTTTGTTGTGATACAGACGTGTATTTTTAACCCCGCATACGTTTTGAACTATTAATTAATCATATTTGATTTTGTAATATACGCAGCGAATGGACGCTTAAAAATAAATTATATATTTTGTTATTTAAATTATTTAACATAATAGTGAACAATTCAAACGATAAAATTAAATAAAGAAAAATAGTAAAAATATATACATACGTATTAATGTTCATACATGTGTATGCATACATACTCTCAACAAAAACATTTTTTTTGGTGTTGTTGAAAAACAATAAATAATACAAATATTTAAAGCACAGCAAACGGGGAAAAACAAAAACAACTCTTTGCATGAGTAAGAACAGTGAAACAACGCTAAGGCAAAATGAAAGAAATGTTTATGTGACCGTTCAGGCAAACGAAAATAATGCTGAAATAAATAAAACAAAACAAAACAATATTAACTATCTAACGGCTAAGCCTATTATTCGAACACGTTCTCTTTCACCCTCGGTGTTCACAAAAACGGTGGATAGTGATACATTAAAAAATATTAATCTGTCTTTGGGGACAAGTGTTGTAGCGTCCGCAAGTATTACCGCGGCGGAAAAAACAATCTTAGTAAGAAATGATACCATAAACTCAAATACAGACGCAATGGAGAACCCTTTAGTGAAAAATTGTCAAAAGCCTCAAATACAAGTTGGTATGGACAGGTATATAACAGTGCTTAAACGGGGTCGCAGCCCTACCTCTTCAGCAGTTGCTTCGGCCTCAAAAGTAACATCTTTTGATAGAATAAATTCACAAAACCGTTTTGCAATTCTTGAGGACGAATCCCCAGAGGCAGCAAACGTCATAAAATCTTCTAAGCCACCCCCAATATATTTTAGGGAGCAAAACTCAAGTGAGTTAATAAAGAGCGTGATCTCGGTAATAGGTGAAAATTCTTTTTACGTAGCGGCAATCAAGCGTGGTAATATAAACGAGACAAAAATACAGGTTAATCATGAGAATGATTTTCGCAAACTAACAAACCAATTTGAATCCCTTAAAAAAAGCTTTTATACATATCAGCTGAAGAGCAGCAAAGGCCTTCAGGTAGTGATCAAGGGCATAGACTCGAGCGTGGATCCTGAAGAAATTAAAACCTTTTTGGAAGAGAAGGGCTTTAAAATAAAAAACGTTACAAATATCAAAAATAGGGAAAAAAATCCCCAACCACTATTTCGAGTGGAGCTAGAACCTGGCGACGTTAAGCTTAAAAAAAATGAAACGCATCCTATTTACAATTTAAAATATATTCTCTACAGAAGAATAACTATAGAGGAGCCGCACAAAAGAAATGGTCCCGTTCAATGTCTCAACTGCCAAGAATTTGGCCATACTAAGGCCTACTGCTATTTACCCCCTGTTTGCGTAGTATGTGGTGAATAACATGGTACAGTCCAGTGCGATAAGTCTAAAAATGACCCCAATGTAAAAAAATGTAGCAACTGTGGCGGCAATCACACTGCCAATTATAGAGGATGTCCTGTATATACTATCGTCAAGCAGTCGGCTGGACCGAAAACTAATCCACCTCAAATGCAGGTACCAAATCAAGTAAACACTAATGACATTCAGGCTCCGCAGCCTAGTAATAACAGAACCTCTTATGCTAACGTCCTAAAATCAAACCATGTGCCAATGCAAGGTGCTTCGCCGGGTAATGATGAAACTCCAGTTTCTAATTTAAGTCGTCTAGAAAAAACCATGGAAACTTTAGTGCAAACAGTAAATAATTTTACAAACACAATGGGTAATATGATGCAGGAGATCCTTAGAATGCAATCGATGTTATTGCAAGCTGTACTTAACAAGCCATGAACTGTTTAAAAATTTGTTTTTGGAACGCAAACGGCATCCGCCAACATAAAAATGAATTAGAATACTTTCTTAAAAATAAACAAATTGATGTCATGATGGTTTCTGAAACTCATTTGACCTCAAGAAATACGTTTAAAATCAATGGTTATACACTATATGATACCAAGGACCCTCGAGATAGAGCTTGTGGAGGTTCTGCCATTTTGATAAAAACCCGAATCAAACACTACCTGATGTGTGATCATCGTGAAGATTATCTCCAAGCAACGAACATTTGTATTAAAGAGCTGAATCGAAACATAGTAATCTCATCCTTATACTCACCACCTAGATTTGCAATATCAGAAAGCCAATATTATAAATATTATAAGTCATTGGGGCCCTGTTTCCTGGCTGCTGGCGATTATAACGCTAAACATACCTTCTGGGGTTCACGACTAATAACACCAAAGGGTCGTGTTTTGTATAATACAATCTCTAAAATGAATTTAAATGTCGTCGCGAGCGGACAACCAACATATTGGCCTGCTGATCCCCAAAAAATAAACTGGTTAAAATACAAAAAATATCTCAGTACCCATTGCACAGAAAATATGTCGCTTAGCACACCGGAAAATGTGGATCTCTCTATTGTCAATTTTGACAGTTATCTTAAACTAGCTGTTCAACATTCCAGCAAAACCCTCAAAAAAACCAATTATAACAAAATATATTTTGCAGATGTCGAGCGCCTCTTGAATGAAAAAAGGAGAGTGCGAAGAGAATGGCAATTGCAAAGATCCCCTCAACTTAAAAATGAATTAAAAGAGTGTACAAAAAGGCTAAGAAAATTACTGCAGACTCAGAAAACGGCTTCCGTAGAAAAATATCTTAAGGACTTGGATGCAACTCCACAGGCTACTCATTATGGCGGGCAGCTAGAAACCTCAAAAGACCAGTTATCTCGAAACCACCATTAAGAAACTTGAATGGAAGTTGGGCAAGAAATGATAATGAAAAAGGAAACCTGTTTGTAAATCATTTGAAAAACGTATTTACCCAAAATATACCTGACGATACAGCGCACGAGTTGCCGCCTGTTAATGTTAGAGCAGCTATCCCCCTAAGATTTGAGATAAGGGAATTAGAAAGGGCTATTTGTGAATTAAACACCAAGAAGGCACCTGGTATTGATAAAATCAGTAACAAAATGCTTTTGGAGCTACCTCGCATAGCAAAGAAAATTATTCTTTATATTTTTAATGCTATTTTACGACTTGAATACTACCCTCAAGAATGGAAGGTCTCCTTAATAACGATGATACCAAAGCCAGGAAAAGATCACACCAAAGTTGAGTCATATAGGCCTATTAGCTTATTATCTAATATATCAAAGCTGTTTGAGAAGCTCTTAGCGTCAAAATTAACCCCAATTTTAAATGACAATGGGTGTATACCCAATCATCAATTCGGCTTCAGAAGAGAGCATAGCACAATTGAACAAACCCATCGGATAGTAAACGCCATAAGAAAAGCCTTTGAAGAAAGAAAATATTGCTCCGCTCTTTTCATAGATGTTTCTCAAGCTTTTGACAAAGTCTGGCATGTAGGCTTGTTACATAAGTTGAAGCTAAACCTACCGGTTAATACACACAAGCTGTTAGAAAGCTACCTGGTCGGTCGAAAATTTATTATTAAAGAAGGCGATTTTTTAAGTTCTCCTCAGCCAATTGAAGCTGGAGTCCCTCAGGGAAGCATCCTGGGCCCACTTTTTTACCTTATATATACCTCGGACATGCCAACAAACAATCACACCCTAACCTCAACTTTTGCTGATGATGCTTTTCTAAGCGTACACGAGAACAGTCGTGAAGCATCTCGATACCTGCAGAATCATATATTTCAACTAGAACTGTGGTTTAAACAATGGAGAATAAAGGTCAATGAGCAAAAATGCGTACATATAACATTTACCTTGCGTCGGGAAACATGCCCCCCTATTAAAATCAATAATCAACTAGTGCCTCAACAATCGCATGTCAAATATCTCGGTATTCATCTAGATCGGCGTTTAACATGGAAATGCCATATTGAAGCAAAATTAATCCAAATGAAACTAAAAGCAATTCAAATTAACTGGCTTATTGGAAGAAATTCTGTTCTTAGTCTCGACTGCAAACTACTACTTTACAACGCTATTTTAAAGCCAATATGGTGCTACGGTATTCAACTATGGGGCACTGCCTCGGCCTCAAATATCGAAAAAATTCAAAGGCGCCAAAATAAACTTCTTCGAATAATTACAGCTGCCCCTTGGTATGTTAAAAACTCAAATATCCACAAGGATCTCAATGTGCCACTGGTAAGGACTATTATTACGAAGTATGCGGTAAAATATTTGAAAAGGCTAGAGTTGCACCCAAATCCACTAGCACGAAATATTTTAAATGATAGCGGCCACTCTCGCCTAAGAAGAAGAGACACTGCAGCACTTACCCATTAAGATGAGCGATAAACACCTACATATGTGAACAGAACCCGTGATGAAGAAAATTTTTGTCTGGCACTGGCAGGACATAAAATAAAGCATTAGGTTAAGATTTGATTAATTATTGTTAGTTCATATTTAATGTATGAAGATTCAATAAATAAATAATGAAAAAAAAAAAAAAAAAAAAAAATTTATTTTAAGAAAAAATATCAAAAATTGGTACCTGTGTCAATGCCTACGGTACACTCCTCTCAATGATCTTTGTCTATAAAAGCTGTTGGATAACTACAAAACTATTAATGTAACTCGCAGTTGCACGCGCTACATTAAAAACTTTTTTCGGTCTTCAGTTGAACTTCACCCCAAAATTGACTACCTTAGCCTTTTTTTGATGAACATATCGACACCAATACATTGAGTTGAATGGCAAAAAGTCTACATACGCCGAGTAACGAAAACGATAAAGTAAATTTTAATAGAAGACAACCTTATAAATAAAGAACTTCAAGGATTTATTTCCAAAACCATTTTTGATTTTTTTTTTTTTTTTTGGAAGTATGCAATATTTCAATTGATTTTTGAAACCTTTTCTTTAGCTTCACTTCGGAAAATCAAATCTTGTAACGTTAATTTAACCGCCTTATACTCAATGCAAATGGATGAACCTTTGCATGCATACATATTCCCGATGACAATACACGAATACATGGGCGTAGCCAGGATAAAATCTAGGGAGGGGGGGCAAACAAAATGTTTTTTTTTTTTGGTAAAATGCTTTTTTGACCGACTTTTACTTAATGCAAATGGATGAAACTTTGCAGTCATACATATTCCCGATGACAGTACACGAATACATGGGTGTAGCCAGGATAAAATCTAGGGGTTTCTTAAACAATTTTTTTTTAATGTTCTTATTCTCCCATTAAAACGGAAATTTAAGATGAATACAAGCCGTCGATACCTGAAATTGTTTGCAAAATATGCGGTGAACAGTTGAGACAGTGTGTAAGTGTTCAAAGATGCTGTATAAGGTTCGGAGTGCATGCAAAGGAAATAAAAAAGAATTCACTTCGATGGCTGTTCCTTTTGCTGGGCATGATCTAGCCAGAAATTGCCCTTATCATTCAGAGGAAGCATTTATTTTAAAAACAGATCCAGAAAATTGGGAAGCCAACAACTCGTTTCAAGATGCAAAGAACAAAGCTTAAAATGTACAAGTATTAAATGAAGTGGCAGAACGAGGTCTGGCTTTGGCTTACACTTACTTAAATGTCACAACTTCTGAAACTGATTTTCAGAATTTATTGCAGGGCATATACTACGTCGTAAGAACCCCAATAAATTGTTTTTAACAAAGCAAAACAGTACTTTTGATTTAAGTTTGTTTGTTGGGTATGAAAAATAATATTATAAACTGGGTACAATGCTGAAAACCGATATAACTCAGGAATTCTAAATTATTTTGAATAAATTGATCTTTCAAACTACATTGTTGGTTTGTTTAATTTTCATAAAGATTTTAAAAGTTAACAAGCGTTATTTACAAAATTTATGGAAAAATTTCGAAACATTTTTATGTAGGATGCATAAATAAGCAAATGCATTTCAAAAACTTATAGTCTTTGAACACCAAAATAAAGCTAATACATTTTTCTTTTGAATTATTTCCTTAAAAGTGAAAAAATCGTGGTTTTTGACGAAGTCATGAAGAAAACTTAATAAAAGACCGGCATAGCCGATTTTTTACAAAAATCTCAAAAATACTTTACCATAAAGCTCTTAAATTATGCTCTTAAATACCCATGAAAATAAAAAAACTAATGCATATTATATCGGGTGATTTTTTAGCTATTGTCTTTTTGGCAACACTGGTTTAAACAGCTGACGCACGTTTCGTGTTTTGTTTCACTATCAAACATCTTCAGTTTGGTCTTTTATTTAACCATGAACTTACAAACGAACAACGCTTGCAAATTATTGAATTTTATTATCAAAATGCGTGCTTGTTAGGAAAGTTCATCGCGCGCTTCTTGTGTTCAGCGACGAAGCTAATTTTTGGCTCAATGGGTACGTTAATAAGCAGAATTGGGGTGATGATCAGCCAGAATCATTGCAAGAGCGGGGGGGGGGGGGTGCTTTAAAACCTTGTGAGATAAGGCCATGATGGCTTTATTGCTCAATTGAATGGGAGCTAAAGCAATAATGGCCTTATTGCCCAATCAATGAGAGGTAAGGTCATGCTTAAAATTTTGCGAAATGAGAGATGTAGCCATATTTTTTTCGCAAATGAGGGATAGAGCCATATTTTTTCAGAATATTGTTATGCATGGTGTAAACATTCTGTAAAAGGGAAAATCCTTAGTTATCATTGAAAAAAATAGTTTTTATTATTGTGACGCACGCAGGAAAACTTTATTCAGCGAAGCCACCTGCCGCGTCCTACTGGAGGAAAAAACCCCTAAGCACGCAGAAAAACTTTAGTATGCGAAGCCAGATTTCAATACTTAACTTTAGTATCTCCGGAACTGAAATGCGAGATAAAGCCATTTTCTAATATTGCTTATGTGAGCTAAGGCCATGATGGCTTTATCTACCATTCAATTGAAAAGAAAAAAAGGCTTTATCTCCCTATTGAATAAGATATAAAGCCATCATGGCCTTATCTCACATGGTACTAAAGCACCCGCCCGCAGGAGCTGCCAATGCATTCAGAAAAAGTCACAGTTTGGTGCGGTTTATGGGCTGGTGGCATCATTGGACCGTACTTCTTCAAAGATGATGCGAATCGTAACGTAACTGTGAATGGTGAGCGCTACCGTGAGATGATATCCAACTTTTTTTACCCAAAATGCAAGAGCTTGACTTGCATGACATGTGGTTTTAACAAGACGGTGCCACATGCCACACAGCACGCTTAACAATGGACTTGATGAGAGGCGAGTTCGGTGAACATTTTTTTTCACGTTCGGGAGCGGTCAATTGGCCGCCTATATCGTGCGATTTAACGCCTTTAGACTATTTTTTGTGGGGCTATGTTAAAGCTCATGTCTATACACACATGCCCGCTTCAATTGACGCGTTGGAAGACAACATTGAAGCATTTATTCATGAGATACCGGCCAAAATGTTGGAAAGAGTATGCCAAAATTGGTCTAAGCGGATGGACCATTTGAGGCGCAGTCACGGTCAACATTTGCATGAAATAACCTTCAAACATTAAATAATATGGACAGTACTATCGATTCAAATTAAGATTTCATGCATTTTTCTGAATTTTATGTGTGTTTTTCTTTTAACTTTCCTATAGCTCTTAAAAAATTACCCATTAGGCAAGCATAAATGCTATAAGTCTGGTAAGATCGGTCACACATAGCGATATAGTAAAGCACATAGAAAATAACCGAGATTTTCTTCGCCGCAAGAAAACAATTGAAAATTTACAGTCATAGTTGCTTTTTTTTTTGAAAGTTTTATAAATATTTCTATGAATTACAAGAATTTAACAGTATTTTCACTGCAATTTCAGTTTCGAAAATTAAAACTATCGCCTTAATAGTTTTGAGAGCTACTATCAAAAAATACATTTCTCAGTATCAAGGCGAATTCATTACAGGTGGTCTAAAACGCCCTGCTGATAACTTTTTTTTTTAGCTTTATCATTGTTGGATGTCAAAATTTTGTTTATTATCCTTGTTTCAGTTTTTGACATTGTACAATGATTTTACAAAAATAATTTGCTTGTGGTTTTTGTACGAGTTGTACTGATTGTAGTACCGAGATAACCTGTAAGCAATTCGCCTTGCTTTGGGTTTTATAACAATAGTCCTGTGTTTATTTATTTATTTAATAAGAGTTACAAATAGAATAACAAATTATATTCTTACTTAATGAAGTAACGTAGACCTTCAGCCCGTTGTAGTGATCAGTGCCATAGTCTCGGCCGGGAATCGAACCCGCAACCCCCGCAGTAATAAACAAGCTCACTACCAACTAGCCTACCGGGGCACCCATAACACATTGTTTTTAGTTTAGATAATTTATATATTTCTCATGCCTGATTTCATCTCTTTTCGTTGTGGTCTTAAGTTATCTTAAAGACCACAGCTTGAATTTAATCTTATACTTTAATTTTATTCTATTTAAAGCAGAGTTTGAAAAAAGTGTAAATCATTGTAATCACTGGGCTGGTTTCGCGTTTTTCATTTTAAAGCATAATATCTCAAGTTTGCCTGGTGCTTAAAATTTGCAGATCTCTAGGTTTTATTATGATAAGTTTTGCTATTTCGATATGTTTTGATCTAGTGATTGGCTTGGCTTCCAAATTTCCAAACTTAAGCAAACAGACCTTTGAACTCATGATTTATAACTGTTTGCAATAGATTAAGAAAAAAATAAACTTGGATAAAACAGTTTTTACATGAAGCCAAATATTATTTTTGCCTAAATCAATTCCAGATTTGGGAATTTTAATAATAAATGTTTATGCTTTTTAATTATCGATTACTTTTCAAAAAAACAAAAAATAATACAGTGAGCCATTTAAAAGATGAGTAACACTGTGCAACAAACAAATTGCTGGGATGTGATACTCGAGTACAACAAAAATCTGTTTTTTGAATTTTGCCAACACCTTCAAAGTCTTGAGTTGTAGGTTAAAACCAGGTTTTCATACCCGTGTGCACTTATCTGCCTATTACTTAGTGGAACACAAACCGAAATTCATTGACGGACTTGTAAAACAGAGACCCCAGCTAGCATTTGGGTGATTATTATTTATTTTCAAAATCACCTAAATGAGTCGGATCAGTTTTGAGGATTAAAAACTGATTTATCACTTAAGCGATTGAAAAAAGATTCAATATGATTTAATATGTTAAAAGAATGATTTTTAAATATTTTGAATTTTTTTTTTTTGCCAAATGAAAAAGTTAAAACAGAAACTTTCGCGTCAGCCAAACAAATAAGAAGCTTGGATGAAAAGGAAGCCCAAAAAATTATTGACAATTTATGAACATAAATGTAAGTGCAAATTAATTTTTTCTCTTCTTTGCAAAAATCGGTAACTTTTGTTTGGTTTAAAATTTTTGTATATTTTATTCGCCATTTTATTTCCTTTTTGGACTATTTTTTGCAATAAGTGGCACAATGGTTTCAAATCAAATATGTATGGCGTAACTTGCATTGAAAAAATAAACTTATAAGTAGGGCAACCAAAAAAACATGAAAATAAGCTCTTTAAATTAAAAAAAGCAATTTAAATTTATTGTTTATTTTCAACTTTTTTTGTTTTTTTCGAAAAGAAAACTCTTTCTACGTTCTCGTACATAAAAAAGTTCATTCTACGTCTAGAGATATTAAGGGAGCATATTTAAAAGTTAGTGTTTGCCCTGAAGTACATTTTATACGATTGGACTCACAATTTCTTTTGCCTCCCAAAATACCCCCAATATCCTTAATATCGAAAATCCTTCATTTAGTAATAAAACTGATTTCAATTTGCTGTCTCCTTTATATCCTGGAATACCGGACATTTTTCTTACGGTGTCCATAAATATATTCACTTGGGAAACCAATGAAAGATTTTTTGTTTCGAATTGTGTTACAACTTCGTGTAGAAACCCATAATTTTCAGAAATGAACAATATTTGGTTCCGCAAATCACTATCTTTCCAATATATATAGAGAAATTCTTAGTAGCTAAAACTATATTAAAAATAAAAAACGTTACTATACCAAAAACAGAGAGAAGGGGAACTAACAGACGTAACATGTCTTTATCTATGTTTTTCATTAAAATCGGTTTGATAGTTTTTTATAGGCGGAAATTGCCCCCTATCTCCCCTCGTGGTCCTCTTTTTAAAAAAATGAAGCTTGTATAGGGGCTTTATGAAATTATGGACCGATTCGCCCTTGTGCCAATAAGAACCTATGTACCAAATGTACAAATGCATAATACCTTCTCCACTCTTGTGGTGAGGGTATAATAACATACAATGATAATATAGGCTGTTGGGATGATTTAGTACAAGGGAAACACGAAATATTACCATAACGTTGAACGATTTTTTAAACCACAAAATAAGCATTTGCTTATTTTTTGTTGGCCTTCTTATAAGCAAAACAGCATTGTATAATGTTGCCAACACATTCCACAGTATATTGCAATACTTTTCTTTGTGCAATTAAAATCAAAAGTCTTTTTATTGTTGTCAATATATTGTGCCAGCTTTGAATGTCACATACTTATTGGCGATATAATTGTACAATACGAAAACTGTAACAATTTCAATGCAAATTTATGGGTCGCTTTACCCGTTTAATGGTTCAGATCTGGTTAATTTCGACTACAATTGCAATCAGTCGGATGTCGAAATTTGGAAAACGAATTTTTATTTTATCATAAAATCCGTCTGTTTACAAAAAGAGGCAAACCGTTATGGCTAGTTGTCAGTACTTTAACACTATAACGCTAAATAAATAAATTATTAGTTAACATTTAAATACGCTATTTAAAAACAAAAAATTCTAGCAGAACGATTTTTAAATAAAAAATCGACAAAAAAATTTGAGCATTTTATTAAGAAACGAAATAAAATAAAGCATAAAAAATAACAGCTCCCTTCTCTCTCAACATACGATTCGACTTTGAACTATTATTTTCTGTTTTCAAATTAATTAACTTTCTAAAGCTTTCGTCATCAGCTTGCGTTGTTGAAGAAAGGAGCGTAATTTGAATACACATTATAAAGTTATATGTTTGGACGAACAAGAACCATCCAGGGAAAAAACTTGTGGTTTTAATCACCCACATTGGTAACTTTGAGAAAGTTTTTAACTCGTGCGTAAACTTGATATTTAATTACAATATAATTAAGTTAAATATGTGTACATTGTATACCATACACATACAATGTCATATAAACCAAATAATAATAAATTTGATACTCTAAGGCCCGTTTTCACAACTTACCGATAGCTAAAGGTAGAAAGTTATTGACCGTATAAAAAGTGTTCCATTATTACAACTTTACTTTAATCTCCCAGGTAGTATGAACCTTAATTTACTTTACCGCTAACTTTAGGTTAAAGTAAAGTTTAAATAATAGAACCCCTTTTGTAAGCCCGGTTAAAGTCTACTTTTAGCTATCGGTAAGTTGTGAAAACGGGCCTTAAGCGGCTAATACATTTGCAATAAAATTGTTCAATTTTACGTATTATACAATTATATCGCCAATGTGTATGTGATATTCCAAGGTAGCACAATATATTCTCAACAATCAAAAAACTTTTGATTTTTATTGCAGAACGAAAAGAAAGTGAAAATTGGCAACATTGTACAATGCTGTTTATGTTATTCTTTAAGGTTTTGTTCACCTTTTTATTGAATGAATGAATGAAATAATATGGCGAATATCGTATACAATAATGTTGCAAGTGTATGGCCCGCTTTAAGCTGATCCAGTTGTCTAGTGATAATGTACGTATACTTGTTACTAAATTGGTTGTTTTAATAAATATATAATATATATATATATATATATATATATATATATATATATATATATATATATATATATATATATATATATGTTAACTTACATATTTGTGAAAATAAAATATAACAAAATTGTAAAAGTGATATCGAATGTTTTTTTTTTAATTTACTATGGAGGTTGAATTATTTATAAAAATCCCGACTTTCCTCAAGAACCGTCATTTGGCTAACGGCAACTACAAATACATGCCTAGCTTAAATTTTATCACAAATATATAAGCCATTACGAAAACAGATTTGAATTTCTACCATAACAAACAAATGAGAAATTTCAAGATTTTTTCCCAAGACTACCATAAATTTAAGCTACAATAACTCAAAAACTATGCAATACTTTTGGATTATATTTCACACTTAAACTGATAGAAGTGTTTTCTTTAATAAAAGTTATAAAATAAACGAAATTTTCTACATCGAGTTCAACCATTTTTGGCCAAGCTCGTGACGGTGTGCATGGTAGACTTGACACCAATGCATAATTGTATGCATGGAACTTTTTGACATGTGTTCGCTTGTAAGAACAACACATCATATAATGATTATCAGTATTCCTTGCTTGGTTGAATGACGGTTCAATCGTAAACCTGCAAGAAGTTGTATTGCACATGACAAATATATAAAAATAGTTTTGTTGTCGTTTATAATTCAGCGATGTATTTGTTTTTGCAAAAGTGTTTGTGTAAGTATGTAAAATTTTTTGTTGTAATTTTATCTCAGGTTTCAACATCTGTGACGGTGGTGTTTGTTCTTAATTTTTTTGTTGTTATTTGTTTACAAATAACTATACCCCTGATCGATGTTTAATATTTCCGCAATGCAATTCATGTTGATATGTAACTAACCACACACAAGTATTTAATTTATTCACTTAGCAGTAAATTACACTGCTTTACAAATTTTTAATTTGGAAAAATACCAAGAACACCACATGCCTAGATAAGTTAATTGGGACCTCCTGAACACGAAAATCGCTGTAATTTTTTTTTTTCCTAAGTACGGTTTTTTAGATAACGGTACTTTTGTGTTTTTCGGTGTATCGTCCCACTCAAACTCTTGTGGAGCCCAACCGATCGAAATAAATGGCATATCGTTGGAAAGGTAATGGAATGTTTTTTCCATCGATATGCTATAAATTTCTATCTGATAAGAAATGGCAGAGTAATGGCACCTCAAAATTCAAAATGTCAATTTTTTACGTTTTTTTCAAAAGTTTTCATTTTCATTTCGTTTTTTTACTACGTTATATTACATATCTGGAATGTTTTATTTCTTAACCAAATATTTTATTTAATTACCAACATTTTAAGCATACTTTGAAAAAAAATCGGATGAAAAATAAAGTTTTTATTAAGGATTTTGTGGAACGACAATATTTTCATCTCATATAAAATTCCGTGTTTTTAAATACGTTTAAACTGATGGATTTAAAAAACCCTGAATTTTATATGAGATGAAAAGATGAAAATTTTATAGGCATGTGGTGTTCTTGGTATTTTTTGGCTGTAAACCAGTGCTATTTATTCATTTCAACATGCCCATTGGCAGAAACTATGGCATATTTTGAAACGATTAACACAAATTTGCCATAATAAACTATTTATTTTAAAAGTAATCGTCGCCCATTTTATTTCAATACTGACATTTTAAGGAAGTTAACGCACTAGCAGCTATTCGGGACTGGTATTGGTATGGATGCTGCAGATTCCAATAACATTTGGAGAAATCCTTTTAATTGCAATTTTAATTGTTGGTTTATGGGCACAAAAGTCTATCCCGAAAAGAAGTTTGTATGGAGGATATCTGTAGTTTTAGACCGAAAAATAATAAGTGGAAAGAATTTATTTTGTCCTGCCGAATCTTAACAACAAAAGCTTACAAGAAAGAAAATAAATGCCCTGAAAAGCTTAATCGAATCTTACTTAAACCTATAGAGACGTTCAAGTAAATTTCTGTAAAAATGTCCAAAGCTGATCCTGATTTTAAGAATACCTTTTAAAAAAATATATCTGGTCCGTAAGCTATGAAGTATAAAAGACAACATTTTCTAATTTAATTTCACTCGAATTTTATCTCGAGAAAACGGCTGTAAATTTAACCATGTATTAGAATAATTTTATGAATACAGGCATATATATTTAAGACGTTTGTATACTTTACTTACACATGCAGTTTCCTTGCACATATGAGTAATATTTGCAACATTACTCATACCATTTGTTCCAGGCAATTTTTAAAGAATTGTTGCTATTTGGTATGGGAGACGCGTAAAGCGATGTTATGGCAAATGTTTTGTTTTGTTGGTTAATTTGTTTGTGAGCTTGAAGAAATAATTTGCCCATTTTCAGATATTTATTGAATGCTTCCACTAAATGTTGTTGCTTTAGCTTATCTCGCTCGCGTACACATTGTCATGTAAAAGTTTTATGCCATGGTTACTTTTTTCAATACTAAATAAAACTATTCTCTAAAAGCTAAATTAAATATTTTAGCAAAAAAGTTTTTTAATAAAAAATTTTTGTTAAATTTTCTCAAAAGGCTTATTAAACAAATTTTAATAGAAAATTTGTTTTGTGAACCATTTTATTCTTTAAACGCTATTGTATTTTCCTTTACTAAATTTAAAACAATAAATTTCAGTGTATTTATCAAATATGAAAAATTGGGAGTTTAGCACGTCATACGGATATCGTATTAATAATAAACTTTGTATTCTCGAAAATAACTTTGAGAATAAGAGTACATTGATAAAATTTTAAAATATATGACTCATATTTTTTTTATTTTTTTTTTGTAAAATGTGTAAAGGTTCTGTCTATTCGTAAACGTGGTAGAACCAGATATGTCCTAAAAAAAAGTTATTGCTTTCATTAAATTCAACAAAATATATTTTGGACAATTTTCGCTGGCAGCTTTTCTTTATTAGACAGAAACTAAAAAACTGATTCAATGAAACACTAAGTAAAAACGTCGATTTCGTCCTTAAGTGGTCCGGACGAAACATCGATACGTTCCGTGGAGTGTGGACTGTATTTAGGGGTGGAAAAAGGCTACAGCTCCAGAATACCTGCCAAGGATCCAAATAACTTGGTGATTTTCCCCGGTAGAACGCCGATTGCGTTTCTGGGTTTATGGAGTGTAAAGGGTGGCTTCAGAATTTAGCGCTAAATATCAAGAATCCAAACAACATGGTGATACTATAAAGGCTGGAAAGAGAACAAAAAAAAGGCATATAAAAACACTTTCCTGGTTTTTCCAAAAATAATGTTTTTCTATTCTATTAATTTAATCCAAAAAATAGGTATTAAAACGGTTAAATTAAATTATATATACAATTATATTACAAAAACAATTTAACTTTTAAAAACTGATTAACAAATACAACCGTACAGGTGGCATGTCATAACGTCCAGTGTCATAGTGTCCATGGACACTATGACACTTTGCAAATGGACATTATGACACTTTCAAAAGTGTCATTATGAACATAATTACTAAAGAAGTTGAATACAAAAAATTATCTGCATACACGCAGAGAAAAACATGTTTCATTATGGTCCCAACCAACAAAACTATATTTAAAGAAACTAATTTAACCATAATATGGTTGTCGGTGACAATGGTTTGGTTAAATGAAACATAATATGGTAAAAAATTTTTTAAAAAGGTTTTGCTGCTTTTTCTCTGGGTGTATATATTAAATATATAACGAAATCACTTTTGGGCTCAAGGATTGTGTCCTCTATGGTATGACAAATACCGGCTTCGCTAAAGGTGTTATGATACTTGCTATTTTTTGTATTGGATTTTTTTAGGATTGACTGAATGAAACAACAAATGCGAGAAAGAACAAAAAATACAATTTGATAACAATACTGCCCACGTTTTTTCCCCACAAAAAACCTTCATAAAAGCTAAAAATTAATCTGGAAATGTCAATTTGAGAAGAAAATACTTGCGCCCGGCCGAAGGCCGGCTATGATCCCAAATTTGTTTACATTTTAATATTTTTCATTATTAGTTAAGTTGTGGACATTATGACACTTTGCAAAGATGGACGTTATGACACTTTTGAAAGTGTTATGACATGCCACCGCCGTACAATTTGGCTTTAAAACAACGATTCGACTTAGAACAAATTTTAACTATCATGCCAAAAACAAAAATTGACACCATGGCTAGGAAATCCGCTGCCTTCTGTTCAGGCGTGATTATAAAGGATTATTAAATTTAACAAACGTTTATTAAGGTAAATTTTCCTACAAAATTTGTTTTGTTAACCTTTATTAAGTGTTAAGCATTTTTATAAATACGGGCGTAAGTTTATAAAGTTTGGTCATATTGACAATAAAATTTCTTAAGTTATTTTTAATTAACTCATCGCACAAGATGCTATCGAAACCAGCTTCTATCACACACAATTAATAATTAGATATAACAAAAATAAGAAATAATATTCAACTTGTTTTAGGAGAGTACTAAAAAAATATTTCCTTATCTTCTGTTCTCTTAGTAATAGCATATATTTTTTCTTTTTTCTTTTTTTGTTGTTCTATTATATTTACCGTTGATGGGTATTTAAAAGGTGCTAACGTTAATATTTTTCCAGAATAATTTTATACAAGTAAAAAACTTCCTCATTAAGTTAAACTTGATGATTGATTTTATGCCCGTTTTGGGAATTGTCAGTATTTAATTGAAGTACAGCCGCGAATAACGTTGTAAACGCCACATTTTGCAAAACCTATTTTTTTTGCAGATAACCGTTGACCTTACCCTCTTACACAGTTTAAACATAAAATCAACCAAAACTATGCACCTTAACGCCTTGAAAATGGCGTACAAAGTGTCAGCCAGTGGAAGAACATTGCAAGTTACCAACAAAATGATGATACCGAAATGGTTTTGCAGTGCGAAATAATGTTTTAAAAGCCTTTTGCATTCACTTTTTTATTGTCATTATTTTTAATAATTGAAAAAAAAAAAATTTTTAAATAAATTATGGTCAAAAAACGTTTTCTGCTCTCCTGAAAAATTATTGTTTTGTAACTTAAAACGTTATTCGCGGCTGTGCTTCTATTAAAGAGTACTTACAATCTATTTGACAAATCTGGTTTTAAATGTAAAACTTAAGTCTCAAGCTAAATGTTTATCCAGGTTCAAAACAAAGCACACCAAAAACTTTGCTTAAAAACAGTATAACTAGTTGCACATTAACTGAATCTGAGCGACATGGAACGCAGATTTTGTATTTCGGAATAGGTGATTCAGGCCTACAAATAAAACATGACATTAAAGTTTTTTAATTCTGCGGACGGTTACTTGATTACTATTAAAGCAAGACTGAAAAAACTTAAACTCTTTTTTATATTTCCAATCGTAAAACATTCTACAAACACACGTTTTGTTTTAACTTTCTCAAAGCCACTGGAAAGGGTTCCAGGGACCTCCACCTTTGATTTTAAGAAGTTTTCTTCTGAGTGGTTCTAAATCAAGTGGTACTGATTATACTTCGGTAACGTGATTTTGGACAGAGTATCACTAAAGGGGCTATATTATTTTGCTAAGAGCAGAACGACTTTTGAAAATATCAGGGACATAATTTATGTGCGTGCTTAGTAAAATAATGACATGATTTTTATTATTAATAATTGGCTTTGCCCAATTTTATAGCGTTATTTACAAAATC
Organism: Pollenia angustigena; assembly: GCA_930367215.1. Lineage (NCBI taxonomy): Eukaryota > Metazoa > Arthropoda > Insecta > Diptera > Polleniidae > Pollenia > Pollenia angustigena. The sequence goes on from OV884059.1 coordinate 80,386,344, forward strand.
TCGTCTTATTTTTATTATTATTCTTTTAACTCTAACAGCGCTTAATGAATTGTTTTTACTCTTTTCTTTGTCCTTAATATACATTTTTGCGCACAGAATTCTTTGTACAATTTTAAGAGTGCATTCCGTTTTAGATATTTCCTGCAAAGTGTGTTAATTTGTATGTCGCTAAGGTGAGTATAGTTTTGAATTTTACAATAACAGTAAAGTAAGTTAAGGAACTCTTAACAAGTTTTATAAAAGAAAAAATTCCATTTAAATTTTTATGGCATTCCCTTACTCCGAGGCAGGTTTGCAATGGAGAATACTAAAAAATAACTCTAATAAAACATTCAGTGTGTAAAGCTGAACGCTACGTTCACCAGTATATATACGCTTTGAATAAAGCGCGTTTTGTGTCAAAAATGTAATGCTTCAAACTGGGAACTCCCCATATAAAATTCATGCCTTACGTAAGCTAATTGGTAAGCGAAACTCTTATCTGTCTCCCTTAAAACCCTGCATCGTTTGAAGCTCAATTTTTTTGGGAAATTTTAAGAAATAATATTCTTGAATTTTGTACGCGCTTGTCCAGCTTGCGCTTCTACTAAAAACAGTCCTGCAAAAGCTCCGCTGCATCCCTGGGAGGAGCCAAACAACAACTGGCAGCGTATTCACATTGATTATGCGGGGCCTTACCAAGGTCACTATTTTTTGGTTGTCGTGGACGCTAAGTCAAAATGGAAAGAAGTTGGTACATGTACAACAGCACCGTCATCAGCTTCTACTATAGAAATGTTATGCAATACTTTTGCAAGAAACGGTTATCCATAACATCTGGAAATCTCCAATTTTTGTCAGGATTGAGGTATTTTTCAAAAATTCATCGCACCCGGACATCCAGCTACCAATGGGTTAGCGGAAAGAAACATTCAAACACTAAAGCACAAACTTGCAGCTATTTCAAGTGAATCGTCTTCAATGCAGTCAAAGGTAAGTGAAATTATTTTCAAGTTTCGCGCTACACCATTGAAAAATGGGAAAACTCCTTCGGAGCTCTACCTGGGCCGTCAGATACGAAGTTGTCTAGATGTATTAAAACCGTTACAAATGCACAGTAATAAGTTGCAAAGTCTTCCTCCAACACAATTAAGCGTGGGAGATAGGGTACAAGCCCGGTATTACACTCCAAACAAGCCATTATGGAAGCTTGGCACCGTCATTAAAAAAAAGGGGTGTCTTCACTACGTAATAAAATTAGATAATGGATACACATTTAAGAAACACATTAACCAGTTAATTTCAACAAACGTTCAAACTAGAACATTAAGCAACGTTCATTCTCCTCCTAGTCAATCTGTAGAAAAGGAAAATCAACAAACCTCAGATCAACAACTAATGCTTCAACATGGTTCAGCAACTGCTGACGACTCGGAAACAAAAAGCGAGCTATCTGAAAACAAAACACCAAAAAGTCAACCTCAAGAATCATCTGCAACTCGTCAACCACCCGCTGATCAGGAGCTGTCAACAGGTCAAAGTCGGTTACCAATTCGTAGCGCAACTCGCAAGCGTCCAGCTCCGAAATATTTAGAACAGTACGTCTTGTATTAATATTGGCCAACGCATAGCGTTCAATTTAAGCGTAGGAGAATTGTTATATCCTTGTTGTTTCAACAGCCCTGTGTTTATAATATTCATCACTTGTTAAAAGTAACCGCTAATAACAAGCGCATCACTAATATGTATGGATACACATTCTTGATATACCTTGTTTAAAAATACCTTCATCTTTGTAGAATCAAGTTTTAATCGTTAATTATATTGATATTAAATAAATGAAATAATATAATAATATCAATCACCACATCCTTTCCCTTTGGCACCACCGGTTACAATGAATTAAAATAAAAATATGTTAAGATTGCTAGACTAATATACGGTGTTAATAAAAATTTTCGTGGCGGCATTTTTAATTTGGTTTTTGCAATAAGCAAAATGCATGTAGGTTTGTGACCGAATATTATAAACCTTCTGTACAACAGCAATTTTTACAGACATGCACAATTACATGTGACTTGAGAAGTTGACAAGTCAGATGTAAAAAACATGTCGTCTACATGCACTTTAACCAAACATGTGTATAGAAGTCAAGTAGAGTCAGGTAGACGACTCCGTTTTGAAATGGGGGTCATATTTATTAACAGCTTTTTTTAAAACTTCCTGGATTAATTGGCTAACCAATTATATAATGAAACGATTTGGAGTGTTTTCCATGTTTTGTATATTTAAATCACTACTTATTAAACGGGTCTATGAAATAACTCCCACGAAATAAGTCCCACTTTTAAAAACGAAATAAGTCCCACAAAAAATTGCTGTTTTGAAAGTGGGAGTTATTTCGTTTTTAAAAGTGGGACTTATTTCGTCAATTGATGGGAATTATTTCGTTATGCGTTTTTATTTTAAGTAGGACTTATTTCGTTTTGAGTGGGAATAAATTCGTTTTGTAAAGTGGGAGTTATTTCATACCCCTAAATACAAATGGAGCCTGATGAAGATCTTTTTGAAGAATTATCATATTTGGAAGAGGACATTGAAGACGAGTCGTTAAACCATATTGAAACCAACCAGAATACAATTAATAATAATATGAGCGTGGTTTGTTTCATAAAGCAGCCAAATATCTTATTTTTTCCTTGTAAGCACTTGAAAATTTGCAGTGAATGCTGTCTTACAATGCAAACTCACAAAATTGATCAAACCAGTAAACTAGTATGTCCATTCTGTCGTGCAGAAGTTCATGAAACCCTTCAAATATTTATCTGATAAATAAATGATTTTTTTATGGAGGAGTGCGATAGAGGCATGAAATATAAGGCCATTATGGCTTTATTTCTCATTTTTTTCTTATGCAAAAAGTTATATATTGGACATTTCGTAAAAGGGACAACTATAATTTTTTGTCCTTATCTCTCATGGCTCTCCTTTTTTTGTTATTAATTACTTTATACTTACTATAATAAAAAAAACTTTAAAGAAATGTGTACAAATAGGTACCGAACTTAACTACTGGAAAAACAATATTAAAAAAAATTGTTGACGTAATTACGTATGTATGTGTTTTATTATATTTTTAGTAGGAAATTGGAATTCGTGTTCCATGTTTTCTAATATCACCATTACAAAATACAGCTAATCCCAATGCCACGTTAAAACTATAATACCGTCTACCATGCACTGGAACTTCAAGCCATTTATAAAGGTCGATAATTTTAATCTGATGGTCCTTCCGAAACGGTTTCCATCGTAATAATAAGAACAATTGATCTGTACTTAATCCATTTACGAATCCAAACGTTGTTACTAGTAGGCGTTCTCTATACGTTCCTTGACCGAAAAAAGAATTAATAATAAATTCTGGAACTCTATCAAAATTCGTAATATCCATTCCATTAAGAAGCCTTCTGCAAGCTTGCATACGATTTTTCTTTATTATTCCTCTGCTTTGATTATTCATATTATTCGACGTGTTTTTTTCGAAGAGCCAAATACTTCTTATTTGAAATCGCATTAAACAGTGAAAAAGTGGGACTTATTTCGTTTATGAAAGTGGGACTTAATTCATTTAAGAAATATATTATTCAAGGGGGAGTTTTTTCATTTTGAGTGGGAGTTATTTCATTTCAAGTAAATTTTTAAATCATTTCATTTTGGTGGTACTTATTTCGCTTTCAAAAGTGGGACTTATTTCGTGGGAGTTATTTCATTTTTTTAAGCAATTTTTGGTGGGACTTATTTCGTGTTTGAAAGTGGGACTTATTTCGTGGGAGTTATTTCATAGACCCTATTAAACGGATTGATATGAAATTGAATATTCCCTTTTTACAGTGAACCTTAACAGTTTTATTTCAGTTCATTTCATTTATGTTCCGATTTTGCTCAACGCGAGAAACAAGTACACATTTATTTCGATTTGAACACATTGCCCTAAGTATTAGACTAAAATAGAAAACTAGTGTCATTTGTTTACTCTTAATGTTTGACAAGATCCCAGACATCACAAATTACCTCGTTTTATGCTATGACTATTGCTAAAAGCAACCAATATTTTTCAACGTAGAATGTAAAATGACTTGAAATTGGGAAGGAAGCTTTACTGAACAAAGTCGGTGCTTCTTACACAAGGATTTTCTTTTCTATATCATATCACACACCTACTTCGCTAATTAAAGCTTCTCTGCAAAGCCGGCCTTCGCCCATTCCGAAGAATTTTCTACTAAATCATTTTGTTTTTACCACCTCTTGTACAATCTTGCAGATATTTTAATAAAAGGTTGACATCAACTGACAAAGTTTAACTTTTAACTAAAAAAAAAAAAAGTTCAATCAATAAAAAATAATATATTATAAAAAACATAAATTATTTTAAATTTTTTATACAATTTTCTGAATTTACATCCACTCTTTCTGCAATGGAGGTTAAAATAATTACCACATGTATCTGTATACAACGCTAAATGAACAGTTTCACAGCCATTCTTTTTTGCCAATGTAAACAGTTGTTAAGCACTTGTCAAATATTTAAAAAGATTAATATTTTATTCGCTTAATACATTAAGTCTTCTTAATTTATTTTTAATGTGGGAAGCACCAACAAAGATACATATACGTTTTTTTAAATAACAATGTTTAATTTTGGATTAAATATACTGTAGGGGATTTCGGGGAAAATTATATATTAGAAGCATTTTTTTTTTTTTATACAATTAATGAAATAAAATAAGCAAATAATAAGCAAACCAAGTAATAAGGCTTTATCTGATCATCTTTTATGCTTACCAGAATAAGCTGAAATAAAGTGACGAAAAATTATCAAACAAAAAAAAAAAAAAAAAAAAAAAAAATCAGACTAAGAGAAATATTTATCTATAAAGAATTTGAAATATTAGGGAATTTCAGTACATATAGGGTGCTTAAATTTAAAGGGCCGATATTAAATGTGAATCACACTTAAACGTCAGGTTTTTTTCAATTTGAACCCTGGAAAGATACACAATTGAGCAACGCGTTAAAGTTATTCAGGCTTATTATGAAAGTGGGCGTTCAAATCAAAAAGCATATCGTGCACTTCGTGATTCAGTGATGAGGCACATTTTAACCTCAGTGGATTCGTCGATAAGCACTCACCAAGAGTGACTGTTTGGTGCGGTTTATGGATTAGCGGCATCATTGGTGGATATGGATGTGGGCGATATGTGGTTTCATCAGGACGTTGCAACTGCCACACAGCTTACAAAAAAATGGCACTTTTGCGCGACAAATACAATTCTTTGGGGTTATTTGAAAGAAAAAGTGTACATCGATAAGCCAGCAACAATTCAAGAGCAAAAGGATGAGATAATTCGCCACAATAACGGCATAGAACCTCAATTATACCTCAGCGTCATCGACCATTCGGATGGAGATGGGCCATTTGGCCGATATTTTGTTCCACACATAATTGAACCTACCAATATTATCATAACAAAAAGAAACGACAATTGTTTCCTAAATAAATTGTGTTTTATTCAAAATCAACATTGGCCCTTAAAATTTACCCACCCTTTATTAGGGGAACAGAGCAGCGCACTTAATTTGTTTATACAATTTTATTTAAGGGATTACTCAGGTCAACATGTTAAACTTTTTAAAGGTTTGTTTTTAACCATTCCAACTGATTATGTTTTTGGTATGCTAAAGCCGAATAGCTCAGTTTTCTTCGACCACATCACATTCATCAGATAACGGAGAATCTGTGTTTTTCGCTGTATAGTGCTCTTTCAGCCGCATAGTCAATGGTTGGTTCAATTAAAACGAATTACATCTTGTTTGAAAGGCTTTAAATAGTGGTTAATTGGCTTTGATTGGATAAAAAATGCCTGAGTTATAGTGAAAAAAACTAAGATTTTATGCAAATTATCAAAGTAATTTTTGGGAATTAAAAATTTTTGATAAAAAACACTGAAATTTATTGTTGAAGGTATAACCTAATCCTATGCCTATTTCACTGGTTGCTTAGGCCAGATCGTCAGGAAACTTCATCCATAAAGATTTTAGAAAAACTAAAGATATTTAACAAACAAATTATAAGCAAAAGCTTAACTTGTAAAAATGTCAAAGTTTAAACAAGAAACAACAACAATAAACAGTGAGTTTATCTCTTCATACATTCCCACTAAGCAGGAATAACAAAATCTATTAAGTTTTATACAAATTTTAACAGTTTTTACCAAATATTTTATTTTAAAAGATATTTTGGAATGTACCGAAATCGGATAAAAACTAAATATCCTTGAATAAAAAACTAGCTTATGCGGCAACTGCGATATGTTATGCGTCTTCATCTTGTTGAAATTATAACTGTAGACAGTGTCAGATTTTTCCATTTTAGGGTGACTTAAGTCTGTATTTTAAAAAATATTAGAGAAAAAGCTACGTATATTTCGAACTAGGACGAAGTATGAAAATACTCATATATTATGAAAAATTGGGCGATATCTGACAACTGCTACGCCTATCCCCCTATAACAGAATGAATACATATGAGTAAGGTTTTTCACCCACAAGACTTAAAGTTACTCGAACATTTCTACACAGAAAAAAATGTCGTAGGTGGTTCAAAATATATTTTTCTTTATTGAAAAATTAATAAAAAATTCTTACCTAAGCTGTGTTACGATTCTAAAAGTATTTTTTAATGGGAACAGGGCTACCTATTATTATCAGCTCTATTCGTCGGTGAGCGTGTGCTTAGGTCCCTCAGCTATACTAGTATTTTTATCATTAATCAGGGACTTTACCTTTTCCAACACATAAAAACGTATCTACCAAGAATAGAAACTAAACCATTTTTAGTCTTAGTTGGCTTAGTGTAACTGATGTCGCTACAAAATTTTACCTTCAAATTAACCTTACAAATTTGAATGCAACCAAAATTTAATATTAATTAAGAAATCAGTGTTCGTTTCTAATAGTGTTTGTGTAGAAAATCATTAAAAAAATAACGTTTCCCTGTTAGTCATCTTTCGAACACAAAAATATAACTGTTTTTATCAAACTCAACAAAAGATGTGAACATTTTATTCCATTCGGTTTTTTTTTTTTGAAAATCCACAAACTTCAATGTGTTCGGTTCGGCTCATTAATGTTCGTCCCTTTTGGCTGGTAAAAAAAACCAAAATTTTTTTTACAAAAACAAAATACACACACGAAAAAAACATTATAGAACATTAAAATATAATGTTTGTCTACAGTATCACTACAATTGTTCTATTTTTTAACGAAGAACCGTACATTATATAATGTTTGGTTCTTTCTTGAAAATAGTTAAGAACGGTATTAAGAGTTGTGTATGTCTACACAATCACTAAAAAAATAGATATTGTTTCTGGATTTGTGAGCCGAACGTTAAGTAATGTACTGTTTATTTTCGAACACTGTAAGAAATTAAGGGCCTAAATTTGTAAAACGCAAACGCAAACGCAACGCCAAAAATTATATTGAAAGCAAAAAACAAAATCGAAAATATTTCATAATTTTGTTGTTGTTTTCTATAGAAATGTATATTGAACTTTTAAATTTTAAACGCTGCGTATCCTGTGGTGTTGATAATTTTAAAACGCAATATGTATTTCTTTAGAAAGCAACAACAAAATTTTTAAACATTTTTGACATTGCGTTGCGTTTTACAAAATTAGGGCCTAAATATTTTTGATTCTAAAAAAAAAAAAACATTACACTCGAAACCAAGTCACACCATAAATATATTTCTTAAATATCACGCCCAAATTAATTTAGTAGGCTGTTTTTTAATGGAATGAAACTCTTCCTTAGTTTAAATGTTGTTGTTTAATATTCTAAAAGAATATTAAAAAATATGAACAAACAAAATCCAAAGCATGCAAAAATTGATTCTTTTTAGCAAGAACTATTTAAAATATTTATGTTTTAAAAAAATGTCACTTTGTGATAACGTTTTATTTTTGCTGTTAACATATTTTGTTTTAAAACTTGTTATTGTAAATACTAAGGTTATTGTTTATTGTATTAATCGAGTATATTTTTAAATTTGTCCAGCCGTGGAGGCCTAAAAAAAATGTTCTTACACCGACCGATATGCACCACCGCTGAAAGAGATTGACACTCAAATGTAAGCACACTCAATTGTTTGCTATTTTCGCTAATAAGCTGAACTTATATTCTCCGTAGCCCAATTCCTACAGTTTTGCTTGTTAAAGTAGCCATTAAATAGGAATTGGCTGTAAGTGCGAAAAATATAACTTTAGTTATGTTGAACTGCCCAAGTCGTTTTTACAGAATTCTGAAAAAATTAAAAAGAATTCTAACCATCACGATATATGTGTAAAATAAATTTTTAGGCCATATGTTGATGCTTTATCTTCTTCAATGAGACCACTGTGCAAAAAGTCTTATTCTGGCTTGCCATTTGTATGGTGACTATGTAGATTAGTGTGTCAATTTGGTCTATTTTGAGAGTTTAAATTATTATATATAATTGAAGCACAGCCGCGAAAAACGTTGTAAACGCCACATTTTGCAAAAACTGTTTTTTTGCAGATAAACGTTGACTTTACTCTCTTACACAGTTTAAACATCAAATCAACCAAAACTATGCACCTTAACGCCTTCAAAATGGCGTACAAAGTGTCAGCCAGTGGAAGAACATTGCAAGTTACTAACATAATGATGTAACCGAAATGGTTTTGCAGTGCGGAATAATGTTTTAAAAGCCTTTTGCATTAAAGTTTTTATTATCACTATTTTAAATAATAGAAAAAAAAAATTTTTAAAACAAATAATGCTGCTTGTCAAAAAACGTTTTTTTGCTCTCCTGAAAAATTATTATTTTGTAACTTAAAACGTTATTCGCGGCTGTGCTTCAATTGTTAACGTCAATATTCTCATTCCGAGGGAATAGTGAAGATAAGGTCATTGTTTCCCTTAAAAAATATCGCTACAGAACAAAACTTGTGCAGCAACACCGGTTTAAGTATTCCAATTGGACTGTTTATCCATGTCTCGGTTTTTCCATGAACAGACGGCTTATTTTCAAAAACATGATAAAAAAAAATTATGAAAATGTTTGTAGTTTCTCTAACCAGTTTGGTAGTTAAAGGAAGCAGAAAAATTAATACCGTTCCTTAAAATTTCTTTACATTTGTGTTCATAAAATTAGTAAAATTAATATATGTTTCCGAAAAATCTGGATTTCACAATATACTTTTATTTGGATTTTATCAGGTAACTTGTGTGCAAACATTTATAATTTGCGGAATAAAATGTTGTCGATTGTTATTGACCATTTAAAGCATTTAAAATTAAAGTGCAATTTAATATTAATTTAAATATTTATTTTGATTTCATGGTGGACATTAAATTCAGTTTCACAGATGCATAAAAAAATAAATTTACAGTACGATAAACAAAATGGATGATATTTATACATGGGATAAATACCATAGATGGGTACACTGCACTGAATAAATAATGCATTAAAAATTTTAAATTTACTGCTTATTAATATTTACATATAAAAAGAAGTTTAAACTGTTTATAGATGGAAGCTTTGGGCAAATGTGACCTGATTCGAAAAGAATTTAATTAGCTGTATAATATTTTTGGGTTGAATTTAATCTAAATACAACATTATTAACTTGTTAACAAATAGTCCAATTTAGGAAGAAGTTTTTATGAGTGATACATGAAATATAGACCGATTCTCAACAGTAACATAGATTTCGTCTTAAGTATAATTAAAATTTATTAAAGAAAAATTTATTAAATTATCTACAAGGTTGCAACTTCTACTTTGCGCACAAAATCAACATGGACAAGCAACCAGACAGACGGTTATCGTTAGATCATTTAAAAATGTGATTCTAAATCGATCGGTTTACTAAATGATTGGTCCAGATATCTTTGTATTGCACACATCTCCAAAAACTTATATCATTGCTTTTTCCTTAACTTTTGCTTATTCATATATAAATTCTTAAAGTTTAAAATAACATTTATCTTAAATGACAACTTGCTTTGTCTTACAATTTTAGAGTAAAAATTAAATGTAGAAGACAAATTTGAAGCAACACGTTAAAAAAGAAAAGCCAAAATTTCACAAAAAATTATATATTTTATTTGCTACGAAAGCTCTTGTAGGCATCTATAAAATTTTATATGTTTTAAAATATGTCTCAAACAGGCAAAATATGCGCGAAAAACTTAAAAAATGCTGCAAAAAGGCATTTTTAACAAAATTATGCAAATAAATGCTGCAAACGGTAAAATATACAAAAATATGCACAAAAAAATCGATGCCAAAATTCGTAAAAGGCTCTAGAACGGATAAATATATTGTTTCTGCCGAAATGCAAACCGTCAACCTAACCTGGAATCAAACAAAGAGAGCAGCATTTAACAAAACTAGATGGAGATCAAGAATTTAGGCCCTATTTTCCTTAAAGGAATTTCGTGGGTTAATAATAATAATGACTTTACAAAATGCAGTGTTTATATAATGCAGTATGCCCATGTGTGGTAAATATGCACAATCGTTTGTAACGATTATTTGAAAAAAACAAAACCTTTTTGTCAGAAGGCATCCAGTAATGGTTAATTGAAAACTAGGCAATGACAAAAGTACTTGGCATGTGGGCACAGTTTTAATTTATAAATATTTTAAAGCCATAATAGCACAAAACTGTTGTATATCTGAAAATTATTTAAATATTTTGTTTTTTATTGCCATGATTGATCTTTTTGGGGGATTCTACAGAAAAAAATCAATGAATTTAAATAGATTTAAATAGAAATAAGAAAACAAAAGCAATGATATAATAGTTTATTTATTTATTGTATTATATTTTTATATTTAGATTTTTAAATCGTCAGGTGAAGTATAACTAGATGGAAAAACAAATTGATTATTTGATTAAAAATGGTACAGTGCTTTAAAGTTCTAACGGCTGTAGAAACAAAAGACATTTGTTCACAAGTGAAAATGAATACTGCAAAAAATCAGGCTTATTACGGGTGGGAAATTTAAAAGTTAAAATTTATTTTTTTGTTGTGAAGTACAATTGTTCCGGTTAGAAATGAAAAAATTATTTCTTTCATATGGCTGCCGCGGCTGGTCTTGCAGTACATCATTCGATCGGACGAATTTTAGGGCACTTTTTCGAGTGTGTGAGCTCGTATCGCGGCAATTGCGTAACGAATGTTGACCTTCAAAAGCTCAATTGTCTCTGGTTTGTTGGCATAACACTTTTCTACGATTTTGTTTGTCGTGCTTTATGCCCAATTTTTATTCATGATAAATAATCTAAAATTTATTGTTGGAGGATAAGCTTTTAAAAGGCGCATTTCACTGGTTGCTTAGAATAGACCACCATGAAACATTCTCCACAAAAATTTAAGAAAACCAAAGATATTAGCAAAGCAAAACTGCAGAGTGATTGAGAATTGCAAACACTCTTTTTTTTTTTCTTTAACGGCGCCCCACAGAAAAAAGTCCAACGGTCGGCCAATTGACATCACTTTTTTGGCTAATTTAACGGCCATCAAACGTTTGTTGCAATTAATTGATTGCGACATAAGATGTGTGGCAAGTCGCACCATCCTGCTGAAACCTTACATCGTTCACATCAGTACCATGAAGAACAGGTACACAAAAGTCGGTTATCATGGTGAGAAAGGTGTCCCGTTGAGACATTTTCAAAGAAACACGGGCCAATGATGCCTCCGCTCCGCAATCCGCACCAAACAGTCACTCGCAATGGGTGCAATTTTGCTTATTAACGTACCCACCAAGATGAAAATGAGCTGCATCCTAAAAATTTATTATTTTTTTTTTTTTTTTTTTTTTTCAAAATCGACATCATCGAGCAGTTTCTCGTTGGCCCAATAAATTTCAATGTGGCTCAAGGGTAAATCGATTCGTGTCGTTCAGTGGAGATAATCAGCCATGTCACAGAGTACAATTCCGTTCGGAAACGGAATTCATTCCGTATTTTGGTGCTTCAGAAAATGACCGTAAAAAATTTCGGAATGAAACCATTTTTGTTTTCATGCACGGAATGGGAGTTTTCTGTATCTGAAAGACCAAAAAACTATCAAAATACACATTCTATCAAAAAACAAATATGTTTTCTTCAATTCCGAACGGAATTTTGAGTCAGAATAGAATGACAAAAGTGTTGAAAAATTCGAAATAACAGATGGTTAAAATTTAAACTCATAAATGGCCAACCCTTTAAAAAAAAAGACAAATACTAATATTTTTATACAATTCACAACTGGTGGTGAATGAGGGTATACTTTTTTGTTATTCATCTTATACCTCATTCTGTTCGTCTGTTAAAAATTCGCTCGCTTTTGACTGAGACAAGCTTTTACATCATAAAAATTGTGTAATGACGTAATAAGTTAGTTGTAAAAGTTTTAAAGCAAAAAATTATTTTTTGTTTTCTTCTTAGCGCATTCAAATAAAAGCCTGTTTTTTAAAAATGTTTTTTACTTTTAATTTATTAAATTTTAAATATGAATCCTGGCATCCTCGCTTTGCATTTCACAGTCATAGATTCGTGTAACTTATAAAAGTTGTAGTGGCTTTTTGTTTGCTTAGCGGTTAGGCTAATTTTGGCTTAACGGACTTGTTACTATGAACTCTATCAGATCCAGAAAGATACACCGTTTCCTGTGATTTAAATGCTGGTGGCATCATCAATATTAATTTCTTGAAAAATGAAGGGGGGGGGGGGGGGGGGGGGCGCGTTACAAATATTGATGACATTGATCCAAGCGAGATGTGGTTGCAACAGAATGGACCCACGTGCCATTTGACGAACGTTACCATTGACATAATAAAATCTATATATGTTTTATAAGTTGCTTGAAAGAAATGGAATGTCAACTGTTGTGCGATTTGACACATCTTGATTCCTGTTGGGCTACGAAAAGTTACTGGTTAAAGCTGATAAAGCAACAAAAATTTACTCCTTGAAGGCCAACATTATTAACGTTATTCGTGACATACGGCCTGCAAGGCTGGAAGAAGTGACCTAAAACTCGACATTAAGGGCTAAAAAACCAGAGATAGTTTAACTTAGGGATTGCTGTTCGGATTTAACCGAAAACCTCGGTTTTATGATTTACTTTAACAATATATTTATGCTAAATGAAATTGCAAGTTATACATAATACTGGAACTTCATATACAAAAACTTTATACATAACAGCTTGCAACAATGGCAAGGTATTTCAAAATTCTTAAAATTCAAAATAAGTACTAAAAAAACCAATGTTACCTTTTTTCACTCTTAAGTAGACGCCTAATTTATGTGGCACAAACTACCACCTAACTGGGACCAATAGTATTTTGTATGGAGTTTTTGTGGCTATAGAAAAAACTCACACTAACGAACCCCTGGGCAAGGCTGGGACTAATTTTATATGTATGGAGTTTTATGGCTATAGCAGGAAAATTTTGTCGGAAAGTGGAATAATTCTTCGAAAAAACCGTAAAGAAATAATTCTTATGTGTTTGCGTATGCTTTTTGATTTTATAAACAAAATTTGCATTTGGCCAATTGCGACGCCCACGGTGTTTACACTTTTTTCTAATTTTTGTTGTAAAAAACACTTTGATTGAGGAAAACATAATGTTTCGTTTTGATATACTTAATAAAATTTATAAAAGAAAAAACTGGAAAAAAGTCAAAAAAAAATCATGACCAGGTCCAGGTATACAAGGGTTAATAAAAGTACCTGCATTGAAACATATAAAACAAAATATATATGTTTATGTATGAAGTTTAACTTCGACATTTTCAAAACCGAAACCGACCGGTTTTAATCATCTTACAACCGAAACCGCGGTTTCACATTTTTACGGTTTTTAGCAAACTCTAGTTTAACTATCTTTTTGTTTAAAAAAGCTGCTTAAACCAACAAATCATTAAATTCGTAAACACATAAAACATCTTTAAACTCATAAAATTTGGCGTTTAAACTACCATTACAGACCATAAGAATTTGACAACATTTATCGTAGTGCTGCCACATGTTAATTATTAAGCTACATATGGGTGTTTCCAAAGTAATGGTCGCTTCCGATTTTTGGAGATTTTTTTTAATAAAATTCCAACCTACCCTAATATGCCACGAGGATTGTTCCATTTTGGACTTACGAAAGTTCAAGCAACGGTAGCAACCGAAATAATTCATAAAAAATGAAATTTCAATACTTTTTTTGACCATTAAAAAAGTAACGGTCGTTACTATATAAATGTGCTGTTTTCAAATGTCTGAAACAAACATCATGTATTGTAAGATTTTTCACAGGATATGTCAAGTAAAATATCTGATTAAATTCTTTTAATTGTTTTGTTTAAGTAATGGATTTATTTTCAAACCAAAGAAATTAGTTACCAAAAATTTTTTTTTTTTTAAAGTAACGGTCGGTACATTATAAAAAGTTAAAAGTTGTTTGTGTCTGAATTCATTTATTATGGGTAACAAAAAAAAAAAAAAATATTTTTGTTAGTATAAAGAAAATTAAAGATACTCTTTCGGAAAATCACAGATACATTTATTTTGTATTATATAAGCGGAAATATAATAATTTAAATTTTGAGCTATAAGGAGTCGTTTTTTGTGGTAACACCCATATAATCCATGCGACACTGATTTATTGCTGTTGAGTTAAATCTACATATTTTCAAACCTTAATGCCGTGTATTAATCTTTCGAATAATTTTTTTTTTTTTTTATTTAAATGTAACTTTTTTGTTTTTTTTTTTGAGAATTTCAAGTTCTTTCGGGCTTTAAAAGCCTAATTAACGTTATAAATTATTGAAATATTCGCTTGTAAACAAAAAAAAAAAAAAAATTTTTTAAAAACATCATCTCCAAAAACATCATAAATTTAAAATATATAAAGCAACTTTAGAAGATAAGCAAATGTGTGAGAGATTTCCTTTCTTATGATTGAGGGAAAATAAAACATATAATTTTTCTTATTTCTGGGAAATGATTTTTAGTTTTCCATTAATTTTAAATACTTCTTTGGGCAGACACAAAAAAAACCTTAGAACTACAATTTTGTAGCTTCTTAATCTATTGACCTTTTTGTCTTCTTTTGTTTCAAAAACATTATAATTAACTTTAATTATAATTAAAGATACAGTTGTTTGAAACAGACCAAAAAGCCAAAGCTTAGAAATAAGGCAAATTTTTTGTGAGGAATTTTTGCGAGGTAAGCATGAATTAACGGATTACAAATATAAACTTTATATTTGTAATCCGTTAATTCATGCTAACCTCAAAAATTCCTCACAAAAAATTTGCCTTATTTCTAAGCTTTGGCTTTTTGATCTGTTTCAAACAACTGTATCTTTAATTATAATTAAAGTTAATAATAATGTTTTTGAAACAAAAGAAGACAAAAAGCAGTGTTTAAAATTCAGTCGCCAGTTTTTCTTTTAACAGGCAACTATGCTGAAAATAGTTCGACACATCAATTTTCATCCACACTCATACTTAAATCAGTTGAACTGTGTGCGCACAGTTACTGGAAAAACAGTAACACAATTTACTTTTTTTTCAGCAGTCAAAAGAATCAGCAGCCGACTCACTTCATTTTTAACACACAGACTGCTGAACTGGCGACTGAAACACAGAAGCTGATGTGTTTACAGTTGACGTAAACATTTTTTTTTAGTTTACTAAACGACGTAGCTAGAAACTGGCAGTTCGACTGTATAGTCGCGTAACACAAACTGGCTGGTGACTATTTTGAGTTCTGTTCACTTAAAAATACATTTGTTTTGTTGTTGAAAAAGAAAAGAGAAATACAATTACATACGTACATATGTATGTATGTATTAATAGAATGAAGAAACTTATTTGTAATGTTTGGAATGTCAATTATAATACTTTTTATTTAAAAATATTTATTTGTGCTTTATATAGGTACATAGGAATTTAATAAAAAATTAAAAAATTGTTTTTAAGATAAAATGAAAATAAGATTTTCTATAGAAAAAATAACAAACATACAAATTTTTTCTGTTAGTTTAAAATATTATAAGTTTCCACTAAAATTATTTATTAACTATTTTATTTTTAAATCAAGCTCTAGGTCTTTTTAATATTAAATTATTTATTTTCGATAATAATAAAAAGACCTAGGGCTTGATTTAAAAATAAAACAGTTATTAAATTAAAAAAGGTCAAATAAAAGCTAAATATAAAATTATTTATAATAATCTAAGTTTTTTTTGTTTTGTTTATACATAAGTATTTTAATTATCATATACCTTTTTATATTAATTTATTTATTTACATATGTCTATAGAACATTGTCCCTTGCAGACTATTTAAAGAACTTAAATTAGTTAATTCAAATTAATATATACAATTTTTTAAGTATTATTTACAAGATTTAAATACTATTTACAAAATATTATTATAAAAATTATATTTAAATGTGATTATTTCTCATATTATAAAAAAGAAAAGAATTATAGTTATGTTTTGATGAGCTAAATTCCATTATAAAATGATGCGACAATTTATTAACCCAGCAAAAACTTTACTTACAATCCTACTTTTAATGACTTCAAGAATTCATTACTTTGTAGCTTTATTCGCCACTTTTTGGATTATTAGTTATATATTAAATAATAACTTTATTATTATATCTTAAATATACAGAAAAATTTAAATTTTCATTATGACAATAAAAATGTCATTATAGTCATTATAGTAAAAAAACATAGTTTTTTAATACAAAAACTACACTGCCCCGGTAGACTAGCTGGTAGAGAGCTAGTCTATCAGCACCGAGGTTGCGCGATCGAATCCCGCCAGAGACAGAAAAAAAAAATAAAAAATTAAATAAAGTAAAATAAAATAAAATAAAATAAGAAAAAAAAAAAAAATAAAAAATTAATTTAAAAAAAAAATTAAAAAAAATTTTACTTTATTGACTTTTTCAGTTCGGTTTGTGCTTTGTTGTGATACAGACGTGTATTTTAGCCCCGCATACGATTTGAACTATTAATTAATCACATTTGATT